>JAITYT010000360.1:394938-417706 GCA_025433975.1 Liostenogaster flavolineata
CTTAACACATTCCCATTGGTCACCCTGTAAACGCACTAGTTTTGCATCTGTCACTAGAAGGGTTAAACAGACATAACCAAGAAGTTTTATTTTCTTTCGTATAAAAGCGATAGGAGACGGATCCTCGTTCTTTCTCGCTCTCTTACTCTTAGAATTATTCTCCCCTCCCCCCCGCCCTTCCTTCCCCCGATCTTTTCGACGTAATCAGGAAAGAGAAGAAGGAACCACCCCGATTCGCTCACGGTCGACGAATTCCGTCTCGCATCGCTCTTACCATACGCGCGTTTGCCAGGAGACAAGAGAGCCGCTCGTTTCCATCGAGACCCCGTGATGAGTTGGTGCACGCGTGCCTTGCCTCTAGACGCGATGCACTTACCGATGACGACGACGACGACACGTGGACGAGGGGATCGATCGAGACAAAAGGGCCGCCCTCTCGAAGCGCGTACGTCACCGCGAGTTTAGAACGAGTGGGGAGAGCTGGGATGAACGACGGCTGAAGGGAGACCCCGTCTGAACAATCGCGAACGCGAGAAATTTCTCGCGTAAGATCGAGAGGATCGAGCTTCCTTTCGTCTCCGCCATTTTCTTCCTTCCGTTTCGAGTCTGACGGAGGATATTGGTCGTTGAAAGGGGGACTGCTAAAACAGCCACGGGAAGTTTGCGCAGGATACATCTACTTCCGTAGCTCCGTTGAATCTAGGACGAACGATCGAAGGAACGAATGGACGAATAAATGAATAAACGAATGGATAAATGGATGTATAAATGTATCGATGAATTAATAGATGGATGGATGAGTCGATGAATGGATGACTGAATGGATAGATCAATGGATAAGTGGATGTACAGATGTATCGATGAATTAATAAATGGATAAATGGATGGATGGATAGATGGATAAATGAATAAATGGTTAGATGGACAAATGGATGTATGGACGTATGGATAGATGGATGAACGATCGAACGAATGGACGAATGAGTGAACGACTGAACTGAACATTTCTGACGATCGACTGGAATGATTCCAGGAAAGCGTTGGCGATTGATTCTTCGTCTAAATAAAATGGAGTTTCGTTTGACAAACTGGAAAATCTCTCATAAATTACGGTCGTGCCAACCCAATGGAATTTCGAGGCAGGCCGTCGCGTACCGCCACCTGCGTGCGAACGATGGAAACACGGCGCGGTCCTAAAGAAAAGAATCGAGAAAAAAGAAAGATAAAAAGAAGGAACGAACGGAAAAGGACGACGGAAGACGGACAGGAAGGCAGAAGGAGACGGGGGACGCAGTTCGGCGGTTCCGTTACGACACTAGGCGCTCCGCGGTCGATTGTTACGCGAGATATCGCTGTCGAGGTAGCCTTTCTCCTCTCGGCGTCTATGAATCACGCTCTCGAGCATTGACATTTTCTCGGATGAATTTTACGTAATATCCTTTAATTATATCGACGGCGTCGTTCGTCCGCGGAGAGCGCGGCACAGCTGCCTTCTGACCCAATTAATTCTCGCCCTGTTCTAGGCTCGACGACGACGACGACGACGACGGAGAAAGGCGCGAACCACCAAGAGAGCATTTCATCGACCGCTCCTACCATCCAACCAGCTCGACTCACCCACACTCGCGATCAGGGCGTCCTTTTAGCAGCTAGCGGCTGCTATTGGTGCTGGTGCCGCTGCACGAAACGACATTGACATTGCTTGGCACGGGCTTACCTCGAAATCGTTACCGTTGCTTAGCACGCCAACCGAGAGAACCGAACCATTGCGCTCTGAAGCGCAAGGTCGACGAATTGGCTGGGTCGATCGATGTATAAATTGTCGATGAACGACTGGATGGACCGATGAACGGGTTGACAGGTGGGTGAATATGCGAACGCGCACTGAGCAACGTTAATAGAGATCGGGACGAGTTTGTCCTCGTTCTTTTGCTCTTGACCTGTTCCGTTTCTGTCTTTCTCTCTTTCTCTCTCTCTCCTAACTCTTTGTTTCGCTCCTTTTTCGAATTTCCAAATGGACGACGCCCGTTCCTCGGGGAGCGCCATCCTATCGGCGCTTTGTTCCCCGCGCCTTTTGTCTCTGGCACGCGAGCAATCTCGATATCACGATTTTAAATAACGGACGAATTTGTTTCCACGCTGAGCTGCCGCGCGTGGAAAGTGGAGTCTCTTTGATTTGTATCGGTTTTGGTATTCCCCGACAGCCTCGTCGAAAGAATCTCGTCGAATTTTACGCTGTTAAACCGTAACGATGGAAAATCGGGAATACCAAAAAGTCCATGCAATTCCAATGAAGATGGAAGTCAACGGAGCGCCCCCCAAGAGCAAGGCCTTCTGCGATTGTCTTCCTCGTCGATGAAAGAAATGTCCTTTCTTGAACTCTTCCACTCGACGATCGTTCGAAACGCTTCATCGATCTATCCTGGCAGCACGTACGACCTTGGCATTGATTTACGTCGCCTCGCGCGGAATTGCGATCCAAAAGACGCGATAAGGAGCAACGTGCAAACATCCTCCACGATTCAGCTTAACTACCGTTTCTACGACGTACGAGTTAAATTTTCGATCTCGTTAAAGAGTCCCATTTATAATACAAAACCTAAGTCTATCGCAATTCCATTGCTAGGAATGCCTGAAGAAAGTCTAAGAAAAGGAGCAAAGCGCAAACATCGTCAACGATTTAGTTCGACTACCGTTTCTACAACGTACGAGTCAAATTCTCGATCCCATTAAGAAGTCCCATTTAAGAAACTTAAGTCCGTCGCGATTCCTTGGTTAGAAATTCTTGAAAAAAGTCCAAGAGATGAAGCAAAGCGAAAACACCGTCGACTACCGTTTCTACGACATGCGAGTTAAATTCTCGATTCAATTAAAAAGTCTCATTTACAAAATTTAAAACAGAGTTCAAAATTCCATCGCAATTCCATTCCACGGAATGCCCGAACAAAGTCCAAGGAAACCACTTGGAGGAACGAATTGACGCGCGGAATAACGAAAAGAAATTCCATCTGGTCGCGACGGTCGGATTGAAAGAAACGTTGGGGAAAATTTACAGTTAAAAAGGAAACCTTCGTCCGAGCGACTTTGTGACGTTCGAGACGGTATCTCGTTAGCCCTAATCGCGTCCGCTCCTCGCCCTGACGACTCGTGGTCGTGAAATTTCGTGATGGAAGGAAGCTTCGTGACTGCAAGACGCGGTGAACGACGCCGCGACACGCGAGGAAAAAATAGTCCGAGCCTCGCGGTGAAAAACGAGCCGTGCGCTCACGTAAGAACGCGACACAATAGACGGAGCCGTACGTAATAAGGAACGAAACGTCCCCGAGACAGGGTCGAGCGAGGATCGACCTTTGTCGTCGCTCGAGCGCTTTACGTGACCAAAATACGCCTCTTCTCACGGAAGGGCTCGGGGCCGGGCGTGTGCCCATTAAAACGTAGCGCGCATTTCGAACGAGTCCCTCGAGTGGGATCGTGGAATGACGCGGCTGGCGTCTTTCTATCGGCGATGATCGATACGCGAGAGAGAAATCGCGTTTCGCGCATGCATTACGCACTCTCGAGAAATACGTCGACGTGAAACGAGGAACGAGGAACGATTCCGACGAAGGAATGATCTCGGTTGGGCTTTTGTGCGATTTTCTTTTCTTTTTTTTTCATTTGGAAACGACACGCTTGAAAGGGTTCCCTATTATTTATCTGCGAGATGATCGATTTGAGATAAACGAAGTCGACTGCAAAACGAATGCGGCTGCGCGGAAAATAATACGAGGAGATGCGTGCGTAGAGAAAGATTGTGACCAGATTTGCCTAATTCGATGATGGAATTTCACGAGTAGTCTATAGTCACTGTATTTCACTGGCCAAAGAGTTCATGTTTACTTTAATTTTTTTTATTTCTTGTCAACTGTTTCTAAACATATTAAATTGATTTAAAATCGGTGGTATATTCAGCGGACAAAAAATAATTGTAACAAAGACCCGCCTTAATTCGAGGATGGAACTTCACGAGTAGTCTATAGTCACTGTATTTCACTCGCCATAGAGTTTATGTTTAATTTAAAAATGTTTATTTCTTGTCAACTGTTGCTGAACATATTAAATGTATTTAAAACAAGTCGGTGGAATATTCAGCGTATAAGAAATAATTTTAACAAAGACCCGTCTAATTCGAGGATGGAATTTCACGAGTAGCTTATAGTCACCGTATTTCATTCACCAAAGAGTTCACGTTCGATTCGAAACTCATTATTTCTTATCAACTGTTTTTAGACATATTGAATGGATTACAAACGAATCAGTGGAATATTCAGGGTAACTGTAAAGTAGCTTCGGCTGATTCGAGGATGGAATTTCACGAATAGCAGCCTGTACAGTCACAAAAATCTTTGAATACTCGCCATTTCCTCTCAGTTTTTCCAGAGCCGTCGGTCGACTTAAAACGACTCGATAAACGTACAATTTTCAATGAAGTCTCTCTAAACGAGTCGTTCGATTTCGAGCGAGTCAACAAGACGTTTCAAGTCGGTGGACTTTCGGTTTCTCGTCGAGCGTCATCCGTACGTCGATCCGCAGACGGAACGCATGCGCCTCACGTTTCGCCCCGGCGACTTTCATCCGCGTTCAGGGAACAACCTTTGACGTCCGACTCGTGTTAGAGATTCGGTGCTCGTCCCAGCAGTGTCGTCGAGTCGCGACTCGACTTGAATCGAGTCGAGTGTTCCGAAGAAGTCGACGACTTGGTAAAAAGAAAATAAATGAAGGAAGGAGCGAGGAGAAGCGAAAGATAAGATGAAAAAAGAGCAGAAGGAGAAAGAAGAGAAAAAGAAGGAAGAAGAAGAAGAAGAAGAGAAAGAGGCAGAGTGCGTTGACTCCCGATATGATGACGTAAAAGAGCGCAGGCTCGTTTCTTCGTCGTCCGCTCTCGCGATTCGTGTCGTTTCAATGGACCTCGCTTCGATTCACGTTTACTCGACTTCCTCTTGTCCGTGCCGCTCCAGCAGCGGCGTAACCTCGTCTGAGCAGACCCCTGTCTTCACCGCGCGAATTTACGATTACGAAACCATTTTACTAAAGCCTTCTGTCGTTCAGAAAATTCGACCAAGAACGTAGAAACGTTTGCTTCTCGAAAGGAAAAAAGAACACTTAAATGAAATTCCTACCGATCGCCCGGTGTTAAAATTTAACACTCGAATGTTCATCGATTACATCGTATCCTCGTCGAGGCAAATGGATGTACGAACATTTGAAAGTAGACCGCGGAAATCAGTGTTATTTAGTACGCGACGTTCTATTTTTAAAATCGTCCTATTTGTACACCAAATTGTATAATACTATATGATATGACTACAAATTTCTATTAATTAACTTCAAATTTGTAACTATATGTATGGTTATAATATGTATATATCGTTTTTTATGTTTTTTTGAAAAAATGAAATAATATTTATACCTGTATGACTACACAACCTAAAATATATAACTTTTTAAAAGATGGGTCACTTAACCCTCTTTAAACCCTAGAAATAGGTATATTCGAAGCATCGGTAGGTTTAGCGTTGTTGAGCTTACGAATCGAATCAGGAAACGAAGGCAACTTCTCGATCGGGTAAACGCGTACATCCCTACGCGGTTTGTATATGCGAACCTCGTCGTTAGGCAGGCTTCCGGCGCGTGGCCACTCCATCACTGTAGATGGGAATCGCCCCCCCAAAACTAACCGTCCCACGGTCTCGATGAAACGACGCACGAAAATGCATCTCCAAATTGATTCGGGAATTTTACGCCACACGAACGAGGAAACTTTTCCGAGTTCCCAACTTCTCCTGCAATTTTCCTAAAATAGCTCGACTTCTGCTAGATCCGTCAAATAGTTTTAGTTACGAGAGAGCCGAGAAATTAAGAGAAATTACGCGAGTATCGAGCGAATGAAATTCACGAAGGTTCTTCGTCTTTCCTTCGTCGGATGCCAAGTTTGATCATGGGAGCGGAAAATTGAATTTTGTTTAAAGTCAATCGAGTCCTTCAAGCCTTTCGACGACTTCAAGCAGTACGACTTCATCGAGTTAGTGGAGAATATCCGTTTCGAGCATCGGTGAGCAAGAATATTTCAATCGGTAAGTTTAAACGGTTTATTATAATTGGTAGAGCATCGAATTATTTATGAATTACGTTTCACGAATTTGCATATACTTTTCTTGCGAGTTACTTCCACTATTATCGATGATTAACTTCAGGGAGCCATTTGGAACACTCGTTCCTCCAGAGACCGATGAGAAAATGGATGCGACAGCCTTTCGACGACTTCGAGCAGTACGACTTTATCGAATTAGCGTAAAATGTCCGTATCGAGCATCGGTGAGCAGGAATAATTCAATTGATTAGTTCAAATTGTTTATTTAAATCGGTAAATTTAAATGGTTTATTTCGATCCGTAAGTTTAAATTGTTTATTTAA
Organism: Liostenogaster flavolineata; assembly: GCA_025433975.1. Taxonomy (NCBI): domain Eukaryota; kingdom Metazoa; phylum Arthropoda; class Insecta; order Hymenoptera; family Vespidae; genus Liostenogaster; species Liostenogaster flavolineata. The sequence continues at coordinate 401,392 of JAITYT010000360.1, forward strand.
ATCAGTAAATTTAAATGGTTTATTTCAATCGGTAAGTTTAAATTGTTTGTTTAAATTAGTACGTTTAAATGGTTTATTTCATTTAGTAAGTTGTTTATTTCAGTTTGTAGCGCATCGAATTATTCATAAATTACGTTTCACGACACCCCGTACATTTTTCTTGCGAGTTACTTCCATAATTATCGATGATTAACTTCAGGGAGCAATTTGGAACACTCGTTCCTCTAGCGACCGATGAGAAAATCGACGCGACAGCTTTGTTTGCTTCGAACGAGCCAAATTCGTACGAACTACCAAACCGTTTCGATCGGGAAACGTATGACCGTACAAATTGAAATCCTCGGCGCGTTTCAACGTTGCGTAAGCTACGGCGCTCATTAAAAATATGCGCGCACCAGCGCGAGGCGATAATAAATCCATGTCACAACTGAGCAAACAAACGGAACTAGTTCGTCAAGGGAAGAATTATCACGCGTGTACCGATTGCCACTGCTGAGAGAGAGAGAGAGAACGATTCATTTTAGACGTACGCATTTCGAAAATTATTTGGTTCGTGCGTATGAAATGTCGGATTTGTAAGTGAATATATATATAAATTTGACATTTCATACGCACCAGCCTAATATCATTCAAAACCAAATTGAAATTACCAAGGATACGATAAAAGTACGAGAAATTGTTTGTTTCGTTACGATGTTTCTCGTTTTAGTCTCCCGAAGCGTTAATAAATCGCGTTACTTTTCAACTAAACATTTCAAAGGAAATTTTCAAAAAGTTTGAATATTAATTGTACATTAAAAATATAAAAAGTTCAGTAATTAAGTTGCAAATTGAATTTAAAGAAAATTTAAAAAAGAAAGCATTGGAAACGCGCGAGATGAAAATAATAATTCCTCGGTATCGCGTGAAACTCTCTACGACGAAATTGTGACATGGTATGAACTTTCATTCGTACCGCAGATTGCAGCCATAAATCCGTCACGTTGTGCGTGTAAATCTGGTTCTTCCATCTCGATATTACGGAAATACGATGCGCACTTGTTCAACTACCAACGGAGTTGCCTTTGGAAAAAAAAGGGGGAAAAATATGCTTTTATAGCAGAATAACTCACTGCGCGTTATAAAGCGAGTAAACAGGGAATAATTCTTGGCGATAGCTAAAGTACACATAAACCTATCCTCTAGATTCTAAAGCGATTCTTCGAGGAAATTCTCTAAGATGCAAAGAGTAATTCGCTTTCGTTTAATTTTTTCCTTTCCTTGAATCAAGAGTGAGTAAAAATAATATTATAAAAATCATAAAAAATAATTAGCACTCGCCCGACAGAAGCGATTATTTTCACTCGGAGTTAGGAGATCTTCCTTCGCAAGGCGTCAAATTCTCACGATCCCACGGAAGGATCAAAGGACGAGGGAAACGATCAGGATGGTGGCGGTGTCATCGCTCTTGTACCCCGACAAAGAAGGAATCGCTTGAAGAAATAAATTTCGGCGCTCACTCGTGAAATATACGGCGCATAATGGTAAACAAATTTTTCACGAGGGTTGGAACACTATTTTTGGACAGACCGGGGAAATATTCTTCCATAAGGTGCCTAAATCTGACGATCGCGACGTTGAAGCATCGGAGAGCAAGATAATTTGTTCAGAACGATGACAGTGTTGTCAATCCTATATTCTGAAAAAAAGAAGTTCCCTAAAGAAATAAATTCTGATGTCGCTGATCGCGTCGCTGAAAGATCGAAGATTAAAAGAATTCCTTCAAAAATACGACAGTGCCATCAGTACTGTATTCTGAACAGAAAAAAGAAGTTCCCTGGAGCAATAAATTTCGACGTCCACTCGAAAAAGCATACGACGTTTAACCAGGAAAACATGTTTCTCGAGGACTGAAGAAAAGACTACTTTAAACCTAACGATTATATCCATACCACCGAAGCATCAAATAGCAAGAGTATTTGCTCGGAACGATGACAGTGTTGTCAGTCTTGTATTCTGAAAAAAAGAAATTTCTCGAAGAAATAAATTCCGATGTCCATTTGTAAAACATACGTCTAACCAGGAAAACATTTTTCTCGAGAGCTGGAAAAAAAACGATTATTTTCAAACAGAGGAAACATCCTTCGCCAGATGCCTAAATCTAACGATCGTGCAGCAAAAAGAGTCCGTCCTGTATTCTGAAAAGAAGAAGTTCCCAGAGAAATAAATTTCGATGTTGCTGATCGCGACACCTGCCGGAACATCGAAGAATAAAAGAATTCGTTCAAAAAGATGACAGTGTCGACTTTATTCCGAACAAAACAGAGAAATCTCCTGGAGCAATGAATTTCGTCGTCCACTCGAAAAAAAACATACGACGTCTAACCGGAAATAAATTTCTCTCGAGGACTCGAGAAAGGAGAAAGGAGAAAGGACTGTTATCACTCGAAACGAGGTGATTAAATCTCAGGATCCCGCGGAAGGATCAAAGGACGGGGGAAAATCGACCGGCGTGTCGGCGATGGCGGCGGCGCTGGTTTGTCCTGAGCTGCGGCTACGCCAGTGCGCATACACATCCCGACCACCGCACTGGCGAAGGTCAAAGAATGCAACTGGGATGGTTAATATAAGCTTCGATTGAAATGCGGCTCACGAAGGAGACGAGGACGCCGACCAGTCTGCCCTGCGCGAAGTCTGCCTCTCTTGGATCCCCTCTCTTCCATGACTCCCCTCCTCTTCCGCCCCCTCGACGTCAAGTCGCTTCGTCTCTCGTCAATCTTTACCTTCGTTGGCATCGTCTCCTTCTTTCTCCGCTCCTTTTTGGCTCTACGAGTGCCTTGCGATGTAGTAGTTGGGTACTCGAGAGTTAAAGGAGATCACAGCAATCCTAGGAGACGGTACTCGTTGGCAAAATTTGCGTTCGACACCAATAGGAATTCTCTTATCTATGATCAGAATTTTGGGATGAAACATACGAAGTTCCTCGATGGAGTAAAAAATAACAACGAATGTAACGAACAAATGGTGAAAACTATTTTGTTCGATTCGATAATCCCATACCTAAAAGGTGATTTAATTCCGAGAGTTAAAAGAGATCACAGCTGTACTAGGAGACGGAACTCGCTGGCAAAGTTTGCGTTCGACAGCAATAGGAATTCTCTTATCTATGATTAGAAGTTGGAGATCATACATACGAAATTTTTCAACGGAGTATAAAATGATGAGAAATGTAATGAACAAATTGTGAAAACCAATTCGTTCCATTCGATCATCCGATACTTTAACGGCACGTAAATCAAGCGTGCTGGTAACGTGTGTAAGAAAGATTTGATCGACGTTATTGTGCAAATAAATACGATGCAACTGAACGCGATCTTTGAACAAATGCGTGCCACGTACGCGTCTGTCTCGCACAAACGCGTTTATTCGTCGAATTCATAGACGCAGCTTCATCGAACGAGTCGAAAACGCAAACAGCTGCGTTGCAATCGCTGGAGACGATCGAGCGTGCGGACAGTTTCTCGAAAACGTCAGCGTCATGCGCGGAACCGACCTACATTTCTCGATAGAAAGTCATTTTATCGAATTCCCAAATCGTCGATCATTCCCATATAATCCGAAACAGATAGCCAGCCTAATTGGGTAGACGTCACGCGATTCGTTCCTTCGGTTAAGCGGAGCGTCTCGGGGTGATGGATGTTCTCCAGAGCTTAACAGTATCTAGGAACGATCTATCAGGTGGATGCAAACGCTCCCGTCGCTTTTGATCAATGAAACGTACCACTGAACGTCTCGATGCGTTTATCGCCATGGTCTTCAGCACCACGAATATATTTCTCGAGAATATTCGATGTAATCGTTCAACCTGATCGATTTCTCAGGATATTTTAACTTCGGGGATTGAAATCACTCGATGTACGATCGATTAGCTCTTTTCGTTCTCCAGGACTGACAGTTAGGAGAATTTGTCGACTCGATTTCGCTAGCGTCTGGGATAGCAATTTGCCTAGGAACGAATGGAATTGAAGAAAAAATCATTTGTTTCGCGAACTCGCCATTTTCTTCAACCCTTTCCAGTACCACTGGGCATATTTTATTGACACACTTATGAGGATTCTTTCTAAATTTCATCTAAATCCCACTCCAGCCTGCTATTCAAATTGACTTATTTCGTTCTATAAATTTTGATCTGACTAGCAACACCCTAAAAGAGTCAATGGACCGTAAAGGGTTAATAATGGCGGCGACCGAGTCGAAAAGACGGAATACCTCAAGACGGAGTCGCAAGACCATGGGTTAAGTCGACCTAACAGAGTCGGTCGCACGCGCGGACTACTTACGAATACAAACGACGTATGAAAGACCTTCTTGATGCACCTAGCCACGCATTAACGATGCGGCTCGTATGCACCTAGGTACGCACTTACGAGACGACGAACACGAGTTAAAGTCGACGTCTTTGGACGAACAATTGGCAAGCACGTCATCGGAGCCAGACGGAAGCCTCTCTTCTTGCCCCTCACAGTTCCGATTCCACCTTTCTCGCTCGTGACACGTTTCGATACGAACAGTTGGTGCTCGTATGTGTGTGTCGAGTCGATAGCTCGTGAGTCGTCGCTATCACGGCCCACGAATCGATCGATACTCGATGGGTTCGAGGAAATGGGCTCGGCCAAAGCCATCCAGGAAGACGTACACGCGGATGATGCACGTTTATGCGCACGGATCGAACGGTTTACGACGTAGGCGATAAGGATACGCTTCTAAGTAAATACCGGGACCACCGTGCTTAAGATGGCGGAAGTATCGCGCTGACCTTGAATCCATATCGAATTACACATCGAGTATTCGCGCGTGGACGCTTTCCACCGATGACGAGAAACGCGTCGCCTCTTTTTATCGATGGCGATAGCTAAATACTCGTGAGACCCGAATCGATATCGTAGGGATTTGAACAATGTAAAGCTGACTTTGAAGTTCTAGGGTATTAATAACGAATTCCTACTCCGAAGCTGTAAGGATTGCAACTTCGATAGGATTCGTTGCGGGAGAAGATTCGGAGAAGACTGGTTCAGCGAGCGCAGTAGTGAATTCGACAATCGATAAGTCTATGGACGATTCAATAGTACTCCTAGTTCGATATTTCGAAGATCTTTGTTATCTAGCGGCTGGTGTACAACTGCTTTACAGATGACCGCGAAATGGCATTGGAATCCAAGAAAAAGGGCTACAGTGTCAACTTTTTTCGATCGTCGCCCAAAATTAGGAAAACTTTCAGCGAATCACACTCTGCTAGTTCCCCGAACTTCTTACGAAATTTATGCACCGAAAGGATTTGTGCCTCATACACCTCATACACCTCACAAGCCTCGTGTATAACTGCATTACAGAAATAGGGCTGCGATATCAACTTCTTTTGAACGTTGCCCAAAATTAGGGAAACTTTCGTCTCGAAAATCAGCAAATCACACACGGCAAGTTCCCCGTACTTCTTACGAAATTTACGCACCGACAGGATTTATGCATACGCGAGCTCGCGCTCACCTCGTACATCTCATACACGCTCGCACGCCTGGTGTACGCGCGATCTTCACGACGCAGGAGGAATTCGCTCGAAGGGTTGGCTAACCGTTTTCTTTCACGAGCACCGAACGTCCCGCGGTATCTCCCGTCCGTTGCTTCCGCGAAATCGCCTTCCGCGTAACGATCGACCGTCATAACGATCTATTCGGCCTGGTAGAGACGAAGCTACTGGCTCCGATCGTACGCCAAAAGAAGTCGGATAAGAGGGTAACGGCACTCGATGGACCGAATTTACACTTCCTACGTATTTCTTTTTAAACTTCGAGCCCGAGAGCGCTGCGAACTCGACCGTAAACGCAACTTCTTCGTTCTCGGATCTTTACCAACGTATGGAACGTCAGGAGCGAGTCGTTTTCCGAGATACTCGCATATTTTATCCTTGTAACTAGCATTGAATAGAACTCGAGTTTGGATCTCAACGAAGTAGACGCTCCGTTCTAATGAAAAGTCAGCGAACTCGTGGGATTCCAGCCTCGAAGAGACGAATTATCTCATGGCAAACGCAACGAAATCTCGCAAACGATAATCAGAGAAACACGGTGGAAACGCACCAGACTAATTAGCGCTTTTAATTTATCCCAGTTTAAACAATCGAAACATCGACGCGTTTCCCTCTTGCTCCTCCATTTTTATTTTTCTTCTTTCTATTCGAGCGACATTTTTACGGTTGACGATGTCACGATGGCAACACCGACTACGTCGTTACCCATGAAAGCATTCGCATTTTACGAGCGCCTATCGAGAAGTTTCACGGCTTGATGCGATCGCGAGATTCCAATGACAATACGCGTGTTCCAGTGTGCAAACGCGGCTGATTCAATTACTGGGAACGATCGAAATCGCGCCTAGAGCCGACGTTATTTCTTCCTTCGGTTACGAAGGATTTTACGGATCGCGCTGCATCGGAGTCGTCGATGTCGAAAGGAGGAGAAAATTATGGTTCGCGATCATCGAAGCGATGGTTGCGATTAAACAATGGCGCGATCGCTTTGTAACGATAACGAATCCAGACGAAGGAGAAAGGAACAAAGGAACAAGTGCCTTTTTTTTAATAATTGAGAGCAACGACGTAATCGAAGTACAACGAAGCAACTTTTAAGATTTTAATTTCCTATTTAGCAAGATAACTTTTGTAACTGCACGCACCAAGGGATACTTTCTTATACTTTCGAAATGGCAAGAGAAATCGTCGCTTGATTTATTTTTCAGGCAGTTGATGAACGAAACGCGTTCTTCGCTGACGAAACGCGGCTGATTCGATTACTGGAAACGATCGAAATCACGCCCAGAACCGACGTTATTTCTTCCTTTGGCTACGAAGATTTTACGCGACGCGTTGAATCTGATCAAGATCATCGATGCGATGCCTACGATTAAACAACGACGCGATCGCTTTGTAACGATGACGAATCTAGACGAAGGAGAAAGGAACAAAGGCGAGCCTTTTTTTCAACAATTGCGAGCAACGACGTAATCGAAGTATAGCGAAGCAACTTCTGGGATTTTAATTGTCTACTTAGCGAGATAACTTTGCAACAGCGCGCATCTACTTTCTTTCTTCGGCTACGAAGGATTTGATGGCTGCGATTAAACAATGGCGCTATCTCTTTGTAACGATAACGAATCTAGACGAAGCAGAAAGGAACAAAGGAACGAGTGGCTTTGTTCGATAATTGTGAGCAACGACGTAATCGAAGTACAGCGAAAGAATTTTTGGGATTTTATTTTCCTACTTGACAAGATAACTTTGCAACTGCGGCCTTCTACGGATACTTTCTTATCCGTTCGAAATGGCAAGAGGAATCGTCGCTTGATTTATATTCCAGGCAGCTGCCGACCAAACGCGAGATTTCCTCTGTCTTCGCGTTGCGTTACGTAAGTCTTCTTCGGCTCGTCGACAACGAACGAGTTGCTTTTACCGCGCCTCGATGTATACCTTATACCTACCTACCTACCTACCTACCTACTTACCAACAGCCACGCACCAATACGCGCATCAGCGAATGTTGAGCCTTTCTAGCTTTCTTTCGTTCGATGCCTTCCCTGGCTACAATGCGGCATTTTCTTCTCCACTCCATCGGCTCCGATAAGAATGCAATCGTCGGACCCGGATAAGAACACGTTTTATCGAAATCAATGATCGTTGGCCTACCCCTAGTCCCTCGATTCATTGTCTCTGCTCGATCCATTGACTGCAGTTCTAAAGTATTTCGCGATTGCCCGAAGGGGATAACTGCGCGAGACCCATGCGATGAGCCGCCTTGTTCTAGCCAAGTTCTAGGCTTAAAGATCAGCGCCAGTGGGAAGGTTTGGTCGATTCATTGACTGTATTTCTAAAGTATTTCGTGACTGACCGCATGAAATAACTACGTGAGACCCATGCGATAATTCGTTTTGTTCTAGGCAAGATCCTCTCACAGATCAGCACCAAGTGTGGCAAAACGACGAAGGACGCCCAAAAGAAAGCTAAAAAAGAGGAAAGAAAATCAAAGATGCCTTTCCTGGCTACACTATGGCATTTTCTTCTCTACTCCGCCGGCTCCAATAAGAATACAATCGTCTGACCCGGATAAGAACGCGTTTTATCGAGACCAATGATCGTTGGCCTACCCCTAGTTCCTCGATTCATCGTCTCTGCCCGATTCATTGACTGCAGTTCCAAAGTATTTCGCGATCGATCGACGGAAACGACTCCGTGAAAGCCATGCGATTATTCGTCTTGTCCTAGCCAAGTTCTGGGCTTAAAGATCAACACCAAGTAGAGCAAAGCGACGAAAGACCCCCAAAAGGAAGCTAAAAAAGGGGGAAGAAAGTCAAAGAACGAACCGCTCTTTCCTAGAATCCTAGCGCAGAGATCGGAAAGACGACTTCTCTCTCGGAGCGCTCCAACCACGCGACTACCGGATATACCGTTATCGATCAGCACAGTTCGAAACGCATTTAAAGAGGAAATAAAGTCGACTATGCCGTTGGGAGAGCGGCTGCATCAAGCGGTCGCCATAAAATCGTCGAAACGCGTACGGTTTGTTCGCTCGCTCCTTCCATCGCAAAAAGACGCACCAGGAACAAACGAGCCGGTCGGATTAATGGCAACGAACCGTCGAAAAACGTTCAACGACGGGTTCTGCCCCCCTCTCCGGCGACCCCATCGCCGCAATCACCGCGAAACGAAAAGAGAGAAGCGAGTAGAGAGCAATGGCACAGCCTTTTATTTTCCACGGCTGCCAGTTTATCGCGAATCCCGATCAATCGACCATAAATTGGCAAGCTGTCCGCGTCGAGCTATAGGAAGATCCGCCGACCACCGACGTTACACGATGTTACTTGATCAATCGTTTCCGATTTCTTCCCGATAGTCTCTTGCCCCTACGCTCCGGGTCTCCCCCTTCCCGCCACCAGGACGCTCCTTTCAGTAGCAACGAGCTACGATCCTCCCTTCTCCCCTTCGTTTTTCCTCCCACTATTACCGCTTCCTGTCTCCCTACCTCTAGATCGATACGAAAAGCGTCTTGGCCTGATCGTGGAATCGGCGCAGCTTCGTTGCAGTTGGTGATCGATCTCCTTTCATTGGACTCTTGATATCGAGAGTGATTTACCATCGCGATGCTATTTTTGTCGTTAATTGGTCCGAGGTTCTATCGATCTCGACTTCGGGTCTCCATTGTGCTCGGAGAGAAAATCGATCTCGTAACTTCGGCAGGGAGAGTAACGAAGCTTCGGGTAGGCTTATTAGGTACGACTTATTAGTTGACCGGAAAGAGAAAGCTCGGATACATTGGAAGCCATTCGTGGCTTCGACGATAATTTCGAGGGGTAATTACTCGTCGTTTCCTCGATTGGTACAATCAATTTTGTCACGACAATGATTCGGATTGACGACAATATATCCAATCGTATTTCCTATTCGAAGTTGATGCAAAGGTTAATTACGTCCAATCGTCTGACAAACCGTGGGAAAGGCTTCAAAGGCTTCCTTCGAGGAACACCCTAATTGTCCGATAATCCCATCGTGAAGTAGGTATCGCGCCAACCCTCGTGAACCCACATTCTCCGCCCCTAAACACGGCTGGGACACAAAAACGCAATCCCGATGAAGATGGTGCTTCATTGTTGGCACCTGACCTTCCTGGCTCCATCCTTTCCTTCCACTCTCCCTCCACCTACCCGTACCATACACACCACCGCTCCGCAACGCTATCCGTAGTACAAGGGGAAGACATCGTTAATCTCGAAACTCTGTCTCCACCCTTGCCCCTCCTCCCCTTCATCGCGTTAACCCTCGCGAACCCAAATTCTTCGCCCCTAAACACGTCTCTGACTCGAAACTACAATCCCAATAAAAATGATGCTTCTTTGTTGGCACCTGACTTTCCTGCCTTCGACTTTTCCTGCCCCTCTCCCACCCCCTTCGTCGCACGGTGACGCTGGAACCTTCGTCGGTTTCAAGCGAACTAAAATCCCCGAGAAGCGCAAAGCGACGCTGCGTCGCCCGCATTTCAATTCCCCGTACGAGATCACCATCGACATCGCGGATTGTCGCATCCATTCGACGCGACGAGTCCCACGAATTTGTTCTCCCTCGATACTCGTTTTAACCGTTTCTCTCTTTCTCGCTCTCCTCCTTTTTTAATCCGCCTCTCTTTGTCAGCGATCCACACTCGTTTCGCAACCGACGACCGACGAGATTCCAACTACGGTTCAACGTCGAACCACCAGCCGGAGGAGGATTAGTTTTTCCTAGCGCTTTTCAACGTGATTTCGTCGCTGCGCTTCCGTGCTCCTACGGTTCTACTGCACTCTGGGATTCGATAGGTATGAGTGCTCCCCGTGGTACGCAAGGATATCGAGGAAAAGAAATTAATTGGGGGAAAAATGGTGCTTCTCTGCCACGCCCTAGGCCTAGATAGGGATTCTACGTTTTTTTAGACGTCTCCAGTCGTATCGATTCTATCGGTGGAGGTTATTCGTAAACTTGGGGTTTTCTACGAACGCCCGATTGTCGATTCAGTCGAGTCTATGTGTGTCTATGTGTGTCTGTTTGGTATTTCTTACTTTTTGTCGAACCAATTGTTTCTAAGGTCAACCACGCTTTAACCAATCCAGTAGAAATGAGATGCAAAAGTCTGATACGCGTCATGACAAGGAGAATCCAGCGAAACAAAGCTTCGATAAAATATTTAAAAAAGGGTAAATAGAATCGGGAGAAAGGGAGAAAGTAGATGCCAAGGTTGCAAACCCTTTCGAGCCCTTTCCCGCGAACCTTTATATCGGGGAGCGACCCACCTGTCGTCGAGGCATCCGGCCCACGATAAAACGTAACGCGAGCCGCGGCTTTAACGGTTTTTGCTGAAAGGTCCGAGCGGGCTATTGACTCTCCAATCACGTTTCCAAGTTTTATTGCATCTCGATGCGTACCTCGCAGTCGCCGGTTACCCATCAGAAACAATGGGAGGAGCAAGAGGATACACCGCCGATGGAAACACCAAGAGACGATTGATCCAGGCGAAATACGAATCAAATCGATCAGCTATGAGGATTTACAACTGGTTGCATAGATCTTATCACGAAGGAAAGCCGAATTATTGAATCGTTACGAGCCAAATCCTCGTAGAATACTCTCGAAGCCATTTTTAAAGGTTAGTTTTTTCATCGGCTCAAACTCCACTTCGTCTCTCAGGAAATCACTAGGACCTATTCAACTCGTTAATTGATTAGTTCCCTCTAAATGTACTCTACTCCATCTCTAAATCTAACAGCGATAAAAACGAAAAGGAACTTGAATTGATCAAAAAAGCTCCGTTATTCAAGCTACAATCATCGAGGTTTCATCAATGATTGTAAAATATCTATCGATTGATATAGATTGTAAAATGAATAAACAAGTCGAAATGACGCCAGACCAATGCCTTCTTCTTAAGGTATCCCGAGAGCCATTGGCCGGGACCACCTGCCAAACACTCGAGGCACGCGAGACGCACGATTCGTCCAAGGGAGACGGAGGGGCATTTCCTCCTACTCTCGAAGCTGGAGCCATCTCAAAACCCAGGCCGGCGATTAACGCTTAAGGGCAAAGGCCTCGCTGAATTATCGAGCTGCCTGCGCCTGGAGGCGAGCCAAGTCGAGCTGAGCCGAACGAAGCGGGGCCACGAGCGCCGTTCCTCGTCGTCATTGCGAGCAAGGCGATTCCCGATTAATCCCAGAGATCATCGAACCATCGTTACGAACCTTGCCTTTCTTTCGCGGCGTTACCGGGACGAATTAATTCGACGGGGTCTAAAGCGCGAGAAGGGCACCTATTATCCTCGTAGACCCACTCGCTCGAAGGACAATGCGTCGAACGAGCTACGAGCCAACGACGAAGCACTTAAGTGCCCTTCCTGCGTGATTCTATGATGGGCGCGATTGCAATGGCTTCGTTAATTTTTCTATTTTTATCCGGCGTGATCTACACTTCGTCGGGCATCCCAACTTCTGATCAGGAAGATCGCGATGTGCCTTGAAAAAAAATCAGGGTAGATTCGCGACAGTCTTATTGGTGTTGCAATGGAAAATCTTCGTTCCGTGAGAGATCGAATTCCTATTGGAAGTCGTGTTTTCTGGGATCGTCTCTCCAGCCACCGTGAAGACAACGAGAATCGAGGGAACAACGTAGGAAGGTGATCGTGTTTTAGAACGGGCGTTGGTATTCCGCCTTTCCGCAAAGTCATGGCAACATGTACACAGACTGATCTATCTGATCCTATGAACCATAAAATCCTTCCCTTTTTATCACAACTTAACGAACGAAGAATAGAATTCTCATGCGAGATACATCGATCACGTGACGTGTTCCAGCCACGAAAGAACGAAGGAAAGGAGTCTAGAAAAGGCCAAGTACAGTCCAGCGCCAAGAAGAAAACGCCGACTAGAGTGGATTCGTCCGCACGGCGATACTTTTCCAACCTTCTACGAAAGCAATAACAGTTCTCTCGATACGCGGCGCCATCGATCGTTCCTCCGCTTTCGAAGCACCGAGTGCCCTCGAAACTTTCGTCGTCGTTTCCCGCGGAAATTTCAATTGGACCTTTACCTAAAGTTTCATCGTGTCATTCCGCCGTTCATAAACAGGCCTGCGTCAGCCCCGATCCAATACTTTTTTCTAAAGTCCACCGTGAAGTCGTGGATCCATGAAATTATGTTTCCAATAGGACAGCAACTTTACAATATCGTATACTTCTGTATTTCAAGCTGCATCTCGTGGCTAATTCTTGAAACAGCTGAAAGCACTGCAACCAGCCGCAAAAATAGCGATTCCCACGAATCGATTCGTTTACCAAAAGTTTCATCGAGCAATTCCGATGTTCATAAATAGGCCTGCGCCAGCACCCATCCAAAGTTTCTTCCTAAAGTCCACCGTGAAGCCGTGGATCCATGAAATTATACTTCCAATAAGACATCAACTATACAATATCGTATATTTATATATTTCAAGCAGCATCGCGTTGCAAGTTGTTGAAACAATATTTTGCCAAAGCATTTCGATTCCTTTTCGCTGAGACCACTGCGACTAGGCGCGAGAGTGGCTATTCCCACGAATCGATTCGTTGCAGTCTTATTGTGGAACGACAAGAAGGAGGGGAAGGGAGAAAGAAGGAAGCACCAGAAGAAAGAGCCGAAGAAACGATCGTTCGTGAGCGATCGATCAGCATCGTTACGTCTTTTTCATGCAAATGGAAATGCAACCGTGACTGTCTTTCGACGTTCCACCATGGTGGGGCGTAATATGGCGGCGATGACGCAACAACGACGCCAACTACCGTTCAACCACGCTATAAAACGGATTTACGAAGGATCCTCGACGTTCTCGCGTCCTCCTACCTTCCTACTTTCCTCGTCACGACGAAAATCGAGAATATTCTCCCTGGTTAACGTGTACCGGTGAGTTTACGACGTCTATTTACCTCCGATAAATTTATTCGAGAGCATCGTAGAATTCTGCTTCTGCCGTTAAAAGCTGGTACGTTGAACGTAGATCTTCCAAGCCACGACGACGATCAGGACGAAAAGTTCATTTTTAACAGACCCCAAAGACACGTAAAGACCTGAACAAAAACGCCTCTAAAAGGTGCAATCTCTAAGCGACGCTTCGCGTAGTAACTTCTTCGCTCTCCTCCACGGACTTAACTCACGAATTCGATTCGAAACTTCGGTTAAATTCGCCCTTTAAAAAGGTCCTCCCTCGCTATCCACCTTGCTTCCTGGTAATACGTTAAAGTCGTCTTGTCGTTCATTGAAAGGCAACTATCATATTTGCCTATCAACGAATTAAACATCGGCATTGTAAGACATACATGGCGAGAGATGTAAGAGGATAGTTCTTCGTAAGACTTTTAACAGACACCTAAGACGCGTAAAGGCGTGTACAAAAACGCCTCTGAAAGGTGCAATTTCTAAGCGACGCTTCGCGTAGTAACTTCTTCGCTCTCCCCCACGGACTTAACTCATGAATTCGATTCGAAACTTCGGTTAAATTCGCCCTTCAAAAAGGTCCTCCCTTGCCTTCCACCTTGCTTCCTGAGTAATACGGAAAAATCGTATTTACCGTAAGCAAGTGAACGAGGAGGGAAAACCGAGGGAGAAGAATAGAAAAACGTCCATCCGTCGTCGCATTATTCAGATTCGTGCATCGACAATGCCGCGACCCGCCAATGAAGAACGGATCGATCCCAAAGCCTCCTTTGAAATGCAGAGCCACTAAAAAATCCGCGTACCGTATAGGGGTGCTCCGATATCTAGCCGCGCTTTACTCGACCCGTCATTTTCTCTCGGTTTGCACGAGGCGATTCTTGAGGTTCCGTCGCTCCCCTCGATGCGTTAAAATTTGCAAATCACCGTCGGCGCTTCTCCCACCACCGGAATGAATCCATTGAATATCCTCGAATACCCTCCACCCTCCTTCTCCTCCTCCATATTCTCCTTCTTCCTCCGTTCCTTTCTCCTTCCCTCCTACCTTCGGTATACATAAAAAAAGAGAATCGATATATTAATATTTAACGAATTTATGTACGCAAACCTTGGCCGCGTCAAACAAAGGCGTTTGCTCCTTGCCTTGCCGCGAAAATTATGCGAGTTTCGTTGTAGCGCTTCTTTGACCCTGTATCGAGCAGACTTTGGCGCTTCGTCGATCTAATTTCATGCCGCGGTAAATTTATGCTTCCTCGAATAGCACGCTTAATCGACAAGGTATTATTCGAAACCGTGCCAAGCAAGATTCTTCATCGTTGAAAGCATTTTCACTACCGACCTCGCATCTTGAAGCTCTCTTATTCCTGGCGGTGTTCGAACCTTCGAAATATGGACTTCAACGGATTCTGAAACTTTTGTTGAAACATCTTCTTGGGTTCTTTGATACTCCATCTACTTTGATAAGCCATCATCTACTCCATGCTATCGGAACAAACGAAATATCGCAAGAACGATCAAGAACAATTCTCCCTAATCGGTTCGAACGACTTTGGGCACTTGATCGCTTGCTGTTTAGACTTAATTTTAGCAAAACTTCGATCACCAGGTTACGTAATCGACGTACTCATCGGTGGTCGACTCTACTAGGGATGTCAAGGAGATCCAAAAACGCGACTGTCCTGTTGTTCCGTCGTTTATGATCGATGAATAACGCTGAATGAACGGGACATCCAGGGCAAACAGACCTTTTCTTTCTTCGGGAGGAAGAGGGAAGAAGTAGATCAGTAATAACGCGTAATCACGAGCGGAATCAAAGGCTATGGGTTTAAAGAGCGAAGCAACTCGAGCGAGTGGTACGTGCTGGGTGCGTTTGCATGTTAATTAAGCGTCGTGAGATCAATTAACGGACAATCGGGTCGGTGCATTGTGGGACATGGAACCTCGTCGTGAACAAGATGGTTGCCAAGAGTCGAATCGGCCTGCACTTCACTCCAAAGCTCGAATGGAAATTCGCTTGTAAAAGTGTTTCGAAGCGTGCCCTCTACCCTCTTGCCTTCCCTCGGACCCCTTGTCACGGCGTTGAGTGGCTCGGCAACTCCATCGAAACGAATACCAGCGCTCGACCGCTCGTCCCAGCTTTTGGCTTTAACCCGAGGTCGGTCGTTTCGACGCTATCTCGTCTCTTCGATCGCGCTGCCGTTCCTCGAATTTATTTCGTTCGTTGACTCTGATCTCGCACTGGCGGTGGTCGTAAAGGGGAAAAACGTGGAACGCTGCGATTACAAAATTAGATTTGAAGTCGGTGCAATGATGCGTTTCATAGGTTAGGTTCGGTTGAGGTATTTCTTTGGAAAACTGTGAATTCCAGTTTGAGTTCACTGGACGATATCTAGCAGCTGAGGAGACGTGAATACCCCTCGGCATCGACACAGCATGAGAATTCTAGTTCTTCATCTTCATCTTTATCATCGGTACGCAGCAAGAGGTCAGTACAAAAAGCGCAAAGAGTAGCACTTGCATCCAGTTAATATTCGCGTCCTTGTGTAAACAAGATTTACCTTAACAGGATCAATATCGATTAGATTAGATAGTCGGTGCTCGTATGCGCAGGCCGTCGCGTGGGTGTCGACGATACACCTATCCCTAAAATCCCCTAAAACCGCAAGATTCACTGGGCCACCTAACTACAACTGAACACAGCAGCGTTAGCCTCGACGATACAATTCGAAATGAAAAGAAAGAATGAAAGAGAGAGAGAGAGAGAGAGAGAGAGAGAGAGAGAGAGAGAGAGAGAGAGAGAGAGAGAGAG
>JAITYT010000360.1:497263-518467 GCA_025433975.1 Liostenogaster flavolineata
AATCGAAACTAAGGAATAGAGCGTCAATCTTGCGTTCTTTCCGTTCCTCCAAGCCTCCTCGCGTTTTTCTTCCTTTGGATGGGGCTCAGTTCTTACTGGAATCAGCACAAGGTAACATAAGAAAGTATTTAAGATCGTCCATTTTCTCCTCACTACGATCGACCAGCTCGTAACTCGTTTCCTTTAACTGTGCAACTGGATCGTCGACGAACATCGAGAATGTACAGTGCCCGGGCTAGAAGATGGCCGATTACTCAAAATGGCGGGGGATTAAAGAAAATTATCGGCCATATCCGCGCCAGTAAACCGGATGCGTCGAGAATTTGCAACAAACGCGTTGACTGCCGCGTTAAGTTTCTTTCAACGTAATTCGAATCGGTCCGTCGGTCACTGGTGACCTCCACGGCAGTTAACGTGTTAAACTCAAAATTTTGCTCGGCTCGACGAAGCAAAATCGACTTTCTTCTATCGATCAAAATATCGAGAACGAAAAAGGAACTAGAAGCGTTCGTCGACTATCCAAAGGAAAAGACAAAAGACAGGCATTTAACAGCGTCAATCGTGACGATTTCGGACCCAGAGAGAAAAATGGCGCCCAACGTCCAACCCAGATCGATTCTACTTCCGACTATGATAACGCGATTGCCAGAATGGTTCGAACCAAGTTAACCTTTAAACGCCTAGCGTGCCCGAAAAAGCAAAGGCCTTTTTGTTTTTTTTTAAATACAATAATCAGAACAGCAGATATCCGATGTTTGAAAGATCATCTGCCAATTTTTGAAATGACGCGAATTTAAATCCGGCAACTCGTTCAAAACAGTGGAATTTAAATCCGGCGAATAAAGGTTAAACGTCCAGGAGACCAGGTCGCGGGAACCTACATGATACCGATGACACCACAGGCCCAACGACTTCCAGAGTTGCCCGTCGTGGCGGAGAGAGTATGGTTGCCTTTGCCAAGATCGTCCTCGCCAGAGTGCACGACCAGAGCACGTCCAATGATGCTGTTCGGCTCGCAGAGGGAGATCATCGTGTCTATGATGTCCACGACCGCGATGCCTTCCGCGTTTGCGATCACGTTACCAAGATCTCCCACGTGTCTGATCGTGTCCTCGGGTGCGCCGTGAGTCATCTGCGAGCAAACACCGATTCCTTGTCGCTGTTCTTCCCGATTTATCGTTTCTTTCGCGATCGGCGCGTCTTCGAGACTCCTCGGAGCCAGTGGCATCGATGCGGCGCCATTTTGAACGAATCTTCGACGTAATGGACGCGCCCATGTTATCGAACGCTTCGCATCAACGGGTTGTCTCGCCCCGGAACGCATTTTTTATTCCAACAAGATGCAAAAGTCAAACTAAGGCTTAATTTGACGTATCTGGGATCGAACGACTCTATTGGATTCGTATTACGAATCTTTTCCGCGTGGAAACGCGACGCTTTTGGATTCGGACCACGATATCCTTTTCCTTCCTATCCTGAACTAATCAAAACAGTTCGTTTGAATGTCGTAGGTTTCGTTCAATACGCGATTGTGTTGAAATTAAAATAGACTATCGTCTGCAACCGTTGGCGAAGACATTCGAGCAAGAAATCAAATGGATAAAAAATGAAGTCTCGAATTCTCTAAAAATCTCGTCGATTCGAAGCACATGAACGACTCACGTTGTCCGGATTGTAGTGCGCTCCAGCAGATGTGCATCCCTCGCTAAGATCGCCCTTCTCGTGTACGTGGAATCCGTGAGGTCCTTCCGACAGTCCGTAGATCGTGCCAGTGATTTTAACAGGGCCGTTCGTCACGCTCTGAACGATCGTTAGGTCACCCGTGACGTTCTTCACGGTGACGTCGTGAGGCGTCAAGTGCACCGTGGCGATCAATTCCTAACGAAATTCCAGTCTCGAGTGAGAGATCGTGACGACGAGCCAAGAAAAATCGCGAACGATTTCGACGTCGATTTTGAAGAAAATTTTGAAACAAACGCAAACATGGACACCATGATGGAATGAAACGGTGAAAAGGGGAAGCTTACCATTGCCGTAGCTCCGGCGACTGCTGCGAGCAGCAAAATGACCATTCGACACATCTTGCGTTATCTGAAAAAGAAAAGAAATGCGCTGCACTGCAACGATTGCGTTCGCGATTTAAATCTCACGTCCATCTCATGCCATCCCAAGATGATATTATTTGATAGAACATTCCGCTAGACCTAACTTTTTTTTCTGAACGGTATAATTTATATCTAATAATATTATTATAAAAATATGTTTACAAAAATATTTTACTATTTAATTTTTTTATAAACAATATGACATTAGGTCTATCGAAAAATGCTGTCCGTTTTTGAATTAAAGAAACTAATGTACCTTCGATACATTAATTAATATTTACCGGACGATATATAATAATTTCGAAAGTTCCTTCCTCGCCCCTGATCGTCAAGACGTGACAGAATTTCACGCGGAAAATACAGACCCACAAAAAAAGTCATTCAACCACGCCTGCGCTACCTCATCGATTCTTCTACTATTCGTTTACGACACTGAGAATAGAAAAAGGTATTTCGCAAAAAGGAAGACCGAAGAGAACAGAAGAAAAATAAAAAAAAATAAAAAAGGAAGAAGAGAGAAGGCAGATCAAAAAAAGACAGAAAACAGGTGGAAAATAACGCAATAATCAGCAGTTCTGTTCGTCACCACGCGACAAAGTTTTACGCGGAAAATATCGACCCACATGAAAAGTCGTTCATCCACACCTGCGCGACCTCGTCGATTCTCCTACTATTCGTGCGCGTTACGATACCGAGAATAGAAAAGGGCATCTCGCAAAAAATAAGTCCGAAGAGAAAAGAAGAAAAATAAAGAAGGAAGGAAAGTCGGGAAAAGACAGAGAAAAGACGGAAAGTAAGTAGAAAGAAGATAGAAAATAAATTGAGAAAAGACAAAAAGTATTATTTTGTTCGGAAAGTAATTTCATTTTTTTTATATAATAAAAAAATGGATAAATTAATTAATTAAGTCCTCTGTTGGGAAAAAAAGAAATTACTTTCCGAACAACCTAATAAAAAACAACGCAATACCATCAGCCCTGATCGTCAACACGCGACAAAGTTTTACGCGGAAAATATCGACCCAGAAGAAAAGTCGTTCTTTTACTACTATTCGTGCGTTTTGCGATGCAGGGACTGGAAAATTGATGGTATCAACTCGATGCTCGCGAGCCACGGCCTCCCACCTGCTCGCCTGTTTGCCTGTTTACTCGCACGTGAGCTCGATCTCGCGCCCAGAACACGAGAAAGAAAACGAAGATTCGATGGCCCTCGCTCCAACTCGATCCAAAACGATTTCAAAACTCGATGACCTTCCCTTCTTCGATCTTTACCCTTTTTAAGCTAGTCGAAAGCGCGTCTACTTAATGCCATCGCGATCCGCTCTCCCTCTTGGTCGCGAAAGTTCCGACGTTCGATTTCATCTCGCGAGTCGATCTGTCGAGCGACGAATCGCTTTTGGCTTATTCGAACTTCCTTCTACGGAGTGCGAGTCGCTGTCGCTTGCAGGACTGCTCTTCAAACTCGCTCCTACCTTAGAGAAGGGATCGAGAGACCGTCGTCTATCGTTTCGCCATTTTTTTCGCGCTCGAACGACCACGATTTTTTAATCGGAAACGTGACCTTTTATCGAGAAGATGATTAAATCTTTAAGTTAAAAGATTGATTGATTTATTTATTGCTCCGGACGATTAGAGCCACGTCGTGACTGATTTTCAAGACCAGAAAATTGATGAATTTTATTGTTATCTTAATTGTTTCAAGGACAACAGCTGCGATGGCACACGGTCGAAGTTTAAAGCTAATATCGCGCTCTAATAAATGTTTAACTATACAGGATAAATAGCATAACGACGTTTATCGAGAAGTAAGGTAAGAAAAAAGAGAAAGAAAACGAGTTCGTCGATGTGAAGTTCAAATTGAAAGGTACGCCATCGACCGGTTTGCATCAGCGGAAACGCGTCGAGTGCATTGCAGGAATCTCTGTATCAAAAAGCAGCCAATCGATCACCACACGGAGCACATATGTTACAGCAAATCGAAACGAAAAACTCGTGGAAATCGATCGATCCTTATCATTTCGTTCGCGTGATCATAGATAAAATATCAAATCAGCAGGCTGAGAGAGCGATTTTCAACTTTATTCGAATAAAAGATACAACTTAATAAAAGAAAAGGAAAATCGTGCAACTGTTAGGTAGCTTGGAAAGTTATTTCATTTTTTCCCAACAATTTTTCATAAAAACAACATCAAAAAAATTAATCGCAAAAAAAAACGTTCTTTCATTTAAAACAAACGAAACAACTTTTCGAACAACCTAATAGAAGCAGAAAACTGGTGGAAATAGCGCGTTCGTCGTCGATCGATCAATAATCGTTGTTTCGTTCACGTAATTAAATAAAAAAAAAAACAAATCAGCAGAGCGAGCGGACAAATTTTCAACTCTATTCGACTAAGAAACACAACTAAAGAGAATTATAAGCAAAATTATGCAACTAGAAGCAGACAAATGTTGTAAATCGCGCGTTTGTCGTCGATCTATCGATCGTCGTTGCTTCGCTCGTCTGATCGAAGGTAAGAACGCAAAGTACGACGAGAGATACGATCTCGCTTATCGATTCGATTCGAACGAGAATGAGCAAGAAGAAATACGCGCAAAACGAGTAAGTAAATAATGACTGCATCCTCGGAAACGCGTTTGGTAAGTCACAGGAATCTCCATATCGAAGAACAACCTGTCGATCGCCGTATCGAACGGATAAACAGAAGAAACAATAAAATCATGCAACCAGAAGCGAGAAACTCGTGAAAATCGCGCGTTCGTCGTCGATCGACCGATCGCCGTCGTTTAGTTCGGACATAATCGAATAAAAAAAAATAAATCAGCAGGACGAGAGAACGATTTTCAACTCTATTCGACTAAAAAATGCAAATAAAGAAAATAAAAAGCAAAAGCATGCAACTAGAAGCAGAAAACTGGTAGAAATCGCGCGTTCGTCGTCGATCGATCAATTATAATCGCTTCGTTCACATGATTAAATAAAAGAAACAAATCAGCAGAGCGAGAGGACAAATTTTCAACTCTATTCAACTGAGAAATACAACTAAAGAGAAAGAAAAGCAAAATAATGCGACTGGAAGCAGAAGACTTGTAAATCGGGCGTTCATCGTCTATCGATCGATCGTCTTTGTTAAAACATCGAATCAGCAGACCGAGAAAACGATCTTCAACTTTATTTGAATAAAAAATACAACTTAAAAAAATAGAAAAAGAAACGTGCAACTAGAAGCAAAAAACTTGTAAAAATCGCGCGTTCGGACGTAAATAATCAAATCGGCATAACGATCGAATAAATCTCGATTCTCGATTTCCGATTTTGAGAGCAATTTTAACGAAAAAAAATAATACATAAAGAGAAAGAAAGATAAAAAAATCCGCGCCGATCAAAAGCAAACGAATGAATTATAAGCACAAATCGAACTGGATTCGACCTTCGATACGATCGAGTCGCGAATTTAACAGACAAATCGATGGATAACGAAGGAGGATTATGCACCGAGAAGTGAAAGGGAACCTACCAGGCAGGCAGCACCACGTGCACGTGTTATACGGTGGCCGAATGACTGACTGCGGATGCTGTGCCCATGTTCCGCTTATATCTCCGCTTGGACGCGCCTACCACCGACCGTCGTTGCGGAATCCTCCATCCCCGCCCTCGCCCTCGCCAACCACCGTCGTTCGATGTCGAAGCAAATCGGTTACCTACGAACGAATACCTCGTAAACGATCGAGCAACGCCGTCTTTCCAACTGGATGATCGTTCGGGACGAAGAAAAATGCTGGAACCGCTTTCGACCTTCTGGACCTCTTCTCTCCGTTTCGGTAACGGCCGAGACTCTCTTTCTTCCGGTGGAAGAAGGCAAGGAATCGAAAGAATTTGGAAAAAATCAAAGATTATGAGTACCTGGAACGAAAATCTGGTAGAAAGAATTGAGAAATGCCCGCGAGTCTCTTCGTAATTTCCAAGAGGCAAGGATAGGAAAATTAGTACGATAAGATGATTTGACCATTTTTACGACTATCTAGAAATTCATCGTTTTCAGGAACCGTCTACTGCCTAATTTCCTTTACGCCTTTAGGTAAGATCGTCTTTGTACTTTGAAAGGAGCAAGGAAGACAAAATCAGTGCGTGACAAGATAATTTTATGATTTTTACAACTGTCTAGAAATTCAGCATTTTCAGAACTCATCTACCTCCTAATTTACACGAGAAAAAGACATTTCCAGGTAAGATCACTGACTGTCCACGTGATAATTGACTAAACATCGAACGTCTTCGTACTTTGAAAAGTGCAAGGACGACAAAATCAGTGCGTAATAAGATGATTCGTCGTTTTCAGGACTCATCTACGACTACCTAATCCCTAATTTTCACGAGAAAAGAACACCTTCGGGTAAGATCATCGACTGTCCACGTGGTAATCGAATGAAACGTCGGACAACACGAAACGTCGCTAGGAGCGTGATCAACGACGCACGAGGGTAGACGTACCGATAAATCAAGCGCGAAGGGCGGACAACCGACGACGATTTGTACCCACGTGCGACGAGTCTGATAGCGAATAAACGGTCGCGCGTCGCGATAGAGCCACGCGTATGCGCTAATCAAAGTGAACGAATTCACGATGTGACTCTGGTGTCCGATGGAGGACCGTCATCCTCGCCAATACGGTCCGCGTCGTCGATCGATAAAATGGATCTATCGATTCCATAAGAATATCGATCGTCAGAGACGCGATTACGCGTCGGAGCTAGAAGGATTGAGTCTTGTTTAGGGCTACGCTTCTATAGCTCAAGATCCGATTGGACGTATCCGTTACAAAGTAGCAACGTACCCTCGTATGAAACGTTGCATATGTAAATGGACATTAGGTCAATAGGATAATCGCGAAGGATGACAGAAGATCCACGCGCGCTCCGCGATCTTAGCGCGACGAGCGAAATCTCGGTGCGTGCTGGACAGATCGGCCTATTGCAGACGCGGACGCGTAGTGAAGATTGGAAACCTGGATGTGAAAAAGATCAAATGGAAGCGTTTCGATCAGTAGAAAAAAGATTTTAATTTTCAATTGGAAGGAAACTATGATCGATGACAGATTCGCTCTTACGTCCTTTGCGGGCTAACAATAGTGAAACGTTTGGTCACGACAAAGTCTTATAATCGGCCAGACCCTGAAATTAACGCTTTTCTAAAGTTAGAAGAGCCTAATTTCCACCAGGAAGAAAACTATGATAAGACCCAAACCAAGAAATGGTTTTATTGGTCATACGACCATTGCGTACCAATAGTGAAACGTTACACGAGTAAGCGAACATCAAACGAACCACGTCACGACAAAGTATGTGAAACTATTTATGATCAGACCCATACCAAGAAATGATTCGTTTGGTCCTAGTAGCTTTGCGTGCTAATATTACAGCTGAGATGACAACAGCAATGAAGGCTTGGTTCGATGCGCTCGCGGTCGTTTCATCGGCATAATTGGATGATGATCCAGGGATGAGAGAAGGTTCTGGACCTCTTTGCAGGATCCACGTTATCGCGCTCCCTATTAAAGCGAATTTAATCGCGACAAGTGCCCCGTGCTTCTCTTCTTCCTACTCCTCCTACGCCACGGGACATCGCAAACGTCGTTCCGCCGGTATCTCATAGGTATCTATGTGCTTGCCTCTGTCCTGCCTGCGCGTATGTATGAACGTGTGTGTCTGTTGATTCTAATGGCACCAGTCGAACGAAGATTCTGGAATACGACAGCGTTTAAAGGCGTAATTTTCTTCGTATTCGAGAAAGACGGGATTTCGATCGATTAAATCGTGCGTTTATTCCCCTATTTACCTCCTTCCTTTGTCTCGATCAACGTCCACGATTCTTCGATAGATCGCAGAGGAAAATACAAGTCAAAGTCGCACTGTCCCACGAGGGACGATTTTTATCTTTCTTCCAGAACATTCGAGGACTCCTATGGCGTTCTTGAAGATTAAACTTTTGTGATGGAAAAATAATAATAAATTAAAATCAGTCCTTTCATCAGTCGAATCAATCAGTAATATTCCTTTAATGGAAGCTAAACTAGCGGACGATGTCACAATGATGTCAAATGCGTCGCCACTGCGTTCGCGATTTTACAGTGGGTGCGGCGTGCCCCGAGCGTTTTTACACGACCATTTCCACCTTGCTTGAATCGATCGAAATCGATCCGTGAAACCGTTCTTCCTCTCGTCGCTCGTTGCTATAATCAAATGGCCGCGAGCAGACAC
Source organism: Liostenogaster flavolineata (assembly GCA_025433975.1). Lineage (NCBI taxonomy): Eukaryota > Metazoa > Arthropoda > Insecta > Hymenoptera > Vespidae > Liostenogaster > Liostenogaster flavolineata. The sequence continues at coordinate 505,626 of JAITYT010000360.1, forward strand.
GCCGAAAATGGAGATCTCCGTTTCAGTAGCGTAAAACAGGGTACTAGAAATTTTACTATTTTCTCAAGAAACATCGATATGCCTTAATTTATCTCGAACTGTTCTACGTCTAGGTGTTTGGCTTTGAATGTTATGATATATTAAAATATACAATATTTAATTTTTAAACAATCCGTCGTAAATAGGGTGGAAGGTATTTTACGATTGTCTGAAGAAATATCGATGTACTTTACATTAAATAAAATTGTTTTACGTCTAGTTGTTTGGGTTCGAATGTTATGCAATATTAAAATATTACGTGCAATATGCAATAAGCAAAATTTAATTTGTAAACAATCTACTTGTAAATAGAGTAGAAGGAATTTTACAATTTTCTGAACAAATATCTATGTATCTATGGGCAAATTATTTTGCGTCCAGGTGTTTCAGTTCGAATATAATAATGTTATAATGTTAATTTTCAAACAGCCGTCGAATATGTTTACAGCGACTCGTTTAGACGCGAATTTTGAATGAAACGAACAGCTCGAAGCTGGTTGACAATTAGACCTCGACGTAAGGTGTAATTCGATTGGGTCGTGAATGCGATTGCAAGATAATTATCGTGATTCTTGATCGAACGCAGGACGTCGGTTCTTTTTAACTTCGTTGGATATTCGCTCGTCCCACGATAATCGCTCGCATCGTTAAGTTCATCCTCGTCAAACAGTCATTGGCCATCCGTCAGGTGTCACAGACGTAACTCCGTTACGAATTAGCTTCGCTCGATAATGTTACGAACGATCTTTCATTTTTATCGTAAAAAACGAGTCCCTGCTTCCTCTTATTTCTTTGGAAGAAAGAACGAAATTTAGATAGTAGACATTTCAAACGCATATTTTGCCAGTCGATCAATTTCCTTTGCAGCAGCTCATCGTTTCATAAAATCCTAGTTATTCTCAGTAACATTTCATGACATCCTAATTACTCTAAATAATGTTTCATGATATCTTGATTATTTTAAGTAACGTTTCATGGAATCCTAATTATCCTAGGTATCGTTTCATGATATCCTAATTATTCTGGGTAACGTTTCATAGCACCCTAATTATTCTAGGTAACGTTTCATGGCATCCAAGTTATTTTATATAATGTTTTTGGAGGAGAGACGGTGTGTACGTGGTATGAGAAGCGTTGTCCTCTGGCAACGCTGCTTTGGTTTTTTGAGTGACGTCGTCCAGCACTGAAATGTTAAGGTGGTCGCCACATGTTTCATGACATCCTAATTATTCTAGATATCGTTTCATGACATCCTAGTTATTCTAAGTAACATTTCAGGACATCCTAATTATTCTAGGTAACGTTTCATAAAATCCTAGTTATTCTAGGATATTGGTTACTCCTACATAACATAGAAACTAGAGATCCTTCGAAACGCGTTTCGATAGGCAGAATCCCACGCTAGGTGTTTCAAAGGAACACCGGCTTCGATTTAGCGACACGGCAGAGCCATAGGCGCGATAAACAGCAAAGAAACTGATATTACAAACAGACGAAGAAGACGAGGAGCGCGAGCAGCGCCGAGCATCGAGGATAGGTGGGGATAATTATAGCTCGGATTGAAGCTGTCCTTTGTATGCTCGAATTCTCCCTATAATGGAAACCGGATATTGCATTTGCAAAGCTCTATTTGGCAGTACAACTACGACGCAGTAGCGTTGTCGCACAATTGGAACTTTGTAATTGTTCTTTCCGGCAGGTAAAGAGACGAAATTTAATTGACGCGCCTTCCGTATCATAAGGCAGCGATTCAACGTCAACGACTGCTGCTACGGTCAATCGTACCCGTCAACGAGTCGAGTACAGTCGAGTAGAATCGCGATCATGACCCACGCAACCCGCGAGCCGACTTCCTCCAGCGGCGCATCGCATTGCACTCGTCTCGAGTGCATCGTATGAGGTTTCGACTCGTCTCGCGTCACGTAACGCGTCGTCATTTTTCTTCCATTCGTAGATGACATTTTTTATGATATCCGATTTGGTTCCATCGCGATGTTAATTCGAGAACGTTAGTTTTTAATCGAAGGTCATACCAATAGAATGGAATTCGTAGAAACACATTGGAAAATTATCGTGACTTGAGTTCCGATATTGAAAAATTGTCGTGACTTGAATTCCGATCTCGAAAAATGCAATCTCGAGATCTTTGCTTTCGGCGGCTTGTTTCGGACTGCGAAACACGGATGTACGATCGAACACGTCGCGTTGCGATTCGTAAAACACTAATGCTAACGAATGCATATTCGTGAACTCGAACTCGCATTCGTAGAGAAGAAAAATTAAGAAGGGGAAATAGACGCCTACACGCGCGCATGTTCAACCAGAATTCAACCAAAATTCAATTAGAATTCAACCAGAATTTAACCAGAATTCAACCAGAAGATAGAGTCCAATACTCTAGAAGAAGAATGAAATAACTTAATTAAAAAAATTAATTCGAGGTTTTTGCTTGTACAGAGTCGCTTGTACGAGCAAAGCTGTAATAACGTAGAAGGAATGAGTCACACCTTTGACACGACGCGCGCGTAATAACTTACACCGACGCGCCAATCTTCCACGTACACTTGGTTCGATCTTGTTTTCGCTTCTATTAGATGCAATTACGTGACGAATTCGTCTGTTATCTCGGCGCGTCCGCGTCGCGACGGCGTTCTTTCTCAATTGCATCGTACGTCGATTAGTGGAATAGCGCAACATCTGGGCAAGACGGAATTTCTTTCCGCCAGTTTTCAACGGAAGAAATTCTTCGATATCGCGCGTAAAAAGGAAAGGTCGTACGATAAAAAAGATAAAGAAAAAGAAGATAAAAAACGATTCCAAACCTCGGCAATCGTAACAAGTAAATACGTATAATCAGATAATTTGCCCTCACTGGAAGAAGGAGTCTGGCATACGACACGATGGTTGGTAAGCAAGGCCAGACCGGTTGGTCGCTCGTTTAAACGGCATTGACAATTATCAAACTGGAATTTCTTAGAGTAGGATGACGAACGCGCTTACATTACGATAAAACGTGCGTCCTCGCCTTGGCTAACGATAACCGACTCTGTTTTCATAAATGATTCAGTAAAAGTCGCTCTGGAAGCGAGCGCCTTTACACTCGAGCTTGGCCCGATTCGAAGGCGAACGAACGACGGTGAGAACTACTGAAAGATTTATCCGCGGGCGCGAAAGACAAGTGGATAAACGAACGTTTTGTTTATGCCCTCGTTGGGCAACCAGCGATTACACGCTTCTTAACGACGAGGACCACTCTGAATCGTTTCGAACTTGCTCCTAAATTCGTTCTTTCATCGAAGACCAAGACAACAGCCAAGATGTGTGTCGAATTAGAGGAAAGATGTGAGTGCGTTTGTTCTCACGACGTAAGAACGAATTATCTGATTATAATTGTTACGATTATTGGTGTTTGGCATCGTTTTACCCTAGGTCAGTCTTTTCCACTCGTGTCACGTGACTTCCAGACCCTAAAGTTTGTCACTTTGCAATGATCGGATTAGAAGGAAAGTTTGGGTGCGCATATTCCTCACGACGTAAGGACAAATTGTCTCGTTATATTGACTTGTTACGACTATGGAAATTTGGTATCGTTTTACCCTAGGTCAGTCTTTTTCACTCGCGTCACGTGACTTCCAGTCCCTTGAGTTTGTCACTTTGCAACGATCGGATTATAGAAAAGGATAACATTTACTTCTTATCGAGGAAAATTCCACTCGTCGCAATTGCGCGTTATTAAATGGCCGTTTTCCTTTGCACTTCGTAGAAGCGAACTGCTTTCATAGAACGGCGTTCTATAGGACTTCTTCCATTTAAGAAGAGTCACTCGTAGCCATTCTTCCTTTCTCGATCGTCGTAATCGTCGATTGTTGGAGCGCCTTGCGCCGCGTTGCCGATAGAAAGAAGAAAAAAAATTCTTTGCTCGTTTACTTACCGCGACTAACCAACGAACGAAGACTCGAACCACTGTGATCGCAGCTTCTTCAGTATGCCTCGATGATCTTCCTAAACCGCTCGTACACGCTGCTCCCTATCACGATACACCGTCGAAATAAGATAGAGCAAGAAACAAAAAAATAAATAAGTCAAAAGAAGAAACGAGAAGAAATACGAACGAGTGAACGAATGAAAGGAAGTGCAAAGTAGAGACAAGCGCGCTTGCTCTACGTCTCCGAAGAAAAGGAAAAACAGAAGAGAACTAGAAAAAGAGAAGATGGGTTGAAAGAAAAGTTATTTCGCGTTATAGGTGGCATGGATCAGCCGCGAGACGTCAGAGGCGCACCTGACGCTCGAAGTGGGTCGTCGGATTAACGGTGCAACGCCGAAAGAGAGAAGAAAAGAAGAAACGAAGAAAAGAAGAAAAGAAGAAAATGGAAGAAGGTAGAAGAGGCAAAATAAAAAAAAAAAAGAAAGCATCGATCTAGACTCGAGAAGAGACTCGAAAATAGGCCCGAACGAGGATCCCTTCTTTTCCTTGCGTTTGCCTGTGCGTGGAATGGAATTGTGGGAAATCGCGATGGGTGAGAGTCGCACCAAGAAGAAAGAAAGCTTTGGCACAGCGCGTTGCTCGCTCACTATCGTCGTCGCACGATCGGAGGAAACTGAAAGCGGCCACGTGAGACAGGTGCGACATTCACTTTGGAGACGAACGCTCGATCGCGTTAACCTCGACCACGTCTTCGAGTTAAAGCCTACGCCTACGTAACGCTAGGTGATGCATAGAACGTGCGTCTGCTTGCGTGAGAAGATGGCACGTGTTCAGTGTGCGTTCGATGGATCTTTGAGCCTGGATCAATGATCGAGATTTTCGAAGACGGTCGTTTTATCGCGAGAAAAATCCTTTAAAACACCTTGAAACGTTCTTTAGCCCATTAAACGCATTTAACACATTGAACACATTTAATCCATTAAACACATTTATCCCATTGAACACATTTAACCTATTGAGTTACGAATTTTCGTTGATTTTCACCCCCAGAATTACCATTTATTTTCCTCAATTTTTATAATTTACCTTTATAAGTCATAGGTTTTGCGTTGCTTGTGCAATATGCGTAATGCGTCAAACAAAGACGACAAAAGACTTAGAATCGTACGAGAAAACATGTTTTTGTCATGATAACGACATAGTCGAATCATTAACGGCACGTCCGCGATTTACGAATGACTGCAGAGAAATCGTTTCCATTTGGCTGAACGATCATTCACAGTGGGAATAAAAAAAGGCAAAGAAAAACACAAGGACAATAAGAGCAAGCCGTTGGCCTTGCAATATCACGAGTAATGAATGAAACTAACCATCGAGGCAATAAAGAATGAGGGCATAGTAAAATTATGCAGCCGTTCATCAAGTGAATTCCCAATGATTTCCAAGTGAATTCCAAATGAATTCCAAGTAAATTTCACCGGAGCTCAGTGAGGATTAAAAAAGGGCAAAGAAACATAAGAACGAGAAAAGCAAGCCGTTGGCCTTACGACATCACGAATAGTGAATGAAACTGGCCATCGAGACAACGAAGAACGTAGGCACTGTTAAATCATCCGGCCGTTCATCGAGTGAATTCCCAGTGAATTCCACAGAAGCACAGCGAAATGCCAGATTAAAATCTCGAATTCTAATCGTTCGAAGACACGCGTAATCGCCGTCAAAAAATTATCGTCGAAATTTCCAATACATTGGGAAACCGTCGATCTTGGAATTCCAAGGATGAAAAACAGCTGCGACGCGCGTCTGTGTTGCGCGTTCTCCGTTCGTCGCGAAATCTTACGAGTCCGTGCCAAAACGTGCCGTCGTTCGGTCAACTTGGCAAGGTGTTAACCACTTCGCACATCGTTGCAATTTCGTAAGAAGAACCGAATGCATTTATAACCCGCTACCTTGCTCCTGTTTCTATATAATACACCGGCGCACGAAGAAGAAATCACAACGTGACAACGCGGATCTTTGCTAAGCTCGAGGCAACACCAAATACGAGCTGCGATTGCGTAAAATTTTTCGTCGACTCCGCCATTTTCAATGGCACGTTCGACAGCTCGAATTTTCGCCTCCGTCTCTTCCAAACGTCGCGATTACGAAACTCGTACGTCAATCATAATTTATCATAGAAGTTGATCTATAATCTTCTTAGAAATCTCTGGGATAATCCCCGTAATGAATGATAATCGGATTCGTTATTTCAGTAAAGTCTCTTATTGGATTGAGTTATAAGCGATTCCTGGTGATTATTTGTTTATTGTTTCAATTTTAATTTTAGGATAATTCCAACAGCATTATTTCATTTACCAATTTTTTGATATCGTACGTAACACGGTTTCATAGGTGAGAAGAGTGTAATGACTCCTCCTGTTGACCATGCAAACTTTTTATCCGAACGACTGGCCTTGCATTCTCCAGGAAACCTAAAAAGCACGGTCCAGTCATTTTGGTCTGCATAATTATCCCAAAACTGTTACAAGGCAAGCGCCACGATTATGCGCATAAATCATGTCGACGTGCTCACCCGACGTAGTTGAACTCTAATCCGGTGGCGGAGCTGAACAAGAATCGAAAAACAGTCGATGATCATCACTGAGCGACTTTTGGAGAATCGGGAACGATCTCGAATCGTTCATTTCCGCTAGAGCTTCCAGCATCTTCGTTACGATTTCCGGTGGCGAACGCCTTCTAGTTCCTGGTGCATCCGGCCTGTGCTGCAGATCCTCTTGGCGCTGCTGATGCCGTTGCTCCAGGGGTATCGCAAACGTTTGCGGCTGGAAATGCACTGCAGGACATTGAACCAATTGAAAGCTCTGGCTATGTATCGGTCCGCGACGTGGTTAAAATCGATTTCTCGATGAGCGCGGACCTAAAAAAGGGATCGAAGTTGACAAACATCGGGTAACCGCCTTCCGAATATATCAGACCTTTTTCCGACGATTAAAGACGATGCGAAAGATCGAGTAGCTTTCGACAGGGTGAAGTCGATTGGGATATCAGTCGCGTTTAGCCAGCGAAGGTCCCAATTAATCCGATAAGCAGATACTGGGGTACTCACGGTTAGGCGTTGTTTAGTAATAAATACTCTATCCATTTACCAGGAACATCTTGCACATCGTACTCCGATGCGTCTTCCAAATCATCGATGTCCAAGTTATTACGACCACACTGCATTATAATCCGAACGCAACTAACAGCTATTCTTTTTGATGTTCTCCACATAATAAAACGCGAACATTTTGATATTTATTATCGAGATATGGCCATAATGAGGGTTACATTTTTGTGAATTCCTTTTGGCGACGAAATTTTTCCCGACTTTTTACATGGTTAGACAATTTTGAATGTCGCATTGAAGTTTGCAACACAGAACAGCGAAATAAGGTAACTTAAAAATATGAAACGTCCGATAATCGTGACGATTAACCTACTTACAACGCAGGAAACGCTGACAATTGGGGTAAAGTACGAGTTATACGCAAGACAGAAATAATTAGACAAGTAATAATTTATTTGAAAATTCGTAATCCTTTGAATATGTACACGGTGGTAAAAATTAATTTGTGATTTATAATCTTCGGAACATTTATCTGATTACAATCAACATTTTTTGGAATCACGAATGGAAAAACCTTGATTTTAGCTAGATATTCATAATCACTTCTGTTTATTGCCCTCTATATAAAACTCGACGTTTATGTCAGAAATATCAATACAGATACGTTGTGTCGAATTCGATACGAGTAAAAGACTTATAATCATTCGTTTGCATCATGGAACGAACGAGAACTTCAATAAATTATATCACGATCCGTGATATAACGCGTTTATTTATTTCTCGTAAAATCGAACGAGTTTACCGATACCGATCGAACAAATCGCATCCGATCGGCCATTTTTCATGGAACTTTTCGCTCTACGATGCAAATTTTATTTAACAAGTTAATATACAGAAATAGTTTAAACGAAGTGGCGCAGCGTTTAACGTGTTAATAGGACGACTTCCAAAAATTTCGAACAGAATCACTTCGATATTCGATACACAACGAACATTCCAATCGATGCATAATATTCCTAGAGTTTGAACACGAGCACCGACAATGTGTCAGAGAGTTTATTAAACGACTTGCATACATTCTAGATGATTAAATAATAATCATCTTGTTGTTCATAGGTAGAAAATGGTATTTAAAATATGTAAAAAAAAGAAAAGAAAAACTTTATGCTACTATCGTCTGCCTCTTCCTCTCCCTCTGCCACCACGTCCGCCTCTAGCCCCGCGACCTCCGCGTCCTCTGCCACGAGCAGCGCCTAAAATCACAAGTTTAGCAACGAACACTTTATACGTCGTTACATTATATTATAGTATGTTATATTATAATAGGTTGTTCGGAGAGTAATTTCGTTTTTTTTTATTAAAAAAAGTTGTTTTTTGTTTTTATGAAACACTGTTGGGAAAAGACGAAATTACTTTCCGAAATTTTTTCTTTACTTTACGAAACACATTTTCCTATACCTGATACATCATTATTTTACACTTATCTTAACTTAACACGTTCACGCAGGCGCTGATTTTTGTGTTTCACGCCATGGGGCGGCGCGCGTATTCAAACGCCCTAGATTACTGTTTTAATATATCGACCATTTATTTTGAAAGTGGTGTAATATTCGAGTGCGAGTCACCGGTTGTACACGCCGCCCGACGAGACTCGAACGTGAGCCACCGATGGTAAACGCCGTTGTGAACGTGTCAAAGTCAAAAGAAGCCTCTGGCCTACCTCTGGCAGCTTCCTTCTTCTTAGCTTTTGCCTTCGGCGTGTCATCGATCAGCAGAGTCTCCAAAGGCAGAGATTCGGGTAATATATAATACCTAATATTATTACCTCGTACGCTTAACGTGTCTAATTGTACAGGATCTCTATTTTTTACGATCATCTTCACTGTTTTCAAATGCGTGTTCATCGCCACGTCGACACCTAAATCGTTCGAACAAATTATAATTAATTTCGGCCACTCGCTGCTTCTATGGCCATCGCATCGAACTGAGAAAGATCACGCGTGGGATAAGGTTGTAAAAATATCGTTCTCATCGCTATTAACGCATTAAATTCCGAATAAATTTTTCCAATGTTGCGCTCATATGTCATCGTATTCTTACACTTTCTAAATATATTTTTTCTACTAAACCGGCAAGTTAAATTGTAATGCGTTCTCATAAGAATGTTTTTAGTTTGATCGAATATGAAAAAAATTTCCAAGTTGATCGGTAGCCTTCTCGAATATAAATACAAGTGCAAAGGGTTAACGTTAAGTACAGATTCGATTTTTAAAGTCTTCGAGAGAATATTTTCAAAAAATCCATAGTGTTTACAGCGATAAAATAAGCGACGAATACGAAATCCACTATTCATATAAGCTCGATTCCGTCTCGATACTCGACGAGAAACGCGCAATCGCTGCAAAAGGATATTTGTTACTTCGCCGTTATCTTTCGGCCAGTACAATGGACGCCAATGAAAATCGTCGGGTACGCGATAGAGGTTATGTTGACATACCAGTGATAGTGCCGTGAACTTGCGTCCCATTCTTTAGTTCTATCGTCACCGTCTCGTGACTGAGTTTCATCAAAAATCTGAAACATAAGAAATCACGTAAACGACACACGCTCGAAACGTGGAAATTTTTACGGTAAGAAATTGTAGGTTAGGATCTTTCGTCTTGTACTTGCATCTCTTCGAGGAACGAAAGCGATACGCGAGCATTCATCGGCATTAAAATAATTACGCGGGTATGCGACAACGATAAACGAATTTAATTCTTACCTTACTAGTTTCATGATTGGGCTAGATATATTGTTTTATACCGCAAAAATTGTAATACCGGCAGATATCATATCTCCCTTGCTCGTCTTGTACGAGACGCGTACGACGCTACAATGGCGTTCCGAAACACCAACATATTCGACTCGTTCGTAGCAAACTTCCTTTTCGAATCGAAACGAAGACAAACGCCAGACGATTAGTTTTCTGAGAAATTAAAAACTTAAAATTGCGGGAGGAACGTTTTTTAAAATATTTTTTTTATTACATTTCTACGATAGGTGTTTATAGTATTTATTGTAAATAAATTCAATCGTAGTAATTCACGATTTATACGGTCTTCTACCAGAGGGCGCAAGTATCGAGATTTAATTAGTTATCGATTAATCTCGTTATATCGTTTAATATAATTTTTATGCAGCTTAAGAATTGAAAAGCAAACGCAGAATTAAAGGATAGAAACATTTTAAAGGTTTATATTTTTCCGTTTATCTTCATTACAAATTAATCTGCTTTCGAATCAGTTTCTTGTTTACGATAGATTTAAATTGTGAAGTCTGGTATGAATCCGTTTGTTATATATATGTACTATCGACACGATCTTCGAAGCTATTTAAAAAAAAGAATTCCAAATTTTACCGATCGAAATTTCTTTCTTTAACGTTATTTAAAAAATATTTAATTATCTACAACACTGTTATCCGATAAAAAAAATATTTAATTAAATAACAATTCATATATATAATATTGTATATTATTGTGTAATAAAAAGCACAAAATACCTATTATATACAATATTATATATTACATAAGCTACTGTACATTATGGTAATAATACACGGAGATTGGTAGAATAAATAATTCATAGGTAATTTAATTAACGTAACGTTTATATCCTTCTTTATAGCTCTTCTTTAATTTACTATTCGGAATATAAAAAAGTATTTACATCAATTAAAACTCTCCGTCCCATTCGGTCGCCGTCGACGCTTTGTATCTTATTCGCACAAATATAAAAATGTCTCTTCTAGATTACGATGCATAAATTGGATGCTTTCGCGTTAATCAAACTCAGAATCGCTTTCAGTCTTCCTTCGGAGGCTACGTCGAAGGATCTTGGAAAACCTTTGTCCTGTGGTCTCTGGAAAATCGTTTGTAGGGTCTGCTCCCACTTTACGGGATAAGTTAATTGTTTCAATAAATATTTCTTAACGAAAGTAGAATTCGGATACGGCAACGCGTTGTAGTTCGAATATATCTTGGTTCTAGGCTCGTCGAATCTTAGGGTATCCAGTGCTTTACCGAACGGTTTCACGGCCGAGTTCATCAATGGAGTATGAAACGCTCCCGAAACCGGTACTCTTGTTACTTTCCTCACGCCGATCTGATCGCTGTTATTTTTAATGTAATCCAAGGCTTCGGTATTGCCAGCTATCACTTTCCCTTGGGTGTACATATAAATGGCGACCCTACGGAGAACAAAGAAAGTTGAAACTAATAATACTGGTAAATGAACGCATCGCGACATCTATGTCCATCGTATCGATAAATCAACTCGGTAAACTCACCGACAGACGGGATAGGAAACTCCCAAATCTTGCGCCCAAGCCTCGGCCTCCTTCAAGCCCACGGATAATTTAGCTTTGGGAGTACAGAAGACCGACATCATGCCTTGCGAGGCCTCTTGGGAAGCTTTTTGCATCGCCGTGCCTCTGACGGCTACCAGTCTGATGCCGTCTTCCAAGGATATCACGCCGGAGAATATCAAAGCCGTTAGTTCTCCCACGCTGAAGCCAGCGGCGGCAATGCACCTCTGAAATACCTCTGGCCTCTCCTCGCGTAGCTGCTCCAGAGCAGCCAAGGAAGTAACTACCGTTGCCAGTTGATTGTACTGCGTCATATTGAACTTCTCTCTTGGGCCCTCCATGCATATCTTCAAGAGATCGAAGCCTAACACGTCGTTGGCAATTTCGAAGAGGTCTCTTGCGCCAGGGAAACGTAAATACTTCTTTACGGAGCCAACTTTCAAGATACCCTGCCCTGGGAACATTACCACAGACATGGTCTTTGGGTCGATAGCGGGAGTCTCTGGTTTGGGCTTGGGTTTGACGGGATAAGGACTGGTGGCCCAACTTTTGTCATCGGCATCGCTGAACGTCGCGGCTTCGTTCAGCAACTTGGACACACCCTCCGAACCCAGCTCTTTCAGCTGGTCATCTTTCGTAGGCTCGTCAGACACCGTCTGCTCGCCCAAAGAGACATCCCCGCGACTTTCTTCTTTGGAAGATTTATCGCAATAATATCGAACGCGAAGGAAATTGAATAAACCCGACGAACGTTGACCAACTTTATTGCGCAGTATACGGTGAAGCATTGTCGAGTTCCGAAAGAATTCCTGACTTTTCACCGTTAAGACCTCGCGTTGCTTCCAATTACGTTCGATTCATTGAAGAATATTCTCTTCATAACCTTCGAGAACGAGAACCACACGCGTGAGGTCAATGTGGCTTCTGGAGGGAAGCTTCGATACCTGCAACGAAGCGAGGAATCTTACGAGCAATTCGATTACTGCCGCCACCTTTGATGTTTTAGAGAGAGCTTCTCCTTTGCGCGCGTAATTTAACTCCAACTCCGATTGGCACTGCGTTGATCGTTTCGGATCGATCGTAAAATGAACGGAAGAGATCGTTGTGCAAAATTCTAATCTAATTTTTCTCAAAGCGCTAAACTTGTTTGTTAATCGTTGTTAATTTATGCTTCGAATTGATCAAATTTGAAAAAAACGTTGCAGATTCTGCGACGCAACTTTATTTATTTATTTCTTCTAACTTGAAAAATTGTTATTTCAGGTATGCTGCTTATGGTTCAATGAGTGAGAGGATTGTTTCAAAACTAGCGTACAAAGCGTTGACACTCTGAAAGGGTTACATCGCCGCTGTACTCGTCGTGAGAGAGAGAGAGAGAGAGAGAGAGAGAGAGAGAGAGAGAGAGAGAGAGAGAGAGAGAGAGAG
>JAITYT010000360.1:523941-536706 GCA_025433975.1 Liostenogaster flavolineata
GCGTAAGCGTTATGCAGACGTTACCTCACGGATCGGAATTAGCTCGTAGATCGGATTCGCCCGCCACCTTGCCAGAACGCGACGCGGATCGTTTGCATTTTATCGTCCAATTCGAATATTGTTCGAGTGGCGCGTCGGCGTGACACCTGGCCTGACGGCCGAGCTTACGATCGACTTGGACGGGCGATCGTAGTCGTAGTCCGCTTCGTAGCACGCCGAACAACCGAGCAACAGCGATTCACCCGCGAGTCGCTCCAGCGTCAGGTTTTACGTTTTCTCGTCTAACTTTTTTTATCGTCTACCTTCGCGATCGCCTTTCGTCTTTTTAGCCCCGAGAGGCAATTTTCACCCTAGCGGTAACATAGAACCTAGGGATGGTGACGTTTCTTGCGCTGACTTTAGGACGAAGTGGCTAGCAAAGTCGATCCGCGTTAGCCGGGTGCGCGACTGATTTCTCGCGCTGTTGTACGCGTCTTCGAAACTGGTGGTACGAGTTAGCCGCAATACGAATTGGTGTACGGTTGGAATATACCTTCGATTTTGCTAATTCCAGGTTCTACGTTTTCTCGTCTTACTTTTTTTATCGTCAACTTTTACGTTTTACGACCGCTTACCATCTCTTTAGCCTCGAGAGGCAATTTACAGCCTAACGGCAACGTAGAACGAGGAATGGTGACGTTTCTTGAGCTAACTTTAAGAAGAAAGTGGCTACCAAAGTCGACCCACGTTAGCCGAGTCGCGACTGTGATACCACGTGTTCGAGACCGGTGATACAAAACAGCAAAAGTAGGGGACGTTCGTTCGATCGAACAGCGTCCGATAAGTCTGCCAAGACGCGTTAGGAACTCGCTACCAAAAGATAGCCGATTTTGTTAATTCGTCGAGTGGCTTGCGCTCGTCGTTCGACTCGATCGTTACGTCTACTGATGATGACGCAATATGCATTCCAGGTACCATAAAGAAGCGATCGTCGCCATTGTCGTCGTACCAGTCCCCAAGATGTCGAGGCCAATCCTCAGCAGGCCGCGCACGCGCGTCTACGGCTGCAATTACGACAAGGGGGAGTCTTATTACAAGCCCATGGTCGATCACTTAGACCGGAAGTACAGCGCACGTCCACTGTTCTCCGAACCGAGAACCTCGTTAGCCGATGAGATCGCGGCACGTCGAAGCGACATCGGTAACCTCTTCAGTCGTTTTCCAAAATGGTTTTAAAAGGAGTGAAAGAACCTTCCTACCTCAAATATGTATAGATTTAAAGACACACACCGACACCCGTACACCTACACGCACTCGCACTCATCCAGAGATCCTCGTGACACGTACACGAACACACCGATACGCAAAGGTTAGACCCATCCATCAACGATACCTCATAAACACTTAAATGTATCGTCGATCGTTGGCAAGAGGTCGGAATGGACTCGTCGAATGAACTGCCACCGGATACCCTTTTTACCCTATTCGTTATCGTCATTGTCTTCTTCTTCTTCTTTTTCTTCTTCTCCTCCTTCTTCTACCGCTTCTGCTACTTTTACTTCTTCCTCTTGTTCGAGCCTTATCCGCACCTGATCGTGATGCCGAAGCGAAAGAGGCGAGGATCCAAGGTGGATCGCGATGACGATAAAGGGCTCGCGATTCGAACGATCGTTGCCAGTTCGATCACGGATATCAATGCGAAACTTCGTGGCTGGTCCTCGAAGGAATACCCCTACCGCTGCTACTCCGCTATCGCTGCTACTCTTCTACCACCGACCGATCCATCGTCCTCTTTCTCCTCGTCAAGGAGCGCCGTGCGACATTGACGCGTGAACGTCCGTTTGAACTCGATATCGCGCGCTCCCACGTTCTGGTAGACCTATCGTCTTGATCCCCGGTGCAACGTCGTATTGTTCATTCTCGACACCCGACAGTTCTTATTCTTATTCCGTTTACTATTGTACCACCTACTACGCCTGTCTTGTTGAATAAACGTTTGTTCTGTTTTTCTAAGCACATGACTTTGTACCGACGAAAGTCCGGACTGTCTTGTTCTTGTTGTTGGTGTTGTTGCTCTTGTCTCGCCGCTGTTAACGTTGACGCTGTTTTTGTTCTTGGTGTTACTGTGTTTGTCGCAGCGACGTTTGGCCGAAGCGATGGCTGAAACCGATCTCGACGAATGAAAGGAGACGAATGAATCGAACAAAGAGAAACGATAAGAGAGAACCCACACAAGAGAACTCCAAGGATGTTGAGCGTGTCGCTTTAAGAAAAAAACGTTTGCCGCGAAGGAATGGAAACGCCGTTTCCTCGCGTCGTGCTCCCCTTGTATTATAAATCCGTGAAAAACGTGGACGACCACGCCAGTTGCGAGCATCGATGACGCGCGACCTGGACCAGCGTCCATCGTCGTCGATCGTGGCCCAAACGATAACCATAGCCTAAGTTCCGCGTCGACCTGGTTAGAATAGGATTAACAGTCGCTGGCTTCCCGGCATCGAGACGCTCTTACCGCTCTTGCGACACCATCCGACTCCCGTCGCAAGTCGAGTAGCCGATCGCAAGTTCATGACGATAGGTATACAACCGCTATACCGCGAACACACCCATCCACTCGGAATCCCTCTCTCGAGAAGGGAACAAACCCGACCAATGGCGAAAGATCCTCGGGATATTCCATTTCCATTAGCCCCCCGGACACCTCCCAGCCCACCACCAACCGATCGAACCTCACCGGAAAGATCGAAAGGCCTATTTGTACGAAGCAATTAGGCCAAGTCGGATCGGAGCGTCTGACACGAAGGATAGGAATGAAAGCTTTTCCGATGTCGGTCTTTTGCAGGCACTCGAGGCCTCTCTGGTCCTCTCAGCGGCTCCTTCGGGCGTGACCTTGACCTCGAGTTCGACCCCCGTAACCGCGGCTCCCAATTACCACCACAATCACCACCACAACCACCACCACCACTGTTGTCGTCGTCGTCGTCGCTGTCGCCCCTGATCACCGACCCCCTGCTTAACGACGACGTGGAGACCGTGTTCGACAGTCGCGGTCAGCGCACGCGGCGCCGTTTCGCTAACGATCTCGCCAGCGAATTCGCGAACGAAGTTTCCGCGACGACGAGGCGTTTCAAGGCTAAGGTGGCGGCCCTGGGCCTCGACGACGAGCTCGATTCGCTGATCCTCGCCCGTCGTCAGCCGGAGTCGCGCGCTTCGGCCGCCTTGGCGGCTGCCGGGCACTCTCGGAAGTCCGAGATCATCGAGGAGATCGAAGGCCCCCTAAAGAGGCGCTCCAACCTGATAGCGGGCGAGCTCGAGCGTCTCGAGGAGGCGAAGCAGCAGAATCCCACCCTCACCAAGTGGACCAAGCTCTTCAACGAGGAGAAGGAGGCGTTACTGCCCTCGATACCGATCAGCGCCGCGGCTACTAGGGCCAAACAGACCAAGGCTCGCCTCGACGATCTCGAGTCCGAGATGGAGGAACTGGCCGAGAGACGGGCCAAGAGGGAGCGCCGAGCCGCGGCGCTTCGCGCTCTCGTCAACGAGAGCGCCGTGGCAGCCGAGGATGCATCCAGTCACCTGATGCAGAAGCAGCAGTCCAGTTTGGCCAGCAGCACTATCAGCAGCAAGAAGGTCTCCGTTCGCTCCGAACGCGCCGACAAACGCGTCGCCTTCTAGCGCGTCTCGCGCTAGGCTCTTCGTATCGTCCTCATCGTCATCTTCTTCTTCTTCTTTCTTCTCGCTTTCTCTTCCCCCTTTCGTTTCTTCCTTTTCTTCTCGTTCCGTCTTACTCTTCTCCGTCTACCCACGAATATTTATTTCCAAGGAATCCTTGGTGAAATCCCCCGCGTTCCATCGGCCGGCCATTTTGTTTTTTCACGAAAGAGGGAACTTGGGGGAGAAATCTCGACCATCTCGAGACCGAGATGAAGAAACTAGCCGAGAGACGGGCCTGGAATGAGCTCGATCGAGGATGCAGCCACTCGCCTGATGCAGAAGCAGCAGTCCAGTTTGGTCAGCAGCGCTTCGCTTCGAACGCGCCGACTAGCTCGTCTCATCGTCATCTTCTTATTGTTCTTCTTCTTTCTTATCGTTGTTCTTCTGTTTTCTCACTTTCTCTTCTTCCGTTTCTTCTTTTTCTTCCTATTCCGTCTTACCCTTCTCCCGCATACCCACGAATATTTATTTCCAAGGAATCCTTTCTCCCAAGGATTTACGCGAGGTCTCCCGGACGCCTTTCCTTGGAACCCTTTGTAAAATCGCCCGTGTTCCTTTCCCACCGAGCGGCCATTTTGTTCTTTCGCGAAAGAAGGGTCTTGGGGTAGAAATCTCAACCATCTCGAGACCAAGAGGCAGCGCAGCCGAGGATGCAGTCACTCACCTGACGCGGAAGCACCAGTTCGGTTTGATCAGCAGCGCCATCGGTACCAAAAAGCTCGTTCTCATCGCCATCTTCTTATCGTTCTTCTTCTTTCTTCTCGCTTTCCCTTCCCCCGTTTTTTCTGCTTTTTCTTATTCCGTTTTATCCTT
Source organism: Liostenogaster flavolineata (assembly GCA_025433975.1). Classification (NCBI taxonomy): domain Eukaryota; kingdom Metazoa; phylum Arthropoda; class Insecta; order Hymenoptera; family Vespidae; genus Liostenogaster; species Liostenogaster flavolineata. Next base: position 528,448 of record JAITYT010000360.1, read on the forward strand.
CTCCGTCTATCCACGAATACTGATATCCAAGGAACCATTCGTTAAATCCCCCGAGTTCCTCTTCCACCGAGCGACCATTTTGTTTTCTCGCGAAAGAGGGAACTTGGGGGAGAAATCTCGACCATCTCGAGACCAAGAGGGAGCGCAGCCGAGAATGCAGCCACTCGTCCGATGCGAAAGCACCAGTCCAGTTTGGTCAGCAGCGCCATCGATTCAAGAAGCTCTTCGTATCGTTCTCATCGTCATCTACTTATCGTTCTTATTGTTTTTCTTCTTTCTTCTCGCTATCCCTTCCCCCGTTTCTTCTTCTTCTTCTTATTCCGTCTAACTCTTCTTCGTATAGTCTTAAATAATTACGCGAGGTCTCTTAGACGCTTTTCCTTGAAATTCTTGGTAAAATCTCCCGCGTCCCTTCACCGCCGAGCGGCCATTTTCTTCTTTCGCGAAAGAGGGAACTTGGTAGAGAAAGGAAGCCTTTAGGAACTTTCGAATTGTCTTAGTTCACCGTAGTAGACCTCCTACGTTAAGTCGGAGACCGATCGAAGTTACGTTCTGGGAAATATTAACGAATCGATTCCACGGAGCTCAGGAAAAGAAAGTGATCGGCGATCGCTTCGTAATTGTCTTCCAACTTCGACGATTAGCGAGTTTCCTCTGGCACACGGTTGGGAGTTTATTTATCGGCGTATTTACGCGACTAATAGGCGTATTATCGCGAGGTATTTTAGCCTCTTAGCCAAGTACGACGAGATCGACAACTGACGCCATACGCGAACTTGGTTTCGCTCGTCTCTATGAAAAAAGACCACGACTTCGTTTTAGGGGAAAGACTTAGCGTGCGTTCCGCGTCGACAATGTCTAACAGTCATCAGACGATTGTCCGATGTAATTTTCTCGGCCGGCATTTTTTGCCGTTATCCTGTCTTCCATTTTCGGATGGAGAGGATTCGAAGGAGTAAGAAAAGAGGAATCGATCGTTCGAATGACACTCAACGCAAGTACGTCCGCGAAACAGCTAAAATCTCTGAACTATCGAGCGCGTTCGCCATTGTTCGATGGCTTCCACATAGGTAATCGATCGAGAGATCGCGTCTACGTGTCCTCGATCGTTCTTCGGAAAAAAAAGATCGTTTCGCTCGGTAGAGAAGCGATCGAGAATCAATCTTATCGCGACGACAATGCCTAAATTCTGTACAAAACGCTATCGTGGAAAGGAAAACATTTTGATTTTTGAATTTGTATTTATTAAAAAATTGAGTTTGGTTTATCTTTTTACGTACGGCCTCGAATCTGCACGATTTACGGCGTCGTTACGTTTGCTCGCGATTCGTCCTCTTCTTCCCTTCAACCTGGTGCGACGCAAGAGTCCGACACGGGTCTCGTTACTCGAGAGTCTTCCCATCGAGAGTCGAACGCGACGAAACGTACGTACGCGCGTTTCGCGATCGTCGATCGTCGTTCGAATGCGTCGAAGTCGAGAGAGAGAGAGAAAGTTCTCGACGAGATTGCGAAAAGAACGAATCGTCGCATCGATGGATGCGCGTACGTGCTTTTTTCGTGTCCATTTTCCTTGTATTATTATTATTATTATTATTAATATTATTATTACTATTGTTGTTGTTGTTGTTGATATTATTATTATTATTATTATTATTATTATTATTATTATTATTATTATTATTACCATTATCATGACATTACCAACGACATCGAAGCGACAACGAGAGAGTCGTTCGATAGGTATCGAAGCGAGTAGCGGAAGTAGACGCAACTGCGCAAATCAAATTGTACGCGTCTCTTTCATCTTATTTATGAATAAACATTCTTCTGAAGTTTTCCTTGATATGCGACCTAATCCTTTCCAATTGTACTCGTGTTTGACCATCTTTCTCTCTCTCTCTTTTTATCTTGTCCATCGTGTAGTTCTTCCTTTATTTTTGTTTTGTTCTTTTTTTTCATTTTTTATTTCTTACCTCCCACCGTTTCTGTCTCTGTCACCCTTTCGTTTTCTCTTGCGTGTGACAGTGTGCGTGTGCCTTTCATGATCCATCGTTTTGTCGCATGCATCGCGGCGCAACTCGTTCTTACCTACGTTCGTCTCATCGATGGGATTTTTTCTTAACGCGGATCAATCATCGACCGAAGCAACGTCGGATCTCTCGCGATCGAAATTGATATCAACGTTAACGCGTACAGAGAAAGCCAAAAATCACGAAACGACGAGCGCTCGAAAGACCCAAGGATTCGTCCATCGTATGGCGACGTGGCGCTTTTCATTTTCAAAGGACCTTTTTCTAGGATCTCCGATCTGTGATCTCACGAGTTTCAGGCGTCGCACTTGCTAATGTCGACGAATCGCGCCCTCGCTGATGTCTCGCGATCGAAACTAACACCAACGTTAACGCCTACAAAGAAAATAAAAAATTACGAATTGACGAGCGCTTCAAAGACCCAAGGATTCGTCCATCTTACTATATTTCGACGGGGCGTGTTTTATTTTCGAAGGACCTTTCTCTAGGATTTCTGATCCTTAATCTCTCGAGTTTCAGGCGTCGCGCTTGCGAACGTCGACGAATCGCGCCCTCGCTGCTTTCTAACGCCAGCCCACTAACATTTCAGGCTCCCGAAATCTGGCGGGCAATCGCAACGACTTCTACGACGATCTGGACTTTATTTACGATGGACGCGGTCGCGCGGTGCCGGAGGAGAATTACGAGGACGATTTCGTCCTGACGCACCGTCGATTCAAGGAACGCGCAGCGGCAGCCTTCGAAGAGGACCTAGCCGAGCTCAGACGCAAAAGGAGAGACATGCAGGTTCATTACTTTAAATGTGCACGCTCCTGTTCGCCGTTCTTAGCTCGACGACACGTGAAACGCATGGCGCAAGGGGCACGGCGGATCCTCGGCAGCACATAGGCGAGCGACAGCCGGTTAGATCCCTCACATCCGCCATATTTATCGGTTTTATTCCTGCTCCGATGAATTTTCGGAAGGAGACCGTTGTTAAAACGTTCGAGAAGGCGTGACGTTCGCGTCGCTCATCGAATTCCCTTCCGAACTTCTTCTCTTCCGCGTTTTATTATTTCTATCGTTCTCCACGCCTTCTACGCTTTCCAATCGATACTGTTCATCGGTTCCGACTAATTCGGACTTTCATTTTGCCGTGATTCGCTATTGGTTTCATGAGCGAAGAAGAGGTGCTGATCGTAGGACGATCGGATGACCAAACAGATCCCTAGCCAATAGCATTCGTTACATTTATCAGTCGATACTTTTTTCTTGTTGATTCGAAACTGGTTCTTCTTTTTAATCCACTCGACGGATGTGACGTAACGTAAACCGCTGCTTATGGTAGCGCCAACTTCTTACGATCGGTTTATTTTTCCTTGCTGATCCCAAACTGGTTCTTCTATCAAGCGTTCCCCACACCTACGCTTTTTGCCACGCTCGACGGATGTGACGTAACGTAAGTCGCTGCTTATGGGAGTGCCAACTTCTTATGATCAGATTCCTATCCATCGTCTATCGTATTCGTCAGTTTATTTTGTCCCTTACTAATTCCAAACTGTCTCTTCTCCCAAGCATTCCCCACACATACGCTTTTTACCCCATTCTACGGATATGGCGTATCGTAAACCGCTGGGGCTTCGACTGTACTTGTATTAAAGAGTCATCCAAATGTCAATCGTTATGCATGCGTACGTACAAAATCATAAAATATAAATTAATCATCAACGATGCAATTTCTTCCATTCAACAATAAAACGCAATACGAAATCCCGATCGTTTGTTTTATTTCGTCGAAATGTATGTTCCAATGTGAAAAAAAAGACCATCGAATCCTTTGGTTTCAAATCCATTCAATTCGCGGCATTCGTTGTCCCGAAATTTAATTATAATTTTTAATTATAATTTTAATTATAATAATTTAATTAAACTTTCAAGATTTTTTTTCTATATTTTCTTCGCATTTCGCATTCGCTGTCCTACGGTTCGTTTAAATCGCACGAATGACATCGAGGGTTAATAACCTCGACGTCGTCGTGGCAGAGCGCCCGTCGATATCCATCAGTTGCGCTAGACATTTTATTTGGCGCTAAATTCTATTCGTGTCTCGTTTGCGTCGCGGCGCACGAACGAATTTACGGGTCCCTCCGTTCGATTTATTTTATTTCTTTCAAACTGGCGAACCACCTTCAACCGCGAAAATCCTGTATTTTTGTCGCGATACTTCGTAAACTCGGTCGCACCTACGCCAATGCGCGCGTAAATTTTCTTTACAAATAGACCCGACGCGCGAACGTTCGCCTCTTCATCGACGAATACGTATATATCGATAAGGAAGACGTTCCTCCCTCCCCTCCCTTCCTCCCTCCATTTTCAAAACAGTCGAAGGTCCGTCGAAACGGACGGAGACGCATCGAGAGAAAATCAGTTCCACTTTCGTCGATTTTAACGCGATTACCTCGGCGTGTACCACCGGTGGCTCATACTCGAATGTTTCATCGAGCGGTGGGCAGCATCAACGATTTTTTAATGGCTAATTTTAGTTTGTTTAGTGACAGAAAAAAATGTCTCTATTTTTCACTTCAGTTTGACATCGCGTAATAAAGCAAAACGCTTTTAGAGTAGCCAAGGTTTGACCCAAACAGGCGATGCGTACCACCGGAGGCTCACGCTTGAACGTTTCATCAGGCTGAGCGCCACTGAAACGGTTAGAGGACTAATTACGTATCAAAATCTCCTCTTTTTACTTGGTCTCCAGTTTTAAAGGAAAATAAAAATTCTCTAAATCTATCTTAATGAAGATAATAGAAGACAAGTTTAAAAATGTTCGTTCTACAACGAATTCTTTAGAGTTGCCCGACACCTGCAACCACACGTCAACGATTCCGCTTTCCTTGATGTAAGTCCAGATTCGTGAGTAAGGACCCAAACGCAAGGTGCCATCTTCTTGCACTTGGCAAGTTCATCGACATCGAGAAGACGCGCAACGATCTATAGAAAATTCGCTTCTTCGAGTAACTCCAATCGGACTCGTCTCGTTGCAGGATCGCATATTCGACGTGATCGACCTAAACGCCGAGATTGAGAAGGCCAAAACGACGCTGGAAGCGGCGGACATGGCGTTCCAGAGACACGCCACCAGGTTCGACAACGACCAGGAAGAGCGCGAGGACATTTCGTTGGCCCAGAAGATGGACAAGTCTAGAAAATTGGCTAACATGGAGCTGGTGCCGGAGAAGCCAAGGAACCCCGGCAAGGCTGCTTTCGCCTACAAATGGGCCAGGATGCAGAATATCGAGCCAGAAACGCCACAGCCCAAGTCGAGAAGGAACAGGATCAACTCGCTGACGGAGACTGGCAACATCGAGGATCCGCTGGACGTCCTGGCGCTGCAGCCGATCAAGAGAAAGTTCGGCAAGAGAAAGAAGAGCGTCTCGTTCTAGGCACTCGGTCATCGTCGAGTCTCGAACGAAAAGCTAGGTCGACTCGTGGCATCGCACGTTGTCGTTCATAAGTATTTGTTCGCCGTCAAATGGACCGTTTAGCGATCGCTGACCCACTTAGACCCGAAACTGTCTCGAATAGAATTTTATGAATATCATTAGAGTTCCTGGATAATTAACTGCTTTTATCGTATCGTCTGGGTCTTCTACTTGATAGGAATCTATAAATCCATAATATGAAACTTGGGAACATTTCTTTGATGTACTATGCTGTATGCAGTATGGTAGGCCTAAATGGGTCAAGAGAATAGTCGAATTCGTCGATTTTGACACGGTCAGGGTTAAACGTCTCTCAGTCGCTGTTGATAGATCAAAGGAACAAATACTTGGAAGCGGCCTTGACTCGTGGCATCGCACATTGTCGTTCATAAGCATTTGTTCGCCGTCAAATGGACCGTTTAGCGATCGCTGACCCATTTAGACCCGAAACTGTCTCGAATGGAATTTTATGAATATCATCAGAGTTCCTGGATAATTGACTGTTTTTATCGTATCATCTGGGTTTTTTACTTGATACGAATCTATAAATCCATAATATGAAACTTGAGAACATTTCTTTCATGTATTATGCTGTATGCAGTATGGTAGGCCTAAATGGGTCAAGAGAATCAATCGTGTTCGTCGATTTTGACACGGTCGGAATTGATCGTCTCTCTATCACTGCTAGGAGATCAAAGGAACAAATACTTGGAAGCGGCCTTGACTCGTCTTGAAGTCACGGCGATGTTCGACTCGAAGCGATCGTTTTCTAGGGAAAGAACGTTGCCCAGGCGCGTACTTATCGGAGCGGATTCCGTTCAAGTTCGTTGTTTGCTGTTATTACGTGAGCTTGGCCTCTCCGTCCTCGTGCATGTAATTTTTACAGTCGACGGTTTAAAACGTCGTTAGGTGGAGTGCCTATGCGATTTTTTTCGTTATCGTGTGATGAATCGCTCTCGTAGCGCATGCGCGTACTTTTTGTACCGTCACCAATTGTCTGTCATCGCCGTAGAGGGAATCGTTTAAGAACGTCTACGATGAGCAAGCGCATTGTCCAATGAGAATATTGTTTCTTCTTGTAATAAAATGTATTTTGTTTCTTCCACGTCATGTCTGACCCTTTAAGCTAGTACTTTTGGATCAACGTCGAATATTCGACGGGATAATTAAAAAATACTTGGGGAGTCTAACGAGTTTATGAGTTACTACCTGAGTTGGTATCTAGGGTACCTAGGGTTACTAAAGGACCTAGGGGAAGTTGCGTCAAGAAGTTTCTAGGCGTCAGGACGATCGAAAGAATAAAGCGATAGCCTAAAGAAGAAGAGAGAAAATCGCCGTAGACTTTCGAGTTTAATTTATTTCACGATGCTGTCTCACAAAGAGAAATACATACATGGTACACTCGGTAGGTCGATGGTGCTTTACGGGCACAAGGAGGGTTTTGTATTCTTGTCGACGACGAATTCGAGCAAACCACTGCGCCGAGTCGATTCAACAGGGTCCATTAAAGAGTCTCGAGAGCGAAGTCTCTCCGTTGAGAGAAGCGACAGCTCCTTCGAGGCGGGAAGAGAAAAGAAATCAAAAGAAAAAAGAAAAAGACGCTGCGAATCGATTAATGGCGCGTCGAAATCCGTCTGAACATCCTTGGCTGTGCTCGACGATCTCACTACTTCGTGTACATTCGAAGCGCGCTTCGCTTCTTCCTCCCACCGCGACACAACGTACGGAAGAACGATCAAAGGATCCTCTGGTACTTGAGACTGTAGTACGCCCGAGTGTGGTAACTGTAATGCCTAGGCGCCAAGTCCATCTTGGTGATATATTTCATGTCGGCCGATCTCTTGCTGCTCTTGTCGATGTTCATCTGATCGTAAGTCCTCATGGCCCTCTCCGCCCATTCCTGGGCTCTAGGTGGCTCCCGGAAAATACCCTTCTGCCTCTGATTCATGTAATCGATCACGTCGTCGTAGTAATTCTTCCTACGCATGGAAAACCATCGTGACAACAAATGATCGACACGCTCATCGTACGAAGATGTTTCTCAGATGAAGAATTACTAGCCGACATCGCAAAGCGAGAGAAATCGAGGGATCAACAAATTTTGGTGTCTTCCAAGTCAGACCGTAGTAAAAAAAGCACGCGGTCTAAAGGATTCCTCAAACTCGGTAATTAGGTAATAAGTTCCGAGGATCCTCGATTGCTTGTTTAGAGTTTTGATCACTTCGATCTAATAAATTCAAACAGTAAAGAAAGAAAAATCATTCGGTCAAACAGATTCGTCGAACTCACTTAAACACGTTATCAAAGTCTTGCTGAGAATTTCCGGCGGATTCGAGATTCAATTTCTCACCTATACTTTGCCTATACTTCGTACACCTAATTTCGTACCTATACTCGTAAAGGTAGTCGTAGTTGAGGAAGAGCGGTCGGACCCAGTGGTGGTTGTAATGGGGAGGCTCGATCTTCTCGAGCTTCAGCACTGGCTTTTCAGTGGCAGCTGCCGCACCCTCGGCTGCGGCAGGAGCCTCTCCTTCGGCTGGCTCCTCGGGCGCTGCCTCTTCCGTATCCCATGGCGCTGGCTCATCATCCCACATGATGGTGTCCTCGTGCTATTGAATTACGCGTTGAGCCTGAAATTATCGGAACGATGGAACGAGAAGAGTCCAAGAAGAGGAAGAGAGGAAAGAAATCGCGTTTTAGAAGGGACAAATCTTATCGATCGATTCTCCTCTCTCTCTCTCTCTCTCTCTCTCTCTCTCTCTCTCTCT
>JAITYT010000360.1:620133-631716 GCA_025433975.1 Liostenogaster flavolineata
AGGGAGTAGGAAGGCTTTTTAGCGATAAAGGCAAGACTCGTACTGTTATGCAGTTATCGAGGCTGATTAACAGTTCTATGGCTCTTGAACTTGCAAAGGGTTGCATTCGGATAGAACGGGTTCAGCCGATCTCTAATCGTTAATAACGATATATCGTAATTGCCGATAGATCAGAGTGAATCGCGTCAAGAATAAAATACTTACCACTGATGGTTCGAAGTCTTTTCGTGTTGTAGAGCAAGGCGATCTCTCCGAATGCGATGCCAGGTCCGAAACTTCTTTGGAACTTGTTGCCTTGATAGATATCAAACTGACCCTCGGCCGACACGTACAGATGAGAACCTGGAGAAAGCGACGAATTTTGTAGGAAAGAAAGAAGCTAGCCCAATGGATTCAACTCGATACGGACGACCGACATGTCCCGGAAATGAAACGTACCTATGTCTCCTTCTCGAATTACCCGGGTACTAGGTGGTATTTGCTTCGAATACATGGCAGACACGAGACTCTCCACCTGGTCGTTTTCGAGATTTCCGAGGAATTCGTTTGCCAAAATTGCTGTCTTTATCAGGCGCCTGGATCTAATCAACAGTTAAAGTAGAAGCAAGGACGATTCATTTGTATTCTATGAAACTGATGCATCGGAGTCTTTTAACCTTTAAACGCCTAGTGTGCCGGAAACATCCCTTTAAATGTTTTCGCCAAGTGCCGGCTAACATCGCTGCGTCTTATTGTCGCGCATAGGGAGCTGTTTTGTTGAGGAACTGCTAGTGTCGCAGATATTCAAAGTTTCATAGATGTCTGCCAATTCTTTTAAATGACGGGCATTTAAACCCTGCAGCCCGGCAAAACACTGGGATTTAAATCCGACGGATAAAGGTTAATTGGTCATTTTTATTGGTTAATAACGAGAGCGCAATCGCGATCGAAATCGTCGCTACAAATTAACACGACGTGCGTGGTTAGCCAAAGTACCTCTCGTCCTTCTCGTAAACAGGTGTTGGAGCCGAGAGCGACGTCGGGGTCTTGCCGATGACTCCGCCTCTTGGGTTTGCAGAGATCTGCTCGGAACCTTCGATGGTAGCGATCGCTACATCGTCATGCTTCGCGCTTTCCTCCTGCGTCAGGTGATCCTGATGATCGTGGAAAGGCGGTGCAGGTGCTCTTGCTTTCGTACTCGGACGTACCGTGCCATTTGATGATATCGCGTTAGGTAATATTCGTATCTAACGGCAGCGAAAACAAGAACGAAGAAAATCTCTAAATTCATTGAAACTTAATATCGAACGAGACTGCGCGATTTCATTCGAAACGTCTTATCGCGATCGGTATAAAGTGGATCTTAGAACTCAGAGATCAGGAATGTACTCACGAAGCCATTGCTGACGTCCGGCTCTCCAAATTGTTTGTAGCTCGTCGCGACTGGACTCCTGGTGCTTCCGTTCTGTTACGTCATATAAATTTTAACGGGTCAATCAGATCGATGGCTGGCTATCAAGAACGTTACTTAGGATTTTGATCCTACTGATCGATCCTAACGTTAATTAGGATTTAATCGTTACATACCGTGATGACGTTGGATTTATTGGTCGAATCGTCGTGGTTGTTCGAAAGAGGGGTAAGATTAATACTTCCCCTCTGTCCTAAGATGGTAGCCCTCGGGAAGCACGAGAACCTCATGTTTTCTTCGCAAAGCGCATCTAGTTCAAAATGTCCTCTTAGGTCTGCAACGAGTAGACACAGCACATTTTTTTCTTGATAAATTCTCTCTCGATCCTTATTCCTATTCGTTGATTTTTAATTTTCGCGTTTTATCTTTTTTTTAGATTATGTGGCTCGAGAGACGCACGCGGATATCGAACAACAATGAAAAAACGCGAACGAATGTTCGAGTTGGACAGTGAGTAGCAAACCTGTTGAACAATCGAGGCAAACTATCGAAAGGACAACTATCAAAAGATAAACAATCAAAAGGCAAATTATCGATTACTTGATAATCTTTTCTGCTTTGGGTCGTTCGCGGTTTACCCTTGAAACACCGACTGATGGAATTCTTATATCCGGTGCGACGTTTGGTCGAAGAGGAGACCCATTTAAACCGATACAATAGGAACTTTCTAAAGGACTGACGTAACGCTCGAGGCGCTGACCAGCCGCGATGCACCACATGCGTTTTTCACGATGCGCACGTTACAGGTGCGAGTTACGAGGAAACGTCGTTAAACTAAAAGACGGAAGTGAAAGGAAAGCCGCCATTTTGGAAGGAGCTGGTAAATACACGACTATTCAAGAACGAGGAAACAAGAGGCCAATTTACGCCGCTTTGCTGTATCAGTTCGAAGTTCTACGACGACTTTCAGTAAACCGACTTGCGATGAGTCGACATTTTTTCCGAGATAGCATCGTAAAATTCTACCTTTTGCAGTTATTCCAACATTCCCAATTAAAATTTTGTTCGAATTGCCTATCGCATTTCATTCTATTCGTCGTATCGTAATAGAGAAAATGGCGTCGATTTACGACGCTTTGCAGTACCACTTCGAAGTTTTACGACGAGCATCTCGAACTCCGCGAACGATTTTCAGTAAACCGACTCGCGATGAGTCGACATTTTTTCCGAGATAATATCGTAGAGTTCTATCTTTCGCGGCTGTTCAAACATTCCCAATTACAATTTTCTCCGAGCATCCTATCGTGTTTTACTCTATCCGTCGTATCGTAATAAAGATGGCGTCGATCGACGAAACTTTTTCGTAACCGACATTTCGAATCGTTGACCTACTTTCGGAGACGACGAAGTTCCCCCTTCTTTTCTCGTATTTATCTCGTATTTATCTTCGTTTAGATATTTCTGGGAAAAAATGACTTCGAGTTTCGGCGAACACGTCGAAACTTCACGGTCGAGTTAATCGATCGTTGCTATTTGTCCTCTAAATGGTCTTCTGCTTCTCCGCCTCCTTCTTCGTCTTTTACGAGTCACGAGCGGTCACGAGTCGCATTCAAGATTAAATAAAAATACAAAGGACGCGTCTTCGCGAGGAAGAAGACGGGAGAATCTTTGCGAGAGTTGCGGTGGTAGTGGTAGTGGTAGTAGCACGTGCTACGATTACTTCTGTCAGTCACATGGTTATGCTAATGATGTTTGGTGCATGGCACTGTGACGTAACGTCACAATGTACTTAGCACGCTCGCGTAAAAGACGTATGCGTGAGACGGTGGCAAGATGGTGGAAAGGTGAAAAGTGGGTTCGTTATTATTTCTTTCAGTATTTTATGAAGGTTGCTTCTTTGGTCTTTCGTCTTTCGGGGTATGCCTTAGAACGATGCAGAAATTGTTTAAAATAATCAGTGTCGTCGAAAACTGATTTTACTAATTCACAATAATGAAATTGTTTGAAATAATCAGTGTCGTCGAAGACTGATTTCAATAATTTACAATAATGAAATCATTTGGTATAATCAGTGTCGTCGAAAACTGATTTCAACAATTTACGGTAATAATGAGAACGCGATTTATTGGGCTGGCGAGAGAGTAATAATGGCTTTGACGAATAGATGGCGTTATGGTTTTCGTTTGAACGAATTGAAAAAGTTTAAAGACTCGAATATTAACCTCTGTTTAAAACATCGTCGAGACGTTTGGAACTGGCGGGGAAAATACTCGTGAAAAAGGTCGTACGGTTTTATCCGTAATTTCGTGCAACGAGTAGTTCGTTCGCGATAACGTGTGGGTTACATGTAAACAAGATCGCTTTATCGCGACCCATATTACCACGGAAAAGAAGATCTGCTACCTGCATTGGCCGTTCAATCGTTCGTCGTGATTTTTAACGTTTCGCGATCTCGAGCGACGTCGCTGATTAATTCGATGGAAAATGGCCGACCGACCGATCGTTTCCCAAATTCGTAAGGAGGCACGAAGAAGCTCGCGGGGAAAAAGGAAATCGATTCAAAAATTATTATTAGATCGTTATTATTGTTAGGTTGATATTAGGTTGTTTGGAAAGTAATTTCGTTTTTTAAATGAAAAAACGTTGTTTTTTTATGTTGTTTTTATGAAATACTGTCGGGAAAAAACGAAATTACTTTTCCAGTAAAACAAAATTCTACTTTCCTTTAGTAGAACCTAATAGAATAGAATCGTTTCGGCATCAGCGTTTGCACAAGGACGCCTATGCAACGTTTCCTTCTTCTCCTCCAAATGCCGCCAATTAAATCGTCACTAATAATTGGAGCAGACATCTACCTCGATCTTCGTATTGCAATGTCACTTCTGGCGATCGTCCCACGCTTTTGTTTCTCCTTCCTTCTCGTTTTTCGAGATATTTCAATTTTTTTTCTTTTTTTTTTATATATAATTGCGACGACGATTTACATCATCGCGTGGAAATTAACCGCGACGAATTCCAAAAGGAAAACGTCGTTAAAAATAGAGCGATAGATAAATTAACAGCAGGCAAACGGAGAGACTTGATAACTTCGAACTAATACGACAGAGGTCAGCAATTAAATTCAATGCCACTCGATGCCTATTGATATTTTATCTTTGGAATATATTTTTGATCTATCGTCATTTTATTATATGAATCGATTGTAAATTTATCGAGATATAGATGCTAGGAAAGAACTAATCAAATAAAAAATTCGAGTATTCCCGATAAAAGTTCCGCGTCTTTCAGAATTTTCGTTTGTTACGTTTATATCGATAATTTGCGATAATCTGCTTGACGATAAAACGCGCGATGAAATAATCTAGTGGAGAGAGAGAGAGAAAAAGATCTTCCACGTTCCCATAAATCAACCTGGAAACGTTGTAAGAAACATGGATTACGTAAGCGCTTGGAAAATAGGAAACCGTGAACAACAGATACATCGTCTTGCTAACACAGCGTCGACGTAATCGACTGGAAACGAGTAACTGGAACTTGTTTTTGACCACGCGTATTATCATCCTCGATGTAGGCCATGAATTCCGAACCATTGTGCTTTTTTTAGGTTTTAATCGGTACGCACAACGGGAAAAAGTTACTATTATTACGTTCTAGTTCTAAAAACGACCTGAATATTCAAACAGATTCAACGTGATTATTCGTGTTACGATTGCAAATGATAAGGCTCTCGCGCCACTTCCTCGATATTTGTTCAAGCCGATAAACAAATAAGAATCAACTGCCAAGTCGTTCGTTATCATTGTCGTTGCAAAGCTAAAAATATGAATACCTCTTTATTACGAACTCTGTTTAAACAACTGTGCCGAAGATCTCACGATCCGAATTACGATTTTCCCGTTCTAACATTCCGTTCTAACCGCCATTTTGGGGTATAATGACGTCAGATCGCATATCAATCGTTCGTTTTTTTTTGGTCGACCGAAATAACGCGAGAGAACGTCACATCCATTCGTCATTATTTTTTCTATCAATCCTTATCGTACAGTTCCAATTAATCGTACGTTGACGTATATATTGTAACGAAAGATTTTTTCTTTCTCCGGCCGCCATTTTGGGGTACGCTGACGTCAGGTCGCACAACGACTTCTTGGCATCGTCGGTAGTGATATTATATTTGTATTATATCTTGGATCGTTCTTTTTGGTAGACTAAAATAAGACTAAAGAACGTCATATCCATTCGTTATCATTCTTTCTACCAATTAATCGTGAGCGACTACGATTTTCCCTCGTTCTGGCCGCCATTTTGGTGCATGCCGATGCCGAAATGTAAATCAACCTTTCGTTCCTTCTGTCGACCAAGATACGTATTAACGTAAAGATAGATTCTATCTATTCGTCGACATTGTTGTTTTTTTACCATTTCTTATCGTGCAGTCTTCGTCCGTGCAATATTTCGTGGTCGATAAGAAAAATTGTAACGTTTATCCTTCGAATTACTGTAAAAAATTGCGGTAGGTAACTTCGTCGAAAGAATCTAGAAATGTCGGTTAAGGTTCTTAACAATAAAATTCCTCTACGTTTTCATGCACTTCAGACTTTATCTTTATTGTAGACAGATTTATTTCGGAGAAGAGCTTTGTAGCAATGAAATATCTGATTAAGTAAAATGGTAAAAAGATAAAAGAACATAATAGGAGTACAATGTTATATTTTCGCGTAATCACGTTACTTTATTAATAATATTATAAGATTAATATTAATATTGATACTACAATTATGTATATAATAATACTATAAAATTCTCTTTTTCATGAAATTACTCGACAGCTATTCAATTTACGAATTATCAAAGAGGACGGTATCGCCTTGAAACTATGAACGAGAGAAAATATAAAAATATAATTACGAAGAAAAATGTTGTGTGTATCACTTTAATCAGATTTTTAAATTTCAGGAATTTCCTACGTACATAAAATCGCTTTAAATATAATAGAGCAAGTAAAAGTTGGAAGCACATTGTTCGATGAATATTGTATATACATGTGTGCGTGAACATGTAAGTACGTAACACGATTATATTCGTATTATACAAGAATAAATCAGGAGCTGGGATGCTCTCTGTGAGCACACCTCTTCATGCCGTAAGCACTTGCTCGAGTTGCATGGATTTGAAGAGAGTGTTCGCGGGATAAGAGTGGGCTTTTAATCGGTACGAATCCGACACTCCCCAGGGACTCCGGTACTTTGGAAGTCTATGTAAAATTTCCCTACTCTTCCGATTAAAAAAAAAGATGAAAAATTAACACTTAGCACCATTCAATTATGATAAATATGACGTTTTAGGAATAGGTCTTTGAATCGGTCACATAATCGGTATACAAGAGACACGATAGATTCAGTGTTAAACCTTGCTTGGAATTTCCTACATGAGACTTTTCCTGTTCCTCTTTACAATATAAATAAAACAAAAAATAAATTCACCTTGTCCATTTGTAAAAATCGTTTCGTTTCTTATTTAATTCGATACCAAGTTGATACTTAACCACGTACGACTCTAAAGACACAATTTTTTAGGAACAAGTCTTTGGACATGTCATATAATCGATATACAAAAGACATTGATAGATTCAGTGTTAAATCTTGCTTGGAATTTCCTACATGAGACTTCTCCTGTTCCTCTTTACAATATAAATAAAACAAAAAATAAATTCACCTTGTCCATTTATAAAAATCGTTTCGTTTCTTATTCAATTCGATATTAAGTTAAATTGACACTTAACCGCATTCGACTCTAAAAAGATGCGACTTTTTGGAAACAAGTTTTTGGACCTGTCACATAATCGGTTCGCGAACGAATAGCGTGGCATTATCGCTCCAGAAGGAGGAGAAGAAAAATTGATCGTTTCCGTTGGAGTTTATCGATGCGAACGCTGGAATGCAAGTTCGTTGTTGTGGTTTATCGCTCGCTATCTAAGTAACGAAGTAGACGTTTCCACAGATCGATTAGATCGTCTTACGATAAAGTTATTCGGACGAAGTGACGTATCGACTGCCACGACAATAAGAGAAACACGGGAGTCTCTGGTTCTTCGCTTACCGGTTAGGTCGCCCTATCGAATTCCTTTTCGTTCGTCTTGATCGAAACCCTCCTTCGAGGCTCCACTCTCGATCGAACTCCCTCGGAACTAACCACTTTGCGAACGACGCGAATTCACGCGTTCGACTGACTTTTTTCAGGTAGGAGAAAGACGCAGAAGAGCCTTATCTAGCCGATAAGCGAGTGAGGACACTGTATCAACAGGTTTGCCGCGGTACCTCTTGCCTCGCAACACGGATGCCTTCTTCAGCGGATTTATACCGTTGATTCCTGCAAATCTCCTTCTTCAATGGTACGAGCAACACAATTGTTTACGATACGATGCAACGAGATAAAATTTTTAATAAAATTTGCATCGTGCTTCAGGAAGTTTATTTTCGAAAATTTCATAGTTTTTTTTATAAACGCGATGATTCCTTCATTTTTAGAAATTTTAGTCTTTTAAAATCTCTGAGTACCTTGAAAGTAGTCTCGACAATTCACACGTGTGCACAAAACCGTTACTTCGTTGATGTTCGTCTTCGTACGTGAATTATTTAAAAGAAAATAAATGTAGATGTAAATTATTTCGATGTTACAAATATTAAAAACGATCAGGATTAGCCAACTTAACCTAACTTTTTTTAATTTACACGATAAATTGTGTATTGAGTATTTCTTACATTGACGATTCAACAAAAGCGTTCTTGGATAATAGAGCTTTCGAAAATAGAGCATTTCTACAAACGGGAGGATAATAGAGATTCCATCTACGTGTTTACTTAATGCTTAAAAAATGTTTTCAAAGTGGAATTCGCTTGAATTCGCTCGAGCTACGTTGCGATACCGTTACGTGAACTTAGCAACAGTCGAATAGCTACCCTCTCGATGTTACAACAAAAAAACGGGTAAAGAGAAAAACACCTTGTATTACACCAACACGAGCATGATAAAGTCGATGATATACTCGCGATAAAAGGCCATCTGATTTTTTTCGTCGATAGGAAAGTATGAAATGGCATCATGTCACATCCACGATAGAAAAGTGACGTGAAAATGAAATTGGTTTGTTGAAATTTTGCTAGAACTCTCCGACTTTTCGACGAGATATATTTATTTAAATTTAAGTAATTTATCATCGGATATAATACTTTTTGGATAAGAAATAAAGAGTAAAAAATATTTCGTCGAAGTTATTTACGATGTAAAAGATTTGATAATTTTTCTCCAAGTTTCCAAGCGAATTTAAGGTTGTGGATGTTAAACCAATGGTTTGTCAAAATTTCTTGCGTAGAATATACACTTCGTCAAAAATACTTTCTCAAGAATTAGAATATGGCAATGAATCGATTTTGATGTAGATGTTTTTTTACAAAACTATTATTAATCTACAGAGATTTTCATTATTAATTTATGTGGCGTCGACCTCTCGGATCATTGACTGCAGATGTATCAGGTCGTCAAGAATGAAATTCGTAGAAGAACTACAAATTTCATCTTTACCAACCTAATATTTTTGATGAAGATCAGAATTTTACAGAACGAAAAAGAGTAGATATTTTCTGTTATCTATTTGAGCAAAGCCAAAAAAAAGCGAAAGCCAAAATCGACGATCACATGACCGACAACCAACAAAACGCCATGAAAATTTATAAAACTCGAATTTCAATTTTTTTTTAAATTTTTCCTTTCCTTAAAATCCGTGATCGATGGTCGATTTTAAAAAACAACGATTCAATGAAGCAAATTATGAAAAAATACGTAAACTACAAAATTGCGAGCTCGAATCATGTCTCTACGTCGAAATATTCGAAAGAAGTGTTGGAATTTTTCTCCTTCGCTTAAAAGGGAAAATCCAACTTCGATGAAGAGATTACGAGAAATATTTAAAAACCTCGAAGAACGAAAGCACGAAGAACCTCGAAAGCACGTCACCGTTTTATCGTCGATGGCCCACGGTACGTGCGATTAAGAATGCATTTTCTTGCATGTTCGTGCGGTCAGCCGCATAATTCGCTCGACTTTAATTCGCGTTGTCGTCACGCTTTTTTCGAGCGCGCGATTCCTCCCGATCCTCTCCTCAATCGTGGCGTAAGGACGAAAATAATTTCTATTTAATTTAATTTTCTATTTAAAGACACGCATTCTATCGATTTATATGGCTAATACTCACTCGATCGCACCGACTCAGTCTTTGGTCCTATTGGTGTTCGTTCTCCCGCTCGTCTCGTGCAAGAAGGACAAGCGACATTACTCAATGTCCGACCTTCTTAGAGATTCGATCTTCCCCTCGCACCCCGAAAAAAATGTACAAACGTACGATCAACCTCTCGCCTACCATGATACGACAAATTAAAAAAAAGACACCTGGAAGATCGTCACTGATGCTAAGAACGCAAAAAAAAAGATTGGAAGCAAGATAAGAAGAAAAGTCGAAGAGAAGAAGATCAAAGCGGCGACGAAAGCTTCTTCCTCCGACGATCGGTCAGGATCTAAGAGCAAAAACCAACCGACGTGCTCGCGTGGTCTATCGACTGGCCGCTTGGAAGCCACTGCCGGCCAGGGAAATCAGGAGCGCCTTTTCCGTGCGACGTGTCGATATCTCGTGGGGGTATCGGTAATTATCATCGTTTGGCACCTTGATCCACGCGGCACGAGACCACCTTGCGGCCTATTATCGGCACCTCGACCGATACTTTGTTTTTCGGCCCTCGAACAAGTGGCCTCGATTAGTTCCAGACGAATTTTAAATTTCAATCTAAGACTGACATCGTTTCGATCGGGTAGATCGACTTTCTTCTGTTAGCGTCTCGAAGTTCCTCCTTCTACGTTCGAGTGTGTTTTCCAATGATCAGTGAACGTTAGTCATCGCATTCCGCAAGATAACAGAAGAACGATCGCTAATTTGAGATAGGCTTCTTAATGTTGTGCAATCTTTTTTTTCTCTCGAGCAATCGCGTTCTGAAGTCACGTCGCTGAAGTCGAGGGTAGATCGGGGTGCTGGGCAGACCCCAATTACAGCCGCTTCTCTATTGGTTTCAACGAATGGCCTGGAAATGTCCTTTTTTTAACACCAAGTCGAAGCAACGATATTGGCTTGGTTTGCGCAGCGATATTTGTGCTGGCTCGAGGAGTCCACGGGGCTGCGAATCTGATGAGTGTTCAAACGTGGGGCTGCGCAACATTTTTAGACCTGGAAACTCCGTTAATCCGTTAATCCCTGGAGCCACTCACTATCAGGACCAAGACGTAAGAATCCTACGTATCATTCATCAGACATTGGGGGTTTTCATAACTGACCAATAAGTGACACGTACTAACTACTACGTATACCATGCGAATCGAGTGGCCAATAGAGGATCAAATTCATACTTAACCGCGATTAGAACTCAGCTGGATCGAAACTGTTCGAGAATAAGCGTCCTTCGGTTCTCGTGAGTTTAGCGCGAGTCTTAGAGGAGTAGGGAGAAGCATGCGGAGGTGTATCTTCGAATAATTTATTGTATTTCGTCGTTTCTGATTCAACTTGTGCCGTTGACAACGTTAGCGTGAAATGACATTGCCCATGACAAAAATAGAACTTCAGTTTTCCAGGCACTAACGTTTACCTATCCTCAAATCGAACGATGACAGCTTTTAACATCGGTGGCACTTTACACGTTGCTTTTATCTCTTCGCTTTATCTGCTTAAGGCGATGATGAAACACGTGCGCGCGGAACGACGCGTTAACATCTGTGGATTCTTTGGGATTTTTCCCGCGGAATCGTCGCTCTTTCGATTTCGTTGCGATATACATAACTCTGTGTGTGTGTGCGTGTGTGTGTGTGTGTGCGTGCGTGCGTGCGTGTGCGTGTGTATGTACGCGTATCTGTACTAGGCCGTGTAAATACGACATTTCATATTACACAACCTAATAGATTGGCTTACGAACAATAATACGAATTACTCCATTTTCGTAGGTGTGATTAAGTGTGTGTATCGATGTATCGTTACTCGCGCACGCGCTCGCACCACTGAAACTAAAAGCAAGTTAGCGGTAAAAGCTCGATGAAATATTGGGTTGTCCGGAAAGTTCGTGCCGATTTTCGGTTTTTTAAAAATTTATTTATTATTT
>JAITYT010000360.1:663489-681120 GCA_025433975.1 Liostenogaster flavolineata
GAGAATTTTCTCGATTCCTGGTTTCGACGTTTACGCCTTGAAGAAGAGACGCGACGTAAACGTCCATTTGGCGCGTCCTGACAAATTTACTATCGATCGCAGGCTAATTTTGAGATGGAAGAGACACTCGAATAATCGTCGTACGTCTTTCTCTTTTGTACGGAGAGCAGGCTCATTGACTTCAGGCGACGACCGAACTAGAACAAGACGCGTTACGTAAATTATGGGCTTACGTATCCTTCACAGCAGGGATGCATATCCGTATCACTAGCTTCTCATTAAGATCTACGTTCGTTAATTTAACATTAGAAGAATTATGAGTATGTTGAGTTCTCGATAGCTCCTAAGAAGTCCACGAGACGTCGGGTCTCGTGTTTACACGTGATTTTTGTGCTCGACGAACTAATCGTCCTATTTACATGTACTGGCATTTTCACACGCACGCGATAAATGGTTTCTTTTTTTTTTAAATCCTTTTCTCGAAACGGCATCGAGAGAGCTTTGCTTTCCTAACTTAGTGTCCTATGTCCTAACAAGATTAGATTAAAACGTAATTACGGCGAAACTACACGCCGTACTCCCTAAAAACATCTTTGTCATATTTGGCTATTTCACACGACTTTTTATATTCCTTCCCTCCGCGTCTCTCTATTAACCTTTCTCATACTTCCTCCATTCGCTCGTCTTAGCTTTGCGCACCGGTTTCTCTCTCTCTCTCTCTCTCTCTCTCTCTCTCTCTCTCTCTCTCTCTCTCCAGTCACGTAACATCTTATTTATGTATATACGATAAATCCTCACTTAATTATAATTTAACAGGGATATCACTCACTCGGCTCAATGTGCGTACCATTACGTTCAAAGTCACTCCGTACGGAGCGTATCTATTACTTTCTGTTCTCTATAGCGTATCGATCGTTCCGATCGGAACTGGCGAATAATTCAGCGTCGCGAACAAACCGTCGGAATCAAGAACACGAGCACGAATCCGAGGCGATCGTCTTTCTCGATCCAACATTCAAGATGGCGTCGCAAGACGCTCGTACGTAATTCCGATCGTTTCCTTCTCTACGTTTCTAGGTTAATTTTCGTGTCCAACCTCGTGGTACGCTCGCGCTCGTTTTCATCTTCGCATCCTTGATCACACCACGAGTATCGCTACAATT
Source organism: Liostenogaster flavolineata (assembly GCA_025433975.1). Classification (NCBI taxonomy): domain Eukaryota; kingdom Metazoa; phylum Arthropoda; class Insecta; order Hymenoptera; family Vespidae; genus Liostenogaster; species Liostenogaster flavolineata. Next base: position 664,653 of record JAITYT010000360.1, read on the forward strand.
CGATCAGCGCTTTACGAGAGATTGCCATTATTTTTTGACGTAGCTAGAACAAATCGACAAGACGACGCGTAAGATCGAAAGATTTACGTAATAGGAGATAACGAATGCGTCCGATTATCGCGAAATCAAATCGTCATGAAGAAAATAACCAAGTGATCGCTTTACGAGTACGATATCGGTGAACGGCGACGCAATAGCGGCAAGAAAAACGTTGTATATCGCCGATCACGATGCGACAAACTTTCGAGGTTAAGCTGTTGAACAAAATGGCGTTGCGCGACGCCATTTCGCCACGCGTGGATCCGCCTGAACGTGAGAACGTCACGGGAGGAGCAAAGCTTGTCGCGAGATTCTATCGCGTATCGTTTAGAAAAAAGGTACGTATCTTAACCTCGATCTGGTTGCCACGTGACCAATCCATTAGGATAAACTCTAGAAAGAGACGATGGTGTAACGAGCACCGATGATAACATAAAATAAAATGATAACATAAAAAAGTGAAAAAAGAAAAAAGAAAGACGGAAGAGACACCGAAGGTCGGAGGTATCGGTTATGAGACTACAAACGTAACACGGCGATGACCGCGAGAGTTCGACGCGAAAGCTGATGCTAAAAGCCGATCGAATTGCAGGAACGCGCTACTATCAGTCGCACAGCGTCTTGGTTAGGAACCGGTAGAGAATGTCTGACTAGACCCTGTATACCAGAATCCGGCACGTTCTCGCACAGGTCTAAACGGTCCTCCTTTGTAATTCCTCTTTAACACTACCTCGCTATACCTGAAAGGATTTGCTCTGTTTGCGAAACTACGTACACACGCGCGCGCGAGCGCAACACACATATATTTGGCATAGAAACCCTACCGGCCACACACATTGTCTCTCTTGTCTCTACATCTCGTTGAGCTAGCTACCTAAGGTCTCGTGTATACGAATCACTCCGTACCGTGTCGCCTCGACGGAAGTCGATTGGTCGGGTCAGTCTTGGACTGGCTGTTTCGGGCCGGACATCGACTGTGACGACGGATCACGGCAGCCACTGACGATGCCGATCGATCGCGATGGCCTTGGAACGCAAAGAAGAATAGAAACAAAGAAGAGAAGAGCTCCTTCGTCGAGTTTAACGTTTCGAACTCGGAGGAAGAGCGAAACTGTTCATCATTGTGTACAAGATTCGCTCAACCTACCTGCTGATAGCGCGGTCTTCCTTTCACGATTTTTTTTTCTTTTCTTTCAACGGCCCTCCTTGACTACATCTAACGTAAATTAGGGTAATTACAAATAAATGTAGGACTATATTACAATTTACTGAATCGGCGGGAGCCCGTGCTGGAGTATTTATGGGTTTCGAGATTAATCTCTATCGCGATTTCGTCTGCGAGCCTGGGAGCGGCCAGACTCGTACGATTGGAAGGTCGTTAGCTAGTAGTAGCTGATGTTAAATCAATCGGAAGATCAATGGCTGCCGGCGACGATCGGTCAAGCGAATTCGCTTTTCCGTCGAACGACACGGCACGACGAGGAGCACGATGATTCACGGCCGCTCGACTCCTTATAGGTTAGGACGACGCCTGGTTTCCCGCGTCTTCGAGGAAGGAACGACGAGAGATTTCGACGCGCCCTCTAGTCGCCATCGTTCCCTAATCGTCGTCGTTGCGATGGTCGCTGTTGTGATGAATCGATGAAGCTTCTGTCTCCTTGCGCCGGTTCGAACGACGACGTTTGCCCCTTTGGCCTGGCTGATATTTCTTTCGATCGTCAAGAGGTCGAAGATCGCGAAGTACTGATGGTTGGTTGGTTGGTTGTTTGGTTGATTTATTGGTTGGTTGGTAAGAGTCGGCGAGAATGCGCGGTAGACGCGTCGCGCTGTCCACTTCGCGTGAAAGTGATTCGTGGATGATACTGTGGCAAAATGGCGATAATGATTGTGTCAACTTCTGGTCATGTTTTGCTGATTATAACGCGCTTGGGAAGCTCTCGCGTTCTTGATTGGTACTTCATTCCCTTAGTAAGGCGTGAACCTGTTGTATCCGCTTCTATACACCGTCGCCTGAAAAATAAGCAGAGCCGATTAACAAAGGTTCCCGTAATTTGTAGGTTAGGTCGAGGAAGTTTCGAAGCAGTGACGCGCGAAATTTTAAGTTTGCTCGAGATCGACGTAACGCATCGGCTGATAAGTTTCCGGTCTGACAGACAGATGGCGCTACAGACACAAAATTAATATTTTTGGCTGTAAAAATTTCATGACGATCCGACGTTTGGTTCAAAAGTTACAGTGGTTTTAGTGAGACAAAAGAACTTAGTGTGTCGATAAAACGTTGCTTCATGATGGGAAAAAAAACCGTTGAAACGAAAGCTTGGCTCGATTAGTGTTATCCGGACTCTGTACCAGGAAAATAGACCATTATTGTCTGGTTTGTTGAATTTAAACGTGGTCGTACGACGAACATCGGAAAACATCAAAAAAGTCCACAAAAGTGTTTTGACAAATCGCAAAGCGAAGATGCAAGAGACAGCCGACATTCTAAAGATATCAAAGGAATATGTAGGCTTTATTTTGCATTATCGGGCATTATTTTTAGACCGGGAATTTATCAGCCGATGTGATATGTTTACGGTTTGATCTCGTTGCTTGGTGACTTCTCACGCTGATAAATATCTCTTTAATCTAATGTCGAATATTTAGGAGAGATTCGTCAGCGGATCGCTACTCCAGTTCGAGTCGGTTCTTTCTTACCCCGTAACCCGCCACTGGACCGATGCCATGTCCAAGGTATGGATCCGGATATTCACGTCCATAGCTGGAAAAAAGCAAATTTATCGTTGACAAGGAGCTCGTAAGCGCGAATAGACGAATGCAATGACGTAAAAATGAAAATTAGGATAAATTAGCGAAATACAAACACTCCAGAAAAATGTGTTTATTGTTTTTTAGCAGGAAAATCAGGATGGGTCTGGGTCTGGCTTTCGGGTATGTCCTCGAATCGGCGACTTCTAAGAGCACGGCCACGACGACGAATATTTCTGTAAGGGTGATCGAACTTGCCATATACTGTTTGACATTACATCTCCATGTTTGAAGATTCCAATAAATGAAAGTGTCATAAATTCTCGGGAAATCGTAAGAAAATTGTAGAGGAAAGAAGTTCCAATAAGCAAGATTACGATCGAAGACGCGTCATCTTATGTTTAATCGAGGAGAAAAGCACGTTTTCCCAAGAATGCTTCTTATTGATCCGATAATCGATAGCACGTATTCGATATCGTATGCACGATATATCCCTACAATTAATACACATCTTGGCTATCTTTGTCGTACAGCGATAAGCTCGAGAGATCCAAAGGAAAACCGCGAAACGAAAAATTTTGCTTTCTTTAAATCAACCGATCAGAAATCTAATTCCATTAGGATCCAAGCGATGAAGACGCGATCTTCGTCGTTCTTTTGCTCGCGAATCCCACGATTTCTGCCGAGGATGATCGTTGAATCCTAGATTCCCCTTGACGCGTTGATCCTGGCTAAGCATTTCTCGGAAAGTTCGAGTTATTCCTTTGGCTCTATTAGATCTTTTTCCCCATCTCCCGCTAACCCCTTTACCTAGGACTCCTCGTGATATCGTTCTTTCTTTCTTTTTTTTCTTAACCCCCTCCCCCCCCGGCCTCAATCCCATGCCAAGCGAAGCTAAAGAAATCCTGAAAAGATCGTCGTCATCGTCATCAGCGATGATGGCAACGGTGAGGTTGGGTCGTTCGTGCTTACCCCGCGACTGCGGCATATCCTGCGACCGGCTGCGCCGCAGCTGCAGCTGCGCCGTAAGCGCGCGCAGCCACTGCCGTGTAGGTCGCTGCAGCTGCGTAGGTGGCTTGTTGCGCCGTCGACAGGGGCGTCTTCAGCAAGGGCGATGCTGCGGCTGCCGCTGCTGCTGCCTGAAACAACAATCATGACCCGCCATGCAAGGCTCAAGCAAGCTTGAAGATAGACAGAAGGATGATGATGATGATGATGATGATGGCGGTGATCATAGTCACGATGATGACGATGATGCGTGAAACGAGTTATCGTCGTTCAAGAAAGGGCCATTGGTCAATCCTCATCAAAGAGGATCGTTAAGATGAGAGACGCGTTTTCGTCTTTGTTGTCCACGTTGTCATCGTCCGTTAACGAGTGTAGGGTGTTCGGTCGAGGTGTCTCGGTCGCAGGAAAGTTTCGCCAAACGATTGATTTTGAGTGACTTCGGCACCCAAAAGTGATCTTTTCCTTTTGACAATTGAATCTCTGTTGGTCTTGGGGCTAACTTTTCGGGAATCCACGAAAGAAGATCCCACCATGACCCCAACTGCAATCGGCTTGATTTCGTCTTTATGGGAAATTGGACGCGACGATTAGGCCAGTCGTACTTGCCCCAGACCCGAGAACACCTCGACGCGCGTAAACACAGTAATGAAACGTTTCGAGCTAGCGTTCGTTCGATATGATGTTTACGATGTTTTCCAAGCCCGTTTACGACGTATTTTGATATTTTTTACTAGTTCTATCTACCAATGCAAAGGCAAGTTCACCGTACTGACGTATGCGGGTTAACTTTACGTATCAAGCAAACTACACTGTCTACGTAATTCTTTTTCTGGAGGGTAAAGTTTCCAGGGGCAAATTACCCTACGTTTGAACACGGAGAAGATCGACCAATCGACTCTAAAACACGCGTTCGTTGAACGAAGGACTCGTTACAAAGAAAATTTTCTCGAAAAAAACGTCAAACTACAACACTAAACATTTCCTAGAAAAATTCATTGCTCGGTCTTAAAGGCGTCTTCGTTTGGAAAAAGTCTTCTTCAAGGTCAGTCTCAGAGACAAGAAAATCCTTGAATGGATACATTTCTTTTCGTACGTTCCAATCAGAACGAAGGGAGAAGGCAGCGATAAATTATTTCCACATGCAAACGAAGTATGAATATCGTCTCTTGCGAACAAATTAAGATGCATTGACGGATGATGATCAGAACGATGTCAGGAAGAGACTGTGCGCGCGTAGATCAATGGCGAGAAGAAAAAAAGTACGAAGATGTCATGCGTACGTGCGTGAAACTGTCGGTTGGTCACGTTCCTTTCTTCGCGTATGAAAAATGTTCATCAAAAGTTTCAGGCGTAAAAGACAGTCATAGAGTCACCATATCATAATTATCAGATGTTAGAAGAATGTGGGATAGGATCGATAGCTTTGCCCTTGATGGAAATCGATGTCATTAATGGTAGAGAGAACAGAGATACGAGTGATTCTTTCAGTCCTCCATTTTGGTTACATAGAGGTTACTTAACATATAACATGGAACGAAGAAGACAATGAGATAAAATGGCAATTAACGAATGAAGAAAATCACACTCCTATACTGAAGTAATCCAAGGAGGAATTTATAGTTTACAAAAAGGATATCAACGAGTTTGGACGATTCAGACGCAGAAGAAAATTTCCTATTCACTCTTCATTTCCTAACTCGTTTCCCATTTCGTTTCTGATGAAGAAGAAAAAGAAGAATAAGGTAAAATTCAGAAAATGAGAGACTGGCCAATGATTAGTTAGAGGTATATTCCCTTTTAGACCCTTTAGAAAGAGGAATTTGAAAATCAGTTGCGAGCATACCGTGAGAGTTTCATTTGGAGCTTTGAAACAACAGGCAGACGAGTCGTATCAAGTTTAAAAATGTCCTAATTATCGCTAGAAAGTTGGTAAATTTTTCCACGAAGCCATCAGCGTTATCCTGTTTTTTCAAGCGATAATATTTAACGAAGGCGCGCCTTCAACAAATATCGCAACATCACGCGTCGGTTGATTTTTACCTTTTAGCAACGCGTCTTTTCATGGAACATCGACATCGTTCCAGCAGATTTGTATTTTAAAAGGAAAGTTTGCGTTACGTGGTATGGTACGACTTTCAACACGTCCGGAAAGTTTTTTAAGATCAGGCTAGAACTTTGCCACTCTTTCCTTCTCTCCGTTTGCTCCTCGTGGATTTGTTCAATGAAGATAGAATCACAATTACCAGTACATCAACGGTACACCAAGAGCTATCCTAGTCTATTCCTTCAAGCGAGAATGTTTAACGAAGCCGTACTTTCGAGAAATATCGCAACATCCCACGAACTTCTCTAACAACGCGTTCGAGCAGATTTGCATTTTAAAAAGAAAGTTTGCATCGTGTGGTATGCCGTGGCTTTCGACGGGTCTGGAGAGCTTTTTAAGGTTAGTTTCGGACTCCCCCACTCTTTCCTTCTTCTCGCTTGTTCCTCATGAATTTGTTCAATGAAGATAGAATCACAATTGCCACTACAATAAGAGCCATCCAGCCTATTCTTTGAAATGATAACATACTTTTAAAAAATATCGCAAAATCCCACGAACTTCTCTAACACAACTCGTCTATCCGTGGAACATCGATTTGGTTCGAACAGATTTGCATTTTGAAAAGAAAGTTTGCGTCGTATGGTATGCCACGATTTCCGACGCGTCCGGGGAGCTTTTTAAGGTCAGCCTCGGACTACCCCACTCTTTCCTTCATACCGCTTGTTCCTCATGGATTTACGTTCGATGAAGATAGAGTCGAGCACGCGGTACGCCTCCGCTCGTTGGAGGGGATAGAGGTGACGCGGCACGGGTGGAAGCGCAGTCCGAAATCTATGTGCATGCATCTGGAAGCGCAACTAAACCCCAAGGATATATTTCCATTTGGCGTAGGAGCTGCTTGGCCTACGTGCGGAATAAGAGCAGGACGAGGAAAAAAGGGGTAAGTGGAACGTGGGCGGACGATTTTGCCCGAGTTAGGAAGGACCGTGGAGCCATTTCCATGTCATTTCCATTTTCTCGTTCCACGATGGAGTTCCACGAGTTTCTTTCCCTCGTTTCGGGCTCTCTCTTCTTGCTCGAGCATCGTTCGAATTCGTTCTCGTTTTAATTCCGGTCGAACCCGGCATATTTTTAGAAGCTACCTTCTTCCCCGGCTGAGCCGCGACGATTCCTGATCGATACTTGCCTCACGGGTTCCAAAGATATCAGAGGTTCGACGATTATGCGGAAACACGCGGAAATTGACAAGGCGCCGATCGAATTCCGTTCAAGGGAATTCGTTTGCTCTCGGCACCTTTCCGGCTCTAATTTCAGCCGTTGTTAATCGAAACTGAAATTCGTTTAACCCTTCGAGGTCCAACGTCGAGTCAGACTCGACACCATCTTTCTTTGCAGCGAATAAAAATGATCAATAAAGATCTCCCTAACTTAAATTTCATTTTGCTTTCTACTTTACACAGCATATAAATTCAGGGTGGGCCAACTTGGACTGATTGATGTAAAATGTATATAACTTTTGTAATTTCTCGAAGACTGTTCACTGTTGCTCTTGAGATGTATGGTATCTAGCCAATATAAATTTTCATAAATTATTTAGTATTTGCAAAAACAAAATTAAAAAAATAAACCTCATCAAAGTTATAAATTATTAAAGATAGTCAGATGAAGTTGGCCCACTCTCTGTATGGAAACTCGATTAAAATTGCTAGGTCGACGATAAATTGATATAACTCAAAAATTAAGTTGGCCCGAACTATCGGAAACGAGGAAAATTAATTTGGACCACGAAGGGTTAACGAAACACGACAAGAAAGAAAATTGATTCGGAGAAAAGAGAGGTAGAATGGCTTTTTAGGGGTCGCAGGATGAAAAACGATGAGTTGTCGATCGGGAGTGGATCGAAGTCGCGTCTGGTCGCAGCGACGAAAACAGAAGTTCGTCGCGGCGCCAGAAAGTTTCCTCGTTGTTACGACTTGTTATTAGATTCTGTCGTGAAAAACAGAAAGGAGGATTGGTCAGAGGAGAAGAAACGGGAGTGGACTATTCGAACGAGTTACGCAATTTGCAGAGATCTACCTCCTCGTGAAGTAACGAAAGCAACGACGACGATGATAAACAGCCGTAAGAATTTTCGAGTTCGACTGGAAGACAAATAGCTCCGATGCATCTTCTTCCCGATATTCGATCGAACGATGCCGTTTCTGGCTGTTTTCCCAACAAAACAACGCGATCGGACATTTTTATCTACGTTGTTTTCATTACAATTTGCATTAAGCTCGTAACAAGATGGCGACTCCGACATGCAAAGTCGTAAAATGATTCCTTAAATTATGTCTAGAAACAGACGAATTACGATAAATCGAATAGAATCGAATATTTGTATCGAGAAACGTAGAAAGGAAGTATTTTTTCCCAACAAAACGAGATAAACCATTTTTATCTATTTTTACTACAGTTTGCATTAAGATCGAAACAAGATGGCGACTCCGACATGCAAAGTCATAAAATGGTTCCTGAAATTATGTCTAGATACGGACGGTGAGACTGTAATAATTACGATAAATCGAATAGAATCGATTTAACGCCGTTAAAATGTTCTTCTTCATTGATATAACCTCAAAATCGAATATCTGTATCGAGAATGGCGGAATGAAAGAGTTCGATGGATACTAATCGACCATAACCTCTACATTATCAAATACTCCCGTCTTACAAGGTCCCTCGAGTGCGCAGTTGTAGGAGAAGGAGAAAAAACGATTCGAAATTAATTAAAGACGCGGAGTACGTCGTCGTTGGTACGCTCGAGGCAATGCCCAATCGCGAATCGTTAAGTATCGTCGCGTTTTTATTCGCGTTAAAGGGCTTCACGCGTTAATGCCATAACCCGTAATTAAATTGGATCCAGGTGAAAATCAAAAGCGCGCCTCCTCGCATTTTTCCTGTTTCTCCTCTTCCTTCCTTTCGCGTGCTTTCTCTCCTTTTTGCTCTCGCGAGCACGCGCGCGCGTCATTAAATGGCGCACCACGAAACCGCAGTACCAGAGACTCTTTCGTTTATACTCCAGCAATTACGCGTCGGATGCAACGTTAACGATCGCGCGCTTTTACTTTTATTTATATCTTTCTTCTTTCGCTTTCCACCGTTTTCCTCTTTTAATGGTTTTTTATCGCTCGAGTAACGTAATACGCGTAACGGCCTGGCTCCACTGTCGTGCCAACTTCGATAGACTTCTCACGAACGACGAAGATCCTGTCGATCACGGATTTCGATGTATTTGATTAATTAATCAATTAAAGTATACGACCAAGTTTAGCCAGCCGACGAATCTTTGCTTCTTCGAGAGCCACTGGGTTTTTTTTTGTCACGCCGGTGGAAAAATTTTACACGGACTTACAAAGTCCAGGATTGGCCAATGGGTTTAGTCAATGAGTTTTTTTTTAACCGCAATAGTGGAAAAATTCTACACAAACTTCCGAAGCCGTAATTTGAGCCACAGGTTTAGCCAATAGGTTTTCTTCCTTTAACCGTGACAGTAAAAAAATCCTACACAACAAAGTCCAGAATTGGCTAATGGGTCTAGCCAATGGGTTTCCTTCTTTTTAACCGTGCTAGTGGAAAAATCCTACACAAACTTTCAAAGTTCAGAATTGGCTAATGGGTATAGCCAATGGGTCGAAGAATATCTTCGAGAAGTTCGAACTTTTCCACAAGATTCTTCCCCCAAGCAACGAAGACGCGCCAAATAACGAGAAGTTAGCCAAACTATGCAAGAACGTTATATCGTACATAATAATGCCAGAGATCGGCGAATCTTGCCTGTTAAGTATCGTCTTCGGTGTTTTCCGGCGTAGTCCAGCGAAGATTAAAATTTCGCCGTGGCAGTGCGATAAAAGAGCCGAAAGCCCTGCTCGATAATTCGATATTGCGTCGCGACGAGCAACGGTGATCCAATATTTACGAGGGATCGATCGAGGTAAGTAGCAGCGACCGGCAAACGAGCCGCTGGCTGGCGGTTGGCTGAATATCGCCTCCGCGGCGCGGTTTTCGATCCGCCATGCCAGATATGAAAACACATCAGACTGGAACGTGCTCCTTACCAGGCCATTGGCGTCTACCAATTTCGTGCCGCTGTGGAGAAGCCGCGAGGACCGCGAGTTTGCATACGAGATCCTCCGAATAAAATTACACTCGCGAGGTTAGGATACGTTTTACTTATCGCCCTGTCCGATTCGGCTTCCTGCCTTCGTGTTGTTAGTCTTATTACTATCGCTCCTATTATCGTTATAACAGTTACACATCATTCCATTTGGTTTGAAATTCCTACTCCAATGAAGGGAACGGCGATACCGACGCCATTTGCGAATAGAGCTCCGTACGGTCTTCGAAAGATTGCCATTTTATTGTTATAAAATTTATTTTTCATTATTTTATTAAACATTATTATTTTTATATTTTTATTTTATTCTTTATAAAATGTTTTCTTATAAATTCGCCCACGATTTATAGAATTTCGCGAATATCTTCCTGGGAAAGGAGAAAGACCGCCATTTTACTTTTTTCTATAAAATGGTCTCTTGTAAGCCGTTCAATGATTCGTAGAACATCGCGAATTTCTCTCTGAGAAAGGATATAATATCGAGTCGTTTCTCAAACAAGGCGGTTTTTAAAGTCGAAAAATTTTAACTAAATGTTCATCGAACCGACACTCTTCGAAGCTTGCACCGGCAATAAGAAAAAGGTTAGTCGACTATCTGCTTTTATGGAGAGCTGATGCGAGCAATTTACCCCCTCCTCTTTCCGACCTTTAGTTCACGACATTGAAAAAGAAACAGCCTTGTTAATAGGATGATCCGATACCTCCCGAGTCTTCAGAGATAATAAAGGTCTCAAACTGTGGAGAAGCTTGCGCGAAGAAAGTCGTCACGTGACAGTTTGAGCGGCGCAAGTGGGTCGGCGGTGTGACCCGGGTAAACCGAGACAGACAGACAGACGGACGGACAGATAGTAAACATAGAACGCTAACTAGAATGCGGATGAATGGGGAAAGGCACGCGCGCCCCACCACTCGACGATGGACGCGCTGCGAATTGGAGAAATTTTATATTGTTTACGAACACGGCGTCGAGGTTCGGATCGTGACACGCGCGGTGTAGTGCGAACGCGCGCTGTTTGATCTAATTAAACATCGTAGAAACGTAGTCGATCACGTGAGAACGTAACTTCGAGGATCGATTTGACGCGCAAACATTAAAATATGCGTGTGGTACCGAATTGCCGTTAATTATTTTCTCCAAAGCATCGGTAGACCAATCGCAAGACTTTGTATCTAACTTTTTAGCTCGTTGGAAGATTTTTATCGATCTACGAAATTTTTTGGCGGAAAATAGTTGCTGTAATATAGAATAAATATGACTTTACGAAACAACTATAATTTAATGGAACACGATAATCACAGTAATGATATAATATAATATAACAGATACAAAAAGTAGACCAAGTCGAATTCCTTCGTGGCGTTCTTACCGATCGAAATTAAAATTCGACTTTGGATCAAACTCTAGTAGACGTTTTATAAAACGCAATTTATAAAAAGCAACGATTATCGCGAGACTATTACTTCAAAATTCGACTACATCGTAACTAAGAGGATCGTTTCGACGCATAAGCATGAAAATACGTGTGTGGTATTGAATTGTCGTTAAATATTTTCTTCGAAGCACCGATCGATCCGTCGCAAAACTTTGTTTTTGACTTTTTAGCTCGTTGGAAGAAATCGAAACACGCGATCTTTGAAAATAATAATTTTTATCGATCCTTGAGGCTTTTTGGCGAAAATCGACGTAGTCCGATCAGAAGGTCGACCAAGTCGAATTCCTTCATGGAATTCTTACCGATCGAAATTAAAATTCGGCTTTGGATCAAACTTTAATCGTGGCTCACGCGCATAGACAGGCAAAGACGATTAAAAATGGAATACCCGCTATATAAAACGGAATCTCTAAAAAGCAACGATTATCGCGAGGCAGTTACTTCGGAGTTCGACTACGTCGTAACCACGAGGAGCGATTTTGCCTTGCGTAATAGCAAAGGCAATTCGTTTCGTCGTTGCGTATCATATCAAAACCAATACTGCAGATAAATGCAATTACATACTCCAATATTATTAATTGGATCACGTATTTCGATTCGATACTTCTGATGCGATTAGCTATTCAATTATCAGTGATTAAACCGAAATGAAATTACGCCGCGACGAAATGGATTGATCTTCGTATCTCGACGAACGGAAATGACAAAAGAAACGCATTTTCATTGTATCGCCGAGCTTAATTCCAATAAAGCTCGTTAAATATTAAAAAAAAAAATAATACCCTCTTAAACAGTTTTACGAATTTTCGGAATTTATTCGCGCGCGTCGATTTCAATTTACGTCGAATCATATAATTCTCTTCGACTCGTCAAAAAAAGAAAAAAAAAAAAAGAAATAAGACAGTAGGAGGTTCAACGAACGTCGCGTCGAATTCCAAGAGTCCAAAGTTTGGCTGCCGACGACTTTTCCTGTCACGTAAATTTAAACGACGACTCGAGAAGCGCGTAGCTCCGTGCCAATCGGATCCGCACTGGGCGAAAATAATTTTTGCAAAAATTCGTTCGACGATCGATGCATTCGTTCGCATCCGGAAATCGAAGGACTCTTTAACCTCTTTTTTTCTACTTGTTTTTTTCGGAAGAAATCCGTACGCAATATTTATGTATGAAAACAATCGCGTTGAAATTCCGAAAATATCGTCGATTTATTCGAAATCAATCGCGTGTTAATAAAAATCTCGAATTCGAAACTCGAAGGAAAAAGCAAGCCAGACAGGAGGTTCAACGAACGTCGCGTCGAATTCCAAGAGTACAAAGTTTGGCTGGCGACGACTTTTCCTGTCACATAAACTAACGCATAAATTTAAACGACGACTCGAGAAGCGCGTAGCTCCGTTGCCAGTCGAATCCGCACCGCGCGAAAATTATTTCCGCGTCGGAAATAAACCGCGAAAATTCGTGCGTCGATCGATGCGTTCGTTCACGCCCGGAAATTGACTGCCTCTTTAGCCTTTTTTTTTTTTAACCCTTCCTTCTTCTCGAGCTAGCTCTTTTTGTCGAGTAAAGATCGAATTTTGCGGAACGGCGCTCCATCGAAGCGAACGAATTTTTCTATAACCGGCGCGTTTACCAGAGCGAAGGGCAAATTGAACGAAAACGCACGATGAAAATTGCAGTTTGAACGTCGCAAACGAGTCGCAAATATCGTTGAGCCTCGACGAATCGGATCGTGTTACGAATTTCCCGTGTTTTTTTGTTTAAGATTGCCATTTCGAAAATAATTTTAGAAATCACTTCGTTGAAATTAAGAAAGATATTCTTTGCGCAATCTCTGTTCGTAATTATCGCGAAAATCGAGTGAGAGAATACGAAGAAAGATTTACGAATAATTTTGGCGTCATTTTTTCACGTGACAATTTTTCAAAAATCAATGACACGGTTTATTAGTGGGTTAATTTTTTCGAATCGTATTAAATTTCAAATCTAATCTAATTTAAAAAAAATGTTTTAAAATATGTACCTGTAAACATAGAAATTATTCCTCGTAAGTGTGAGTTTTAACTGTTCGAATATCAAAATTCCATTCGATTGCAAAATCTATTAATTACGCAGGGAGATAACGCGTATTTCTTCGGCTGAATATCGAAACTGTTGCAAATCGTAAATTCTGATGGATAATTCGCTGGTCGGCTGACCGATATTTACGAAAAATTAATAAATCACTGGCTATCGCGAGCATCTTCGAAAAGTCTGGGACGCATTTATCCAGTATGGAAATTTTGCGGAAAAATAATAAGGTCGAAAAGTTTCGTAAATCGCATTGATACACAGCCGTTCAAATATCAACTCGAATATCAACGGCGCCAGTGGAAATATTTTTTTCCGTTGCATTCAGAGACGGGAGCGTACGCGAGGTACGACGCGCGCTTGCCCTCTAGCTTTTGACATAAATCATGCATTCGCTCCTCGCGTGAAAGTTATTTCCGCATGAAACATACATGACGAAATCAGATTCATCGTCGCGAAATTTACGGGAATATTTGACGTTTTATCGCGAATAAGTCGAGCTTCCTCGTGTCCCCTTCGACGATGGAAAATATTTTCAGTACCTGGGAATACGCGAGGAGTACCTAACGATTTCGTGTCTCCACAGTCGAGCTTCGAACTGACAGTTTCCAAAATTGAGTCCTCGTAAGAGCGATCTCTTTGTTGAATTTTAAACGTCGACCAACGATTTGGGCAAATAAGATTCGATACTTCTCCAGAGTATGAGCGGATTACAGCTCAAAATTCAACAGTCTTTAAAGTTGAGCTCTCATAACAGTGATTTTCATGTTGAATTAGAGACGTCAGCCAACGATTCGTGCAAATATTATATTTAACTCATCCAGAATATGAGCGGATTACAGCTCAGAATTCAACAGTCTTTAAAACTGAGCTCTCATAACAGTGATTTTCAAGTTTAATTAGAGACGCCAACCAACGATTCGTGCAAAGAAGACTCGATACTCTTCCAGAGTATGAGTGGATTCGAGCTCAGAATTCAACAGTCTTTAAAATTGAGTTCTCATAACAGTGACTTTCATGTACAGTTAGAGGCGCCAACCAACGATTCGTGCAAATATAACTCGATACTCTACCAGAATATGAGCGGATTCTAGCTCAAAATTCAACAGTCTTTAAAATTGAGCTCTCATAACAGTGCTTTTCCTGTTTAATTTTAAACGTCAACCAACGATTCGTGCAAATAAGACTCGATGTGCTTCCGGAGTTTGGGCAAACTGTAGATCAGGCTACGACGGTCTTAAAAATTATGCTCTCATAACACAGATTCCTCCGTCAGATTGTAAACATCAACCAACTATTCGTGCAAACAAGATTCGATAGAAAAGGGGTTTGAGCGGGAGGCAGGAGAGCACAGTAACTGCCGTCGATGGGTGTCTTTTCAAAGATTTTCCATCCGCTTCGGAAACAAAAATGTTAGTTTCAAACGTTCCTCGTTGATCACGTCGAAAGTTTGTGCATAAAAAAGTTGAAATATTCTATTCGACGCGACCTGTTTTTCCTTTCGTTCGGATTCTCACGACTTTCGAACGACGAAGTTTGGCTCGACCGAACCGAACTTCCACCAGTAAGTTTGAGCTAGTCGAAACGATTCCATCGACTCGTCTGCTTTTCTTATTACGACAGAAGTACGTACGCGCGTAGGAGCCTCTAGATCTCTCGACTAGCAACAAGAAAGGGAACAGGGTGACATGCCTGGACGTATGCAGGACAACAGCAAACCCCTACACTACCCAGGCTACGTCGTTCTGACGCATCTAGTGGAATGATGTCGTTGAAGGGATACCACGTCTATGTCAATGGAAGGTCCCCAAAGAGGGAAGATGCGCCAGAACGTATTCGAGTGACTATCGGACAACTACGCGTTGCGATCCGTGCCAGTGGTGCTCGTGAACTCCTCTAGGATCTATCGCGAAGCGCCAAGCGATTGAGTCGACTTACCATCACTCGATTGCAATCATCAAAGACAAGATTCTAAAGAATTGATTTTCTTCGCTCATCCTCTACAAGTAACAGTGTTTTTCTCGATCGTTTGGAAACTCAGTTCGGGTCGTCAAAAGCACTGCTATTGGAGTATCAGCGTGACAGCGCTAGAAGATCGCCCAACTAACCCAAGAAAGACCACGGAACCTGTCGATTCCGACGTTTAACACCTATACGCTTACGGTTGAGTTCAAATCGGCGAGCACCACTGACCCATTGATCGTACGACGTTACTCGTAACTTGTAAAAAGGTGTCGCAACCTGCCGCCGCCCAAAACGTGGACCAAAGTTAAAATGATACGATGAAACGTCGATGATCGATAAAATACACGATGGGCAGGTCGACGAAGCGACACCAGTGCCACTGTTGCATCGCTTCGAGCTAGCGGTTCGTACAGGCGCGATGCATTACTGTCTATCCTTGATAATAAAATGATCTTGCGGCGTTCTATCAGTGACGTTAACGAATGATGACGAACGCGCAAAGCCAATCGCGACGTTAGGTCGCACGTGACGCGTATCGAACGTAATCGGCGAGCTTTCCATTAGATTACGACATGCCGTCGCTTTCCGATCCTTATCCGCGCCATTTTGTCGTGACGTTTAAATCGTGGCTGAATTAAAGTAGCGAGGAAAACTGTAAAATCGGTAAAAAAAACAGACGCAGAGCGGACAGTCGATCAAAGGGAGGCAAAAGTCGCTGGTTCAACGATTCTATCGCGACATCGACGTTCCAACGAGACCCGTGCGGTTCAAGCCGACACCTTCATCGTTAACGATCATCTTCGATCTACTGGTCACGTGAGAAGCTTCTGTACAAAAGCGCAAGAACGTCATTCGGTGACTTCGGGCAACATCTACTGGTACGATTAAATAGGCTTCTCACCCTGGGTAATATCTACGATAATCACAACGAAGGAAACGTGATTTTTCGTTAATCAATCAAAGATATACAAAAGAAGTGGGATAAGAAGAAGAAGAAGAAGAAGAAGA
>JAITYT010000360.1:716071-729942 GCA_025433975.1 Liostenogaster flavolineata
ACGAAGGATCTTTTGTCCATCAGTTTTATCGGTCGAAGCAGAGTAGCACGTCGTTAGATAACGTTTTTATCGGCCACGACTCTACCCGATGTTTCGCTTCTTCGACGAGGATGCGAGATAAAGAAGAAGCTCGGAACACACGAGAAAGTTACGAGGTTAGGACGGAGTTTCGATCGAACGTCCGTGTCGCGGTACTGGTCACGCGATATGAAGTAGGTAAGTAAGACAAGAAGATTTTACGCTTAAGGGGTTGAACGACGATCTACATAATTGCCAATGGGAATTGTGTAAGAGAGAGATTGACTTTGTCGATGCAATAAGGAGCTTGCCGACCGATCGATCTCTCGATCGATTGACGAACTACTTAATCCCATTGCATTTCGAAGAAAATCAGAAAAATGTTAACACCAAACCGACATTTCATATATTCCTATTCTTGCCTTCACCGTCCCAAAGACAATTAAATAAATTCGTTACGAATTTATATCCGTTTTTAATTACATTATAAAAGGACCTTGACGAACTACTTAACCTCATTGCATTTCAAATAAAATCAGAAAGATATTGTAGCACGCTTTGTTATTGACTCTATTAAAACCAAGCCGACATTTTATTTATTTCTATTCTTGACTTGACAGGCCAAAGACAATAAGTTAGATTCGTTACGAATCTATTTTCGCTCTTCAGTTACATTGTAAATATGATTACATTGAAAACTCAATAAAAACATAGTGTAAGGCACTTTGATCGATCGAAATAAAAAAAAAGGATAGCGTCGTAGTTCGATGAATAGTTAATACAAGTTATTGTTGTCATTTTGATAGTAAATCAATTATAAAAATTCCTAAAAAAATCCTTTAAAAAATGACCCGCGATAACCGAGTCTTCACGGTTAATGTTCCTACTTCGAAATGACAAAAAATATTTATCGGTCTCGACAACATACGTATTATAGTCACAGCGATTTAAACGAAAGCCGCGCTAAAAGGGTTAAAGACAGTCGTTGGACTGGTCGTTGGTAGGTTTAGCGTTAACAAATCAAACATAGCCTCGAATATGTTCAACATCGTTCTTATCAAAATTGATCCAAGCTCAACAGCGATGAACAATTATTCGCGAACGAATTAAAAATCTTTTCGAGATCTTCCTTTCAGATCAAGGCAAAATCAAAAGTTTTTCTTCGAGAAAATTAAAAAGCGTGTTACGAGCGCCGAGATAAAACTACGATTATCCGGGTAATCTTAAAGAACCGGAGGATGTCGCATGGGCACGCGATCGTCGTGTACGCGACACTCGTGATAATTGTACATCAAAGATATGCGACGTAACAGCGCGATCCTTCAATCTTGTCGGATGTATTAACCACGAATGGCGCTTAATTTACATACTAGCGACGCATCGACAGCTACCCGATACATCAAAGCTAGGCGCGATTTGGTCGCCTCTGTCGCCCGTGTCTGTTGTCCTTCTCACGTTGATCGTGATTCAAGTTCGTACGACGCGTTGAAAGTCAATGATGCCTGCTCGATCGCCAGACCTAGAGGTAATATCGAACGCGCATCGATTTGATACGTCGACGAATGATACGACAGGGAGGTGTAAAAGGTAGGAGGAACCATGGCAATTATCGTGTTTCTCCGTTCATCGAGATCACGAAAATATCGGAACCATTTCGGAGGATTTTTCAAGTTTGATCGTATCAAGGCGAAACGAGACTCTTACGATGAGGAAATTTGTCTTTTCCTGGTAGTTTTAGGTGGGTAATGATTATGCACAATTGTGCGACAATTTGTTGTCCGATAAAATTCTGGAGTTTTATCAGTTTTGAGATCAAAGGAATGTCGTCGAAAATTTTATCCTAGCCAGGAGAATCTCGAAATCACCCCAAAAAAAGCGAATAGAACTGGAACTCAAACATCAGTCTAAATGAAGTTGAATAGTTTCAGTTAACAGTCCAACTGGTGATTCAAATTTATACGACTCGTCTGAAACCTACGATGCCATGGTACGGCGATCCTCACCAGTACCAAGCCAAAACAAGGCTCCTCCAATGAAGAAATTTGTCTTCCTCCTCGTAATTTTAAGTGGCTTTTGATTGTGCACAATTACGCAACATTTTGTTGACATTCAAAGCAATCATTCAACTTCAAGACATTGAAGTTCAAAGCAATGAAGGCAAAAATGTCACCCTAGTCACGAAAAATCTCTAAGTCACTTCGAAACAAGCAAATAGAAACTCGACCTCAAACGTCATTTATAAAACGAAAATGGAGTCGAACAGCCCCATTAGACGGACCGACGCGTGACTCTACTCAAACGCCATCTCGTAAGCGATCGTCGAGACACTTGATCAACCTGTCAGGAACAAGGCGCGAATCTCGCGGTGATTCGAATTTGGTCGCCATATTGGTAAAGATGGCGGACAACTGACCGGGAAATTGGCATTAAACGCGGCTGATTTACGTGCTGGTAATGGGGCGCGATTTCACGTAGTCCGGTGCAGCTTTGACGGACGAATATCGCAGAGAGGATTGATCGTACGATTGCGTGACGCTCCGCTGTATCTCCGACGAAGCAACCCTAATGAAACGGAAGGTGGCGAATTATTCGAGTTCCTCTTTTCCCGTTCCTACACCCCTTGGACTCGCTATCTAGTCGTAGTTGACTCGTAAGTGGATACCAGGCACGCTAGCCTCTGTGTGTTTCGAGTTTCGTGCGTGTCTGCTAATCATCCGAGGATGCGGTCCTGATAAAGAAGGCGGTTTTCTTCTCTCGAGAAGAATTCTCGGAGGTTTTATCCGCGAAATCCGGGCGATTTGTATCAACGTCGCTCGTCCGATCGAGCATCGCCGAGCTCGCGATCGTAATTTAGATGGAACTTCTCGATCCGAGAACGTTCGAGAACGAGCTGATCCCCATTTAAAGCTTAATTTACAACAGTCTTTGGCGCTTGGATAAATCTACATTTCTAATCGCGCTTTATTGCCAATTAGAAGCGTTTAGACGTCATCGTGTCTCTGCTTAGAAATCGATCACTGTTGCGCTCTATCCCACACGCGTGAGCACGCATCGGTGACCAACATGGCGGCCGCCATTTTGTCGACCAAATCGTACGTCAGAGAGTTCGAAGTCACGATGCTTTTTAATTTTCTCGTTTTTAACATCGAATGCGGGTTCGATCGTTCAAACTTAGCCTTTCGCACAAACAAGTGCGACAAGCTGCGACATGGCGGCCGCCATATTGGCGACCAAATCGTACGACGGAGTTCAAAATTACGATAACATTTAATTTTCTCTTTTTTTTTACATCGGGTGCAGATTCGGTCTTTCAAACATTGCCTTTCGCACAAACACGCGCGATAAGTACGTAGGTACTCGATAATAATAATAGGATAATAATAAGCACGCTTTTAACGCGTAACTCAAGAAAATAAGAGAGAGGCGCGCTTCGTTATTTAACTTATCAAGTTCATCCGTTTCTTAAACGACGCCACAACGTTATTAGTCGCGCGCGAGATGGATACGATCTTTCCTTTTTACGTCATTATTTCCATCCGGGTTATGCGCATTACACGGTAAGGGAACTTGATATTTCCCTGTATCGCGCATTGTTGCGTTTCATAAATCCTTCCTCCACTTCGTTCTTTCCACTTTATACTCAGGAATTCTCCGCTGTCTAATTTTCGTTATTCTTGAAACGTTCCTTTGCGTCTCGGCGCGCCACACGTCCTACGTCTTACGCGCGCTACGTTCTTGCACTTAACTAACGAGAGACACTGAATCGCCTTCGAGTTTCGCGCCAGTTTTACAAGCCCGGTCGTGAATTATAATTTTTAAGTAATTTTAAGAACTTTAGCGGCCCCTCGACGCGCCAAAAATTAATCGAAAAGTTTCTCTCGTCCTTAAGCATCGGTTGCGATTGATTTTTTCCGTTAGCTCGGACGCGTTTCCGATTTTTCTATCAATGAGACCAACAAAATTACGTCGTCGTTAAATCATAACTTGGAAATTATCAATTATCACGATTTTAATCGGCGATGTCGATAATTACACCGTCGGAATTGCTGGAACAATAATTCCTTTCTTCATCTTTTCCTCTTTCATAGATAAAAAATAACGTTGCTGTTGTTTCGATCTTTCTCCACGTATCGATAATTTAATACAGAATAAATTTATTTTCTATATACCTTTTGAAGAAATTAAATTCAATTATTTACGCGATATCTTATTATTCACGAAATATGCGCATAAACGAGCACGATAAGAAAATCTATGATCAGACGTCAAACCGAAACGCCATCGAAACACTTTACGTCTGTTCTATCATATTGAATTGTTCGGAAAGTCATTTCATTTTTTCCCCAACAGTTTTTCATAAAAACAATATAATAAAACAAAAAAAAGAAACATTAAGAAATCACATTTTTTCTGACTTTCCGAACAACATAATACAAACGGCTAAATTGCAAACGGTTACATTTACTAAAATAATTATTGCAATATTTAAAGAGATATTTAAAGAGAAAAAGAGATCGGAGAAACGCCGATTCTTCGAAGAAAGAAATCTTCCTCGATTCGTAAGACCATCCTGTTCCCGTGTCCAAGCTTGAACGCAAAGTTCGTTCGAAGTCAAGCCATTATTGATAAAACCAATCGATTAGATCAAACGACTCGGTTCGGAACAATCGAGGAAGTAAAAGGACACGAACGCGAAAATCAAACACGCGAAACGAGCGTAAAAGGTCAAAGCTTCGAAGTTTTCTCAACGAAACGCGTCTCTCTCGGTCGAGACGTACTCGGCAAAGGGGAATCCCCCCGGAACGAATAGATTCTTCGTAATCGGCAATTTCAACATCGAACTTTCGATGCACCGTGCTGGATACGACGAGGTTATCAAGGTCGAGCGCGTGTTGCGCATTAGGCATCAGTAATCGCGTAGAACCACTAGTTATAACAATAGCAATAACAACAAAATAATAAGAAGAAGAATAATAACGATAATAATAATAACAACAACAAATATGGGAGTAGCTCCTCGGCTCAGAAGCGATAAAAAAAAGAGTGCAACGCACGCGATTGCAGTGACTGCATGGAATTTTGCATTGCATCGAAAGCAGCGAGAGTAAATAAAAAATCGTGCTGAATTCTTCGTAAAGCGATTTTTCGGCGGATTTGAAGTTAAATCAATTAGAAATATTTCGTGATACGCGATGTTAACTTAACCGTTGATTCGTCGAGTTCGATTATCGACAAATACGCGGCGATACGTTTTTTATTTTATTTTATTTTTTATTATTCTTTCTATCTCTATTTTTATTTCCCTGTATCGAGCTCAGCTAAGAGCCCATTTACAGGGTCAACGAATGTTCACTGTACAGTAAAATACAGAATAATATATATATATATATATTTTACCTAAGTTATTCAATACTTTTTCAAGTTATTTAATTTTTATTTAAAAATTTGTTTTATTTAATGTGCTCCGGCTGTGTTTTTTTAATGGCATGGCTCTCGTCAGTGGCGCCATCGCGAATAATTGATCGAAGTTCCATCTGTCGAGAATTGACTCTTCTAAATCGATTCCCATCCGAAAACCAAAATTACTTTTTTTCCCGACGATAGGCACGATTTAATCGAATTCACAGTTTTCGCATCACATTTGATCGCTTTCGCAGTTCCTTCGGCTTATCCATAAGAAAAAAGAAAAAAAAAGCAAGAATGTCTCCGAGCGTAGACCCGAAAAGAATTCTTTCCGTCGAAAGAGAAGCGCGCACGTATCGCGCCGAAGCTCGGAGGACGTAAAACGTGTTTTTATTCGCGTCGAGCGTCATCGGTAGCTTCCTATCGAGGCCTGGCAGTCACGCGCATCGGTCGGATGCGAATTACGCCACTTGGCGCGCCACTCGTGTCACTGGCACAAAGAAGAACTCGCGGAAATACGGTCGAGAGTTTCCTAGCTGCGACGAAACGCGCATTTCCAAGGAGACGCGCGAAATACGAGCTGCTCCCTTCTCGATCGCTAATTTTTTTTCATAAAAACAACATAAAAAGCACGAAAAAACAGCCGAAATTTCATACTTTCTTATCTTTATAAGTTCATATTTCATGCGTTTGGAAAAATTCTGTCGCGTTGAAACTTGAAAAAAATCCGCCATTTTCTTCTCGTTAACGATGTTAATCTCTCCTATTGGCTTCGACGGCTACGACGCCAGTACGTCTCGCAAGAGGGCGCTTCGATCGCCGATTATCGAAGCACTCGCGAAATATTCGATTAGAGGCCCCGCCGCTTGCCATCGAGTTTTCAGTGGCGCAGCGAACTTTCGCTCTTCCTTTTCCCGTGTAACCACGAGGAGATGGGAGGGGAGCCGAAATTTGACGCTCTAAGCTACGAAGTTATTTATGAAAAATTCGCCACTCCGCGACAGCGAAGTTTCACTGGCCATCGAGAAGCGATCGAACGGAGTCAAATTTAACGCTTAACATTTTTCATCGAAATACGAGAGAACTCTTACTTCTTCGCCATTGGCATCGATCGAGCTTTTGCTTTGTGAGCTCGTCATACTTTTTAAATTGGAGCTTCTTACGTAGTAGTAAAATCGATTCGATTTTCAAACGATAGACAAATTCGCGCTTTTACATCATGGCACTCGTTAAAATACGTGACAACGTGTTTTTCTTACTAATTATTAATTAGGTAAAAATCAAAAATAAATATATAAGAAAACTAATCGCGTGAGAACAGAATTATTATAGAAGAGATATTTTTGAGTCTTTTAGCAACTTCACGCATCTCATTTAGAGCAGTACTTACGCTGATTCACAAATTCTTTCGAATAAATATGTTTTTTTCGAGATCACTACTCTGTAACCACGCGCTAATTTCGAAAGGAATGCCCTCGAAAGTCTACAATTTCGGAAGACTTTGTCCGTACGGAAAACACTAGTTTTCCGTACTAGACGGAGAGAACCGGAAAGTTCTCACGTTCTGGAAGAGGATAAGTAGATGTAAATTTAGATAAAAGGAAAAGCCTTCGACAGGCGCAAAAGAGGAGAAAAGAAAACGTTTATGCGCTGCGAAAGAGAAAAAGTTAATTGGCTCCCGACAGGATCGGATAAATGAACGAAGGAAAGAACGAAATTGCGTCGTAACGAATTTCATTCTCAAATCGAAGCTCGAATTGTAAAATTGGAATTATGCGAAATCATAGAGCTTTTCCATTTCCTAATGCGCGGCACTTGTTTGCAGAGATGCGAGAGAAAACAACGCCTTGATTAAAAAAGAAAGAAAGAAAAAAAAAAACACGAAACGACGTCCACACGACACTCTGTTCGCGGATAGTAACGCGTAGGAACTTGGTTCTTGTCATCTTTGGCCGTAGGAGAATATTTTCTTCCATCTCGTCGAGGTCGAACGTCACGTTTCGCCGCAGGGAAGGAAGAAAATGGAGAAAAAGCAATTTGGAATACCACGATCGTCTCCTTCGAACGTCTTTTGTTCGGAAAACGTCGCGGGATAGAGCGACCGCGAAGAGTTTACGTTGAATTTACTCGTCGATCGATGTCGAGCGACGATGCAGCCCTCAAAATCAAAATGGCGTCCTTCGAAGAATCTTCGACATCTAACAGCAGAAGCGATAAATGGATTTTAAATATTAACGATGCGAGATCAGTTAGAAAATATTCGTTCGAATGCCTTTTGTCTGGAAAACATCGGGGAATGGGTGACGATGCAGGCTTTCGAAATCAAGATGGCGTTTTTCGAAGATTCTTCGATATCCAACAGCAAAAGTGATAAAAAAACTTTAAAGATTAACGATACGAAATCAGCTAGAAAATGTTCGTTCGAACGTCTTTTGTCCGGGCGTAATCGGGTGACGATGCAGTCCTCGAAATCAAAATGGCGTCTTTCGAAAATTTTTCGACGTCTAAGCGACCAAATGCGATAAATGGATTATAAAGATTAACGATACGAAATCAGCTAGAAAATATTCGTTCGAACGCCCTTTGTCCGGAAAACGTCGCTAAATCGAGTGACGATGCAGTCTTCGAAATCAAAATGGCGTCTTAGAAAATTCTTCGATGTCTAAGAGACCAAAATCGATAAATCAATTTTACTAACTTGTAAAAATTTTTACCGTGTAATTGTTACTTAACGACAAGGTTAACGATACGAAATTTCGTGAAACAATTACTCGCTTTGATGAATCCAATCGGATCAAAGAGAAGTCCTAGCCCAGATAGAAGAGAGAATTTTCGGATAACTCGATGGCACCGAATTACCATGAAACAACGTTCGTTCATAACGAAACAGATTCGGCGCGGGAAAAAAAGTAGACCAACGCGGAAGCCGCAACGTCGAACGAAGTTACGACTCATCGATAATTTTTCCAATACCGGGGGAACCGTTCGTTCGCGCAAATCTCGTTTCCAGGGAGAGCTAAACGTCTCTGGAGCCGAATTCATGAAAGCGGTGGCTTCGAAGGTGGTCGACTTAATCCATTTATCCTGCAAATGGTTACTTTTAATCTACTCAACCGGATCCTTCGATTCGATCGATACGTATAAACGTCTGGTTCAACCGAGGCAATCGTTTAGGTAAACAGAAACACGCTGACAGGTTAACCGTTCGCGGTAGCTTCTCCACTGCTATCTCGCGTTCGTTTTGGAGACCATTTAACAGGGAAATTTCTAGGTCTATCTATCTCCTCTGCTTCTATCTTCACCACCACTTGCTCCACTACCATCACACCAACACGTCAAGGAAGTCCCTTTGCTGACACCTACCAACCCCACTGATCCCCTGAGAGATGATCAACTGACCAAAGAAGAAAAAAAAAGAAAGAAGACCAAGAAAGAAATTCTGACGTTCTATCAATCCCATCTACTCGGTTTGCTTTGCGAGAAAGCATCCTAGAATCTTTGATTTCTGACTGTCCAAGTCGAGAGACCCCTAAAACCGCTAGGAACTAAATTCTTATCGGCCTAGACGCGGTGCAACGTACGATCGACCATCGTTCGAGTGGCACTCGATGCATGTGGTAACGAACTACGGAGCCATGTTCCACGCACGAATGCAACGAAACGAGTAATCGATATCAACGACCGATCGATGGTCGAGCGACGAGCACTTCGCGACACGCGAACGATAAAAAAAGCTCTGTCCGTTGTTGGAGCGATTCGTGGCCAAACACGACGCGACGCGTCTCATCTACGCCGAGAGACGAAGAATTTTTTCATGGAAATTGTTTTATAATCGAGACGACACCTCGCGGGAGAATCGATAGTCGTTGACATTTGAAGCGATTTCGATTGATAAATCGTTCGGTCGAATTTAAAAATGAATTTTTCTCTTTCCTTCATCGATTAGAGACTTCACGTTACGCGACCCGATCGTTTTTCAGAGGAGGACGAAGTTTGCCTAACCTCGAAAACAAAATGGCCGATAAGAGATCGTTCCAAGTGCCAAGATGGCATTAACATGGATCGGTGATCCGTCTGGTGCAGTAAATTGGGTTAGCAAGAAAGTAATGATGGCGCTTCATTGCGAAATAAAACTTTTCGAACAAGGAAAGAACTTCAAAACATCATATTTTGGGGCATCCCAGGAGCAATTCGGTTTTCAAAATTAAAAAATCTCGAATAAATGTTCATCATATCGCACTCTTCAAAATTGCGCGTAACGATAACGATAAGAAGAAGGTGAACTTGCCAGACTTTTATAGCAAGTTGACGCGGGTAGTTTATCCCCTCCCCTCCAGAATGTAACTCAGCCAATGAAAACTTGTCATCGAACAAGATAACAGGTCACTTATTGCTATCTGCCTAGCAGTCTTATGATTCATAATCGGGACACTGGCGGAAGTGATTAAGAAAACACGACGTTTATTTGCGAGAAGCGAAAAGACTTTCTTGCCGACTGGATAGACGCGCCGTGGATGCGTTATTGGATCGAGGCACGTGCGGTACGAATTTGTGTGGTGCGCCCTCAAGCACGGAGCTAGCCTAGCAGATATTACGATCACGTTTATGCCGTAACGAAAGGCGTCGAATTAAAGAGGACGTCGAAATAGGGAAGGAACGTCACGTACACGCGATAAATTAGCGATAAATTATTAATAAATTATTTCGTCGTCTCTGTATGAATCTATTACCAAAGTACATTCTTCTATCGACCAACGGAGGCCGGTTAACCCAGTGCCGCAATTGAATTGCAGTAAACGCAATTAAAATAAATATAAATTAAGATGATAATAAAAAAAAATAGTTGCATATAAAAGTGCAGTCGATTGTTAATAAAAACCCGTGGTTAATATATTCTATTGGAAGTAATACGTAGAGATCGATTTCGTTAATTGGAATGTGGTTATTTACAGTAAAGAAACAAAGCATGTACTAGGTGGGATTTGGATGCCGTTGTGTTTTATGGCTCTTATGATTTGGCTCTTTTTTACGTGAACTATTGTTTCGCAAAAGACTAAGTTATTATCCAAACGATTAAGGAAAGTTGTAAACAAAAAAATAATAATTATTTAATTATTAATTTTTATATTTGATAATTAAAAAAATAACAAACGACAAACGTAACGTCTAAAACGGTGATCCAAACAATTTGTAAATATATTGGGTTATCTGGAAAGTTCGTGCCGATTCTGGAGAAAAAAAATTAATTATATAATAAAAAACGTAATATAAATAATAAAATAAATAAATTTTAAAGAAACCGAAAAATATGTTGGAAAAGAAATTGTGTATTGTTTATACGAACAAGTCGGATTGATAATTCGCAAACTGTATCGGACTGAGACCTTGATTTTTAACAGAAGTTATTTATTTCAACGAAGACAATCGTTTGGTAACAGATTCATTTATTATTCAAATGATTAAAAAAAAATTTATAATCGATAAATTAATAATTTCTTCTCTATATTTTGCTACATTGGAAAAAGTGCCTGTGAAAGACAATCTAGTTAAAGGAATGATATCGTCGAGGACAAACACGCGTGTCCGAACTACGGATATTATTTCATCGATGTTCACGCGTCGACGATCGGTTACGAACTGACTTAGTCTTAAGTAATTAGGCGTAATGCTTAGGATCGCTGTAAGACACCTTGGTCGACCGAAATAACAAACAAGGAGAGCGTCGTACTTCGATGAATCCGTTATTGTTGTCATTTTGATAGTAAATCAATTATAAAAACATCCATGAAAACACATCTCGTTTTATATTATTTTTGTTATTAAAAGGCACTAATACGAACAAAAAATTATCTCTGGTAATCGAGTCTTCACGGTTGATGTTTCTACTTCGAAATGACAAAAAATATTTATTTATCGTTCTCGACAACGTACGTATGATAGTTAAAGCGATTTAAATGCTGCATCTTCGTCTATCGTCCATCGCCCTTCTCAAAACTTTTCCAAACGACGATATATCGTCGTCTGCCGCTAAAAGGGTTAATAACGGTTCGTACGTTCAACCGTGCCCGGAAGTTAATTTTACGCCCGACAGTTTCGGATAATGTAAATGAAATATTTATAAATAATACCTCGTAAACAACGGGCGTAATTCGTGATTTTCTATACGCGCGCGGCGATTTTATGGTCGAGACGTCGAAGGTATTAATAAAATGTGTTAATTAGTCGGCACGATATACGCGAAAGGTCTACATTATTTCGATACTAATTACTAGCTATTTCAACGTTAATAATATTTGCCTTTTAATTATTCGGAATACGAGTTTCTCGATGCCAACTTTAGGTTGTCGAATCGATGGAGAAATTTGTTTTGCGTTTTTGGCGTGAGACTCTTGCCAAAAAAAGTGTCAATAAGTTTTTCCTTAAACGTTGCACGTTACGCGAGGGCATCGCGTCCTATAATCCACGTAAACGCGAATTCAACACGATTTAAATGAATTATTAATTATTAGGTCGGATTTTTAAGTGCATATATTTGGTTGTCCGGAAAGTTCGTGCCGATTTTCGATTTTTTAAAAGTTTATTTATTATTTTATTAATTATATTATATTTAGATTATATATTTTATTATATATATAAAATAAATAATTATATATATTATATAATTAATTTTTTTCTTAAAGAAAAAGACAAAATTTTTCTTCAAAATCGGCACGAACTTTCCGAACAACCCAATATATATTTACATAAATCCGATATTTCATATGCACCAACCTAATATCATCGAAATAATTACCATAAATATCGGAATTATTATTATTATTATTATCGAAGAGAAGAAAAAATCGCTGGAGAGGGCCACGAGCGAGACCGAATTTCGATCCAACTTCGTTCGCTCTATTTTCCCATTTTTTCTTCAATGGGAAACCATAGAAGGAAGTCGAATTCCCTTGGGATATCGTGGACAAACGAAGAAAAAGTGAGAAAGGCATCCAGAGGCGGGCAATACGAGAAAATAGCGATTCGGTGAAAGTCTCCAATGGGAATCGTCTAGAAGAGAAGTTGGAAGGATATATTTCGTCGGATTCTTTTCAAGCGCCGGTGGGAAATTAAAAGTTATGGATCGGTCGAGGAGATATCTTTGACGACGCGTCGGAGAAAACGATCTATCATCGATTTTACTTCCGCGTCGTTGCGATGAAAATCCTCGATAAGTAGTCGCGCTTCGCCAAGCGATAAAATTCCAGAGGAATTTCCCTCGTCTGTTCGACGTAGTTTTTGACGTTGACGCATCGTTGACCGGCAATTTCACGCAGAAATTATTCCGCGTCGTCCGACTACTACTTCCTAATTCGATGTAAACAAACATCGATATATATATAACAATTATATATAAATACTTTATCTAAAAATAAGAATTTTGGCAGAAACTTTATTTTCTGTATTACGCATATTTTCTGTATTATAATTTAATAATTTTTTTGAGGGGTAGGGGGAGGGTAGATGGTATAGAGATCACAACGTGCGCAATCGTTTTTGCGAGTACATTTTCGCATTCTTTCAAAGAGGATAAAATCGTTATCATCTTTCCATTTTGAAAAGCCATTTTTTAAAATTTCTCGAACGATCGTTGAAGGTATACGCGTGTAATTTATCGAAGCGTCGCCTTGATCAAATCGAGAAGATCGTAAGAACGTCGTTTTCCAACCCTAGAGAACGCGGTTGACACGATCGTCGCATTTTTCATTCTTATATATCGACCGGTCTTTTTTTGGTGCGCTTTCATCTCGATTCTCACATCCACGTATTTTCTCATTCGTATCGATCTATCTTGCCGGCATGGCGGCCGCGTCTCGAAGGTCGCTGGGTCTTCCACGGAAAAAAGAAGAAGAAACCAAAGGGAAAAACGACAGGGAGAGAGAGAGAGAAAGGTGGTAGGAAAGAGAAGGGGGCCTATTCTCGAAGAAAAATTATTCTAAGCTGCTGGAAATTGCTTGTCAGGGGCGTATCGAGTCGAGGCGAGGCGCGGATGCGCGTGTCTCGTGGAAATTTCCTCGGCGCTTCCTCTCGCGAGCGGAGAGGGAGAGGATAGAGAGAGGGGATGAGAGAAAGAGAGAAGAAGCGACGACGCGAGGTCCGACCATTATTCTCTCCGAAAAATAGGGCAAAAAATCCAGAGAGAAATGAAATTTTCACGATCCGACGGCGGTGGATTTTTTTTTCACGAGGGAAGGCTCCGTCGATGCGGAATACGTACAAGGGTTGGAAACAGGGTCGCGAACGTTGTTACGGGGTCGATGCGGGGGTGTGCGTTGGCGATGCGTTGCAAGTGTCGTCCTGTAGCCTGAGACCTCCTTTCGGCGGTGTTTGCGTATCCTGGATACGTGGAGAGGAACGAGCCGAGAGAGAGAGAGAGAGAGAGAGAGAGAGAGAGAGAGAGAGAGAGAGAGAGG
>JAITYT010000360.1:739915-754951 GCA_025433975.1 Liostenogaster flavolineata
CATGTCTATCGATGGAGCTAAAAGCTAAATGTCTTCTGTTTGGGTATAATTTATATCGAATTGTTCAACGATCAACAAGAACAAGGGAGAGGATTCCTCGATGGAATCTCCGCCTTGATCGACTGTTTGTTTTGCAAATTGATCCAAGTTTTAAGTCCACCGAGACGTAATCCAGTTGCCTAAAATTCGACAGATTTTAACAGACTTTTTGTCGTCGACAATCGATTCGTCCTGCGTCAAAAAGAAGGACGAAATCCATACAATCGAATCGAGTTTCTGCTTTCTTTTCCAATAATCCAACCGATTTCAACAGATTTTTCGCCGTCGACGATCGGCTCGTTCCGAGTAAAAAAAAAACGACGAAATCCATAGAATCGAATTACACAAAAAATGCTGCATACTTTCCATATAATCCAACAGATTTCAACAGATTTTTCGCCGTCGGCGATCGGCTCGTCCCGAGTCAAAAAGAACGACAAAATCCATACAATCGAACCGAATCGAATCGAATCGAATTTCTGCATTTTTCCCCAATAATCCAACCGATTCCAACAGATTTTTCGCCGTCGACAATCGGCTCGTTCCGAGTCCAAAAGAACGACGAAATCCATAGAATCGAATCGAATCTGATAAAGTCGAAATACAACGGACCACGAATTTATTCGTAAATCGAGTTCGATGTACGAGCGCGAACGCGACCGCTCGATCGTTTATCCGTCGATCTGCGGAATCGTGTCGCGTGTCACGCGGATTTTCGCGTTGCACGCGGAACGCACGCAACACCACTGTAAAAAGGGACTCGTTTTGCGAGACGTCGGTTAACGACCGTAATCGAGTACATTCTCGGTCGTGGCGCTTGTTTCGTATGCGCTTGCCTTACGACGCTCCTTTCTTTTTCAAGCTCGTAACTATTATGCTCCATTATAGTGGCTTTCGACGATGTCGCCTTTTTCAATTAGACGCCCCTGCGTCGCTATATCCACTGTAACTTTGTTTTAAGTGTCACGAGATGTTCAGCGAAGAGCATCGAAGATCGATACCAATTTTTCGTTTCTGGTTAGTCCACGACGTAACTCGAGTTACGAGTCCACAGAGACGCGTTCAGTCCAGCTAACAAATCAAGAGAAATTTTCCAACTGAAACTAATCGAATCAACGAAAAATCGACCTAAAAGAATTTTTTTAAAATTGAGAAAAAATTCGAGTAGCCTTCGTTTCAAAATAAATGTCGTTTTTTGGTTGGACCACGACGTAGCTCGAGTTACGAGACCACAGAGACGCGTTTAGTCCAGCTAACACAAATCAAGAGAAATTTTCCAACTGAAACTAATGGAATCGTCGAAAAATGGATCGAAAAAAAATTGCTTGAAATTGAAAAAAAATCCGAGTGGCCTTAGTTTCCATTTGTGCTTGGTCGTTCCTATCTGTGAGAAAACAATGAAGATTTTCTTTCCATTCCTTTTATTTTTGTGTCCTTAAAATTTGTTTGAAAAGAAAGAAGAATAAAAGGAAACGAGATGGACAGATCAGGCGTGTCGTTAAAAGGGTCGATTTTCAGGAGGACGCGGAGCTGCTCGTTGTAAGTACGACACTGCCGCGATGGAAAAAGCGGAAAACATCGTTCCGCATCCGCGGTGCAACGCGGCAAATAAATATGTAAATTTCGAAGTGCTGCAACGAATGGAAACTTTCATGTTTATAAAAGCTCACAGAGAGAAAGAGAGAGTGACACGGAGACAGAAACAGAGAGGGAGGGGAGGAGCGTACCTTTTTACGTATCGTATGCTTTTTGACACTGCTTTCCTACGCAATGGTTTGTGTATTTTATGGGGATGAACGTGTACCTCCGGACGTCGTGTAAATTCACGTATCTCGCGTGAAGCGAAATTACAATACGTAACAAACGAACGAAGCGCCACCGAGGGAACGATCGCGTCGAGGTAAACGTTTCGTTTTGCCTCGCGCGTGTAACAATTAATTGCATAAAGCGAGAGTATCCGAATAATTGAATGCGAAGATCCTGTGCTGGATGATTTATCGCAAAAAGTCGTCCATGGAAAAGCTCGCGTTCGTTAAAATGAAGAAAATGTCGAGCGAGATCGTTTCAATTATTTGAATAATTCAATATACAAAAATCCGCGTTTGATATTCTATCTAAATGTTTATAAAAAAAATTTGAATCTAATTGCGAAGTTAAACGTGTTCGTTAACATCAAGAAAATGTCGAGCGAGATAACTTCAATTATTTTTGTAATTGAATATAAAAATCCTGCGTTTGATAATCCATCGAAAAACGCTTGGAAAAAATTGGAATCCGATTGTGAAGTTAAACGTGCTCGTTAAAATCAAGAAAATATCGAGGGTGATACTTTCAATTATTTTTGTAATTGAATATAAAAAATTCTGCTTCGAATAATCTATCGAAAAGTTCATGGGAAAAAGTTCGAGTCCAATCGCGAAGTTAAACGTGTTAATTAAAATCAAGAAAAGGTCGAGCGAGATCGTTTCAATTATTTGAATAATTGAATATAAAAATTCTATGATAATCCCTCGGGAAAATGCACGGAGAAGAATCGAGACGGGAGATTTTAAAACGCGTCGGTTAACATCGAATAAATGTCGATTCCTTCGTGTAAAATTAACCGATCGACCGTACGACATAATTGCTTCTTCGATAGAACGCCCTCCGTCTACTTGTTTTTGTTAGATAGCCTACCTATCGCCCTGTACGCGGCTCCGCTGCACTTTCCTGATATTGACTCGAGCGATGACGATGCACAATGCGCGTCAATCACGGATGATATTAACCCTTTGCGGTTGAACGCCGCCACTGCACGAACGACAACTTACACTAATCCGCTTAGACGACATTAGGGTGGAAGGCCACTGTTAAGGCGACGAACAATAATTTCATTATTTTCATTCATCGAACTACGAATTCTAAAACACGTTTTTATTGCATTTTCGTCCAATCGCTTCCGTAATAAAAATCATCATCGAATAAAACGATTTATTTTTTGCCAATGATTTTCGTAAATATCAAATAGCTCGGCACGTATTTTCCTTTCGAGTAAAAAATTCTTTTTGATCCAATGAGAAGACGAACGACAATCCGTTTATGCGAAATTAGGGAAGAATGTAACCGTTAAGACGACGGAAAATAATTTCATTATTCGTAGTCATCGAACTAAGAATTCTAAAACACGTTTTTATTGCATTTTCGTCCATTCGCTTCCGTAATAAAAATCATCATCGAATAAAACGATTTATTTTTTGCTAATGATTTTCGTAAATATCAAATAGCTCGGCACGTACTTTCCTTTCGAGTAAAAAATTCTTTTTGACCTGGTGAGAAGAAAGGTCGAAAAATCTGTCAAAGGTTTAATGATTGAACTTCGACGATGAAAATAATCTTCTATTACTAATTATATACTAATAATAATAGCTTAACATTGTTCGATGGAAATTGAAAATGTCTACCATGCTTTCACTGTTTTTAACTCTACTTTACTAACGACGCCAGGGAAAAAGGTGGCCTTTTTCTAGAACCGAACTCTCTTTCTCTCTGTCTCTCTCTCTTTAAGCGACGTTTAAAACCTCATAGTTTTTCTCACGCACGCGTGATACCTCATCGTAAAGTTTCCACCGTGTCCTAGTAGACCGACGCGTATCTTGATCCATTAATTGCCAGTGATTCGTATTCGTTGGAGTGAAATCGTCGTTGGAGATACGCCGTGAAATGCAGCCTGGAAAAAGCGCTCGTTCGAAAAGAGGGAAATTGTTCGATTTCTGCCGATCGGATCGAATTGTCGTGGATTATCCGATCCTAGAAGAACCGAGATCTTAATACAAAATTGATTGCAATATCGATGGAAAGATGCCGAGGATAAGGGAACGTCTCAGAACTTCGATTGCCAACCGATCGGTTTTGCGACGTCATCTGAATTCCTACGATTCGATATACGCGTATGATCGGACGGATAATCGAAATAAAATTCCGTTCGCTATTGATTTTCGTGCGAAAGAAATATTAATTTATACGATGAAAAGCGAGATGAAGACATTTCTCGTAAGTATGAGTTTACGAATTATGAAAATATTCATTTCTATCTACCGTTATTTCAATTCTCAACTGTATAAAGATTCTTTCTATTAGGTTGTTCGAAAAGTAATTTTTTTTTCCTAATAGTTCATTTATAGAAAAAACATTTAAAAAAAACAACTAAAAACGTTTTTTTTTTTATAAAAAAACGAAATGATTTTCCGAATAATCTGATAGTCACTAGACGAACTAAATTGTTGGTGGTTCAAGCCGTCTGATGAGACATGTAAACGTGAGCCACTGGTGGTACATATTCGATGGGACATCTAAGTGTCAGCCATTGGTGGTACAAACGAACTGATCGAACATTTAATAGTGAGCCACATGTGGTACAATCAGCCCGGCTGGTCGTTTAAGTGTGAACCACCGGTGGTACACGCCGAACGGTTCGACCTCGAGGACGTCGCGATGAAATCCAGCACGACAGACGGACGGAAGATACGCGGTATTTATCGAGTGGAGCTGCAGGTCGGTCGGTTGGCACTCGAAGAGAAGGGTAATAATCGATGGAGCTCGAGCGAGTCTCTTTCCCTCTCTGGCCTCCTCTGCCGCCCCCAATGGGCTCTTTACTCGAGGAGTCGTGCTGCGAGCGAGGCTGCCTCGCGAAAATACGATCGACGGAACTGGTGGAGGACAACGACTAGGGCCACCACGACGACGCGAACCAACGATAAGGACGGGAACCATTAGGTTGTTCGGAAAGTAATTTCATTTTTTCCCAACAGTTTCCCAACATGAAAACAATAAAAGAAACATAAAGAACGACGTTTTTTCATTTAAAAAAAAAACGAAATTATTTTCTACTATCTAGTACAACCTAATAGAACAATCTAATGGAACCTGGTGGACGAGGATGTAGAGATTTTTTTATCGCCTGTTTTTACCGTGAACAATTTTTGTGACTGTATTCATTGCGAAATATTTAACTTAATTTTTATGTAAAATTGCGTGAAAATTGTTAAAAGTAGATAAACAGGTAGATATCTTATTTAATATCTACCTGTAGGTAATTAAAAAACGTAATAAAATAATATGACATTTTTGGTCGTATTTGTTGAAAAATATTCGTCAGCGAAGGGGTTAAGCCTTGGGAAGAAAACGAAATTATTTTCCGAACGACCTAATAGCACCTGGTGAACGAGAACGTAGAGATTGGGTCGTGAAGGACCGAGATCAACTAGGAAGAAAACGATGAGGAAAAGGAGGAGCGAAGAGGAGGGTGGCAGGGGGAGGGAGAGGCAAAGATAGCCGAAAGGGCGTCGATTGGTCGGTATAACGCGACGAGGATAGAGTTAGCAGGAAGGACGAATTGGTTTAGGTCGAGTGCGAGCGGAGACGAGCGTCGTGTCACGTTGTGGTCGCGGGAATAGGCGAAACGGCGGCACTTTGGAAAACTCGCGCAACCTTGCCTCCGCTTCGACGCGGGGCCATCTGCATAAATTTGACTTGCTAAGGCCGAAAACTCGGAGCCGTTTGTCCTGGTTCTCGCGAGCACGCGTGCACGTCATCCTCCTCCTTTCGCGACCCCCTCCGTGGGAGCTAGCGACAACGAGGAGCTTCTCGATCGACCGATCGAATTAACATCGACCCGTGTCGAGCCGTGTCGGCCCGTGCCAGTTTCTTCGGTCTTTCGGTGTCCGAGTTGGCGAGTTGGCGAGTTGGCGAGAGGGGAGAGGGAAGAGAGACAAAGAGGTTTTTTTGTAGCTGGAGCTGGCGTTGGGCTAGTTGTATCGACTCTCGAGTGTCGTTCGACTTTAAAGGAATGCCATGAAATGACAAGCGGAAGGAAATACTTAGGAAAGGTAAGTCCAGGACCGGTTTGAGAGTCTAGAGGGAGAGCTGGAACTTGGCCAAGTTACGCGAGTTTTGGGCGTTTCGATCTTTGGTGCGTCGATATTGCTGATGGCGGAAGGATGGCGGTGCTTGCGGTTCGATCGGAGTTCTGAAAGTTTCACCTTTGGTGGAGGGTCTACGAGAAGAAGGCTAACGGAAAGAGATCGAACTGCGAACATGGATACATACAATAGTACGTCACAGTGAGTATTGATAGTAGATTAAGTGTTTACGTTAGAGAGGTCAAACGTCGCCTGATCGACGATCGGATGAAAAATAGAACCTCTAATTTCTGGAGTGTCAAAGATAAATGTGATAATATGTCACAATGAGTATTGATAGTAGATTAAGTGTTAACGTGAGAGAAGTCAAACATCGCCATTTTGATTTAAATCCATGTTCGTTTTAACCAGGTGAAAAACAGACCAGAAACTTTGCTCCCGATGGATGCCACCGATCTCGTCAATCTTCTTGGAAATCTCGCTTTCAAACGCGAATGCCAATGAAGGAATCCGTGGGATAATTTAGATCCGACGCAAAGCACTATAGAGCCGTTCTAATAAACGGCTAATCGACATGACGGTTTCTGCTAATTGCCATCGAACTCGCTGCGCTACAACGACGCGCATTGATCCCTCATTAACGCTCTCCGATGCAACCGAATCCCACATTCATCCTCCGCTATCCATAGATTCTTACTCAAATCTCGTGTCTCCGCGTATGAATCGACCCATCATCCGCACAGAGCGTCACTTTGGGTTGTCGTCAATACATCCATTGATCTGAAATTATTTGCTGCATCTATGGACACATTTTTTTCCGGATAAATCACCAGCAGTTTCAAACTATTTGAGCAATAAAGATAATTTCTCGTTGCCTGCGAAAATACCTACGGAATAATATCAAGAATTATTTTTACCAGGGATTCGGACACACGAACTCCTACTTACGCGATATTTAATTTCCAGCTGCGTCATAACACGAATTAACGATTAAACAATTTTCTGAGTGAAACGACTCTAACGATAGAAAACAGTAATAACAATACGACTTTTAATACGAGGCAAAAGGAACGATTACTTCGGATACCAACAGGATTCGATGTTAGCAATGACAACGCACCTTGAGATCCTTGGTTTTAAACCTAAACAAGAGTGAAAGAAAAGAACGATCGTGGATTCGAAAATATTGGCAGTTCGTACGTAGAAAAGAATGATGAAGGGACTGTCAAAATTTAACGGAGTCGAGGAAGCAAACAGAAAAAAAAAGGAAATAATAAAAACGTTGTAGCTTCGCGAGGAAATCGAACGAAGTTAAATTGGATGGAGTCGGTGGGATCGGTTACACAGCGAGAAACCGCGGAATATCGAAGAAACTTCGCCCGAGATATCAAAGTGACGAAGTTCGTCCGTAAACTTCGACCAATGGACATCGAGCGCTTGTCCGGCTTCTCCTGAAGGCATTGGTTAGCTCGGTCGACCGTCGTCTTTTGAAGAAGGGGCTGTTTCCGGCGGCACTTTGCTCACCGAACCGAAGAATGTTTCTGTTCTAGCTCGTCCAAGTCAGTTACCGAAATCTCTCCTTGACGTGGAGCTTGCCAACCAACTCCGTCCTCGTCGTGGTTCGACAACACTCTGCCCATCATCGATTCCACTCCGCAAAAGTGTTCACGACGAGCAGTGCTCTTCCTCTAGGTGAGATTCGATGATGAGATCTTGAGGTAGTCTTCTAGACTTCTTTATTGGCGAAGAATGGTTTCTCTCAACTTCGCCGTTGAATCTAGTTTTGG
Organism: Liostenogaster flavolineata; assembly: GCA_025433975.1. NCBI lineage: Eukaryota > Metazoa > Arthropoda > Insecta > Hymenoptera > Vespidae > Liostenogaster > Liostenogaster flavolineata. The sequence goes on from JAITYT010000360.1 coordinate 747,639, forward strand.
CGTAGCAGTTTGAAGTGGAAGTTCTATCGGAAGACCATTCTGTGGATCGAAGAGATTTCGGCTCGAGAGTCCCATTGGGTTTGGGAATGCGCCTCTTCGAAGATTCTCCGCGTATCTTATTTAAATAAAATCCAGAAAAGGGAACACTCGCTGCCAAACGAAGCGACAGCTGATACTAGATCTTTCAAGTTTGTTTCACGGCCAATGGTCGATATAAATCCGACAATAACGACGAAAGAGGCACCATACCATACACCAAAAAAACATGGCGCCAGATTTCCCACGACGATGTCAGTTATTTGAAAACTCGGAATCGGGGGATCCTCAAGTTGAGATTCTCTCGAAAGATCACGCGAAACTTTTTCGTTATCTCGGGAATAACGCGCAAAGAGATAACGAACACGAATTAAACCACACCGCGTAATAAATGTAACACAATGCGAAGTTGGCTTGAATTCGTTCGTTTTCTCGAGAGTTCCCGATGCACTGTCAGTTTCAGTCGATCGACTTCTGGGATTCCATCCATCCATTCACCCATTCAACCATTCAATCCATCCATCGCCCTACAGTCGGATCCATTATTCTTCGCTCTCCTCTCTCCTGGAGAATAAACACGGAGCGTTGAAAAAAAGAGGCAAGCTCTTTGAAAGGTTAGGAGCGGCGATTCGGCGGACCGAAACACTAACGACCGCCTTTTACATCTCGCAATTTCGAGGTCTTTCCCTTCGGTCGGCTTCCCTCTTCTCGTTACCTCGAGAGTTCCTAGTATCCTTCCTGGCAGCGCGTACTTATGCTCGTTAAAAGGCTGCATTCGCATGGCATTAGACCGCCGTTAATTTTCAGTCGTCTTCCAGGCTCTTCTTTCCTTTAACTCTTCTCCCTCTCGCCCCCACTCCCCAACCCCTCTGCCACAACCACTTCTTTCACTCGTTACGCGTTTACCCTGAAATAAATCCACCGCGAACGCGCGACCATAACGAAGACGTTCACCTTAGGCGCCTACGCTTTTTAAACGAATTCTCGGGTAAAGGCCGTTGCTGTTCCGTTGCTTCTATTGCTACTGGGTTGCCGTGTCGCTGTTAGTGCTGCTGCAAGGCTGTGGTTAATGCACCAGAATCGTACGATCCCTTAAGACGACGCCATCGTAGTAAGGAGAGCCTCCATTTTCCACTCTTTTCTCTCCACGACTCCTTTTTTCAAGCTTCTCCTCTCGACGGAATAAACTCTCCGTTACGGGTTAACTCTTCGAGGAAACAGTCGCGTAAAGAGAGAAGACGAGCGCTAGCCAAGGGCCACTCGATAAACTGGCGAAAGCTCTAGCCTAAAGGTTATCGGAACTAGGTTCTTGCTGAATCAATCTCGCGGGGAACCGAGGATACGAAATGACCCTTTGAAGAAACTTTTGCGTAAAGAGGGGAGACCAACGACGACCATTGGGCTCTCGAGAGTCTGTCATCTCGAGATAGCTCGAGGGTGTACATTTATTCGTAAGGTGGAAATTATTTAACAGTAACGAAGCGCGCGAGACGAGCGCTAGTCAAGGGTCCACTCGATAAACAGTCGAAAGCTCTAGCCTAAACTTTATCAAAGTCTCGAGCGCGTGTCGTTTCCTCAGGCTACACGTGACGCGAAAAGGACACCGGGTCAAAAGCAACTCGAGTGGCGGCCTGTTAAAATATTCAAGACCCTTTCCTCGCGGATAATTAAAATGTATCTCACTTCACCGCGATAACTTCCACTCCATCCGATAAGGATACACGTTTCGGCGCGAAGTGGGGAAGGAGCAATCATAAAAGTAATTGATTACACCATCCTATCCTAGCCGCGTAACAGATGATGCATCGCGTCTGTTAGCGTCCCTGTTGGCGAGTTAATTTCGCTCGCGATTAAGACGATTAGCATTAACGCAATCGCTATCTGTTCGATCCGATCGATAAGTCCGTCGACTAGTCTTCGCTCGCGCGTCTCCGAGACTCTCGTGGCTCGTTCATACGCGCGTTTACGAGTTTGCGTCGGAGATGATGATCGTGATCCTATAAAGTCATCGAATCCAACATGGAACTGCTTTTTTCTTGGGTTCGATCTTCTTAGTTGAATCTTGTTGATTCTAGAGCGCAACTTCATGAAGGTTCGAGGCCATTTAGAGTTTCAAGGTCATTTATCAATTTCAGTACGTTCAATCGTGATTTAGGACACTTCGTCTTTGGTTTCTGTTTCACGTGATTTGGATCCCATCGACTCGCGTTTTTTTTTCATAGACGTTAGCAAAAAGAGCTGCTTTAGACCAAGATCTAAAATCGACAACTCTACTGTTTAAACTATGCGATTCTCATCTCGTTTCACCCAATCTTGTCGACGAATCTCACCTTTAGGCTCTATCAGACGCCAGGCAACAGCGACGCAAATTTCGTCAAGCAACAAAAGACATCAAGGGAAATGATCAGACCCAAAGAAACGCTTTGACGAGTTCTGGAGGATTGGAAACGTTTGTGAGTCGAATAACTCCATCGAGGGACTTACGTTTGATCAAGTCGCTTGTTGAAACGCACCGGAATCAGTGGCAACCTCGAAAGGGAAACTGGATTGTCGAAAATGAGGGAAACATGACGCGAAACAAAATGGCCGAAGCCTCGGGAGAGACTTCGTCCGGACGATCGAAAAATCTTGGTCCTGGCGCATCGATTCAAGGTAAAAAGCGTCGGCCTTAATTTAAAATCCTTCCTAATCCTTCGGGCAATTAAAGCCGCGGATAGCTAGGGTCCGCGCATGCGCAAGAAAATTACGAGCTAGCTGGAGGATCCTCGTTAGGTGCCGGTCTTTTTTATCGTAGCTCGCATCGATGACGTCTTGCCTTTTTCCTTAAACCTTTTGGAATGGCTACGGCCTGAGAAACCCGACCTGATTGTAATTCCGCCTTTGGAATTCAAATAAATGTTTTCAACCATGTTCGGTGTTTCGTTTCATACCAGACACCAAAACGTTCGAGTAGACGCTCCATTCCGTTGTCTCTCGACGAAATTGTAATTATTTTTTTTACTTGGTAATATCGCGCACAACGAGGCAAGTTCGATCAGTCACGGGGTCAAAAAGGATTTTTACGAAATTTTTAATCTCCCCCGTTCGAACGAACAAGCCAAATGGAATCCATCGTAACCCGTTGATCAATAATACGAGGTTCGTTTCGCGTACGTCGAGAATAATAGATTTTCTCCTCCTACATTTTCACGACTTTTCCAATTGGACGTGAAAATTTCCTCTGGAAAAATATTAGTCTGGGGAAAAAGTCTTACACGTTTTTATGCACAGATGGATTTATAGTCGCATATCTCTGGAAATATCCATCGCATCGTGTTGCACCGAGCGGCGTTTGAAAGGCTACGTTTCAGAGTACATTTTAAAAAAAAAGTTACTTAAAATTGGTACTTCCAGTCAGAAGTTATAACGATTTAAACACGAGTGAAATCACTGAGAAAATTTTTTCCCCAACCTGATATCTCTTGCGCGAATCCAGACGCGGAGGAAAAAACCAAGGAAGAAAAGGCGATCAAAATCGCGTTCTTGACATCGACTGTTTTCCCTGATAAAAAAAAGGAAAGGAAAAAAGGTTTGGAAGTGTCCCGTTAGATAACGGAGCCGTTAAAACGGTTTCGGGGAGGGGGGAAATGCAAAGCGTTCGTGTCACCGCGACGGTCACTTCCGCAGATAGGAATCGTAAATCGCAAAGATCCGTGACGATCGATGGAATTATTACGAGGTGGCCGCGTGATTAGCTCCTGTTCTCGCGGGCGCAATCTTCTCTCGGATCTTTCCGTGAAAAGGTACGGTAATCAAGGCGACAAAAAATTGCACGGTCAGTTTCTCTTCCTCGTGACGTTCTTCGATGGCCGATGGATCGCAAGTACTCGAATGGCGCGACATCGAGGCGCTCCTTTTTCTCCTTAACATCCTAGCAGAGTACGTATGTATTTACATGTGTCACGGTGTGTCGTTGCGAACGAATCGTCGACGATTAATTACGTCCGGATCACGCGACGTAACTCAAGATTCGAGGATCGAGGACGTTCGTATCTCGGACAGAACGGAGGCGTATCGCCGAATTTTTCGAACGTCGAGACGCGAAATCGATTATTTCTCGAACGAAGTCGATAAAGAAGGAATAATTTTGAGAATTGGCGGGAACGAAATATCGACTCGTTTTAGTTTCTTCGGGGAAAAATGCGTTTGCGTACGAAGGGCGCTCTCGAAATTTATTCGTCTGCGCGATCGGTGTTCGACGTTTTTAGCTCGTTTTAAAAATATATGGAAAAGTTTGAAAAATGTTGAGTCTATCAAATTCAAAGACAAAGTCAAAGTCGAGTCGGAGAAGTAAAAAATAAAGAAATAATTTTGAAAATTGGCGGGAACGAAATATCGGCGTTTGAGTACGAAGGACAGCCTTGAAATCTAGTCAAAAATTTATAAAATTCGAAAAATGTTGAATCTATGAAATTTGAGCGTTTCTCGAACGAAGTCGAGTCGATGGAGAAGTGGATAGAAAAGGAATAGATTTGAAAATTGACAGAAAAAAAATATCGGCGTGTTTTAACTTTTCACAGGAAAAAAATAAACGACGATTCTCCAAACGTATCTCCGGAAAAGTAATCTTTTAAAAGATGTTTTCCATTTTACTCTTGGGTACTCAACGACCGACGTTTTCGATAATAGTCGTACAGAGCTGGAAATATCGACGCATTTGTAAATTAACTGCGACATCGAGTGTAGAATTATTCAGTGACCTCTTTTTCAAATTTGGACGATACTCGTTGACACGATATCCGTCGAGTATGAATTTTCACAGTCGGATACAACTTGTTCGCTACGATGTAATTACGGTTCGACGATTTTACCAGAAAAGGAAAAATAAGACGCCCGAAAAGCACCGAGACGAATAGAATTCTACTTGAGAATAAAAGTTCTCAAAATGAGAAAAATTCGAAGTCGAGAATTTTTCAGCCCCGATTACAAATTATAAGCGAAGACTTTTCATTCCGTACGAATTTATCTTACTTCGACACGCCGAATTTCCTCTTCGCGAACGAAAGCGTCCTTCCGTACGACGTAAAAAGGAAGAAAATAAAAAATGGAAAAATTTGAAGCAGGAAAAAAGAAAATCGTCGACGTCGCGATCGAATCGACGACGATACGTTGGCGCAACGACATACGTTAATCGATTATTACATCGTGTGTGAATCGCGCGGTGAGAGAGAGCGGGCAGTGCGAGTCGTTAGCATTTCTATTATATCTTTTCGATAAGAGATCGACGTGCTCGTCGTCTTTCGTCGTAATTTCGTCGCTCGTGTTTCTTACCTTTTTTGGACACTTTGCGAGGTTTCGTAATCGAGGTTGCCTCCCTCAGTGTCCTTCGCGGCCAGTGTTTTGCGCTCGTGCACGCGAATTGATCGATCGATCGATCGATCGTGACGATATCTCTCTCTTTAGCGTTTTCATCTTTTTCGCTCTTTTTTTTTCTTTTATTATTTTTCTGCTTTTCTCTCTCTCTCTTTCTCTGGCTCGCTCTCTCAGATCTCGCTCTATCGACAAAGACGCTTTTTCCCCCTCTCGACAATATCTCTCGTCTTTGACATTGTTCTCACTCTATTTTGCCATTTCGCTCTCATTTCGCCTTATCTCACGGTACGTATTTCGTTCGATCTCGCGCAGAAGCTCTCTATGGAATAACAAGAGGATCCGCGTGAGGCACAACGATTACCTTCTATTGTACTTGATTATGAAATTTCTTTCTTTTTTTTTGGTGGAATTTTTTATTTTAACTCCTTCGTAGTCGTGTATCAATTACGTCGTCGTCGGGGTCTCGACGAGTCGCGGAAGAACGACCGAAGCGGCGTTCTTTATCTTTCCGTTATTCGAATTTTTTTTCGTTATGCGCGTCCACCCCTTCAACATCGGTACACGATTGCACTCGCGGTTACGCCAATACGGATACGTGTTCGCCGATCGAATCGAGTTCTTAGCTTTTCCGTCGTTTTCGTCCGCCTTCCATTTTGAAGGAAGGTTCGTCTCGCAAAATGGCGGCTCGATCGATCCGCATTGGCGAACCACTCGGACGGTCGTCTCCTCTATAGAAGACAGAATGTTACGAATCGCGTCTCTTAGGCACGGTTCGACTTCGTACGAGTCGCGTTTCGAGAATGCGCGCGCATCGAAGCTAACCTCAAAGTGTACTTTTTGGCGGGAATAAAATTCGATGCTTCTACGCGTGAGCCAACAACGTTGGAATAAGAACATTTTAACTGTAATGATCGATTATCGTCGAAGTAAGATGCATATTCTAGAAGCAGCGTGAAATACGCACTCGGAGAACGTCGCGAAGTCGAACCATAACCTCTCGACGCGACGGGTCTTGGCGGAGCCAATTTTCTCGCGATTGTTGCAAATTTCGAACGATTTTCAGCGGAACTTCGGGGAAAAAGGCGACAAAATTATCGTCTGGAAAAAAAGCGCGAGCAGTTGCGTCATCGCCGCCATTACGGAATTCGATCGAACTCGAATATTCTGCGCGAGATTCCGAATTCTAGAATTCGCTTCTAAAAAATCGTCCATCGAAAGATTTTCTCTTGAAAAGAGTTACTTTGATATTTCGTTCGATTCCCCCGACATGAGCCGATGGCCCCGACAGCTGACTTATTCGTAATGGCTCCGCCAATGGAGAGCGCAACGCATTTTGGATGACGAAGCGACGACGACAAGAACGCATCGGTGTCGTCATCGCTACGTCATCGCGTTATTCTCTCGCCTACTTACGACTAGTCGTCTCTTCGTCCTCGTTCTAGGTACCGCGCGAGTCCTCGTCCCGATCTAACCTCACTTTCGTGAGCGATCGGCCTGAAAAAAAGGCGCGAAATTCGAATGGTGACTTTAGCAACCTCGACGGAAAGACGAACGACGATCGAGGATTCGTTGCGACTCGTGTCTTCGATACGGACGAGGAGAAGAGACGAAAACGAGTCGATCGATCGGTTGTCGAATCGAGCGTCTCGTTTCTTTTCGAAATTGCCGCGGCGAACGCGGAGGAACGACGACGATTATAGTTCTCGCTTTCGCCGCGGATCGCTTCACCTGAAAAGTCAATAAAACGCCATTACGCATTAAACTTATCATAAAAATGTAACGGTAAAACAATTGTAGCGTATGAAAATAATAATAATAATAATAATATTGATAGTGATAGTGGTAGTAGTAGTTACAGTAGAAGTAGTAGTAGTAGTAGTAGTAGTAGTAGTAGTAGTAGTAGTAGTAGTAGTAGTAGTAGTAGT
>JAITYT010000360.1:795742-807935 GCA_025433975.1 Liostenogaster flavolineata
TCTTTCGACGTAAAATCCTTCAAACGCACATGTTAGCAAGAGCGAACGACAATGCCGACGAGTTGACTACGTCTTTCTTGGTATCTACACACGTGGAATGTGCGAACCCAATCGAGGTCCACGTGACAGTCTGATGTCGATCGTCGACACCGCCAAGGAAAACAAATGAAGCATTACGAATAAAATTAAATGTCATGGAAAAAGTGAGTGAGTGAGTGAGTGCGCGCGCGTGTGTGTGTGTGTGTGTGAGAGAGAGAGAGAGGACGAGTCGGACCACAAAAATCTCGAAAAGGATTTTGGAAAACGTTGTAACAAGTGTCATAAAAAGCTGGAAGAATTTCTTGGTATGTTTCCCCGAAGAGAACGTATCCAATGACGCTGATAATTTATGCAACTTTTAACAATACGTTTTAATTAAGACAAGGAAAACAACATTGCAAAAACAATTTTTAAACGACAAAGTAATCTGATCTTTCGGTGAAATGCAATGACGGACACCTTGAAAATTTATTGAGCTCCGCAAAATGGAATTTTTTATATCCTTCGAACCATCCTAAAATACGCAGAACACTATCCGGGCGCTTCGAAATTTAAGAACTAAAATAAGGAGTCGTCGTAGTGTCGATATTATTTTATCGAACGCGCGAGCAACTTGCGCACGCAATTTTATCGACTCTGTCAACAAGCAACTATGAAAGCTGAAAGAATTCGTCGCTCCGTCGCGAATGATTAAGTTTGATAAGATTCTACGAAAGAAAACTCTTTCCCAATCGGATTACGGCCAAGCAACGACTCGAAGCACAAAACGCAAGCTTTGGCGAAAGACGACTGATTACGACATGACGCGACGCGACGCGCGCCGCTTGGTTTAATACTTAAAAAAAGAACGCACACGCACGTAATACAAGCGTACGTAAATCTTCTTACGTGCTTTAAGTCTGTGTCAATACCGCGGAGCGAGTCGACACAACGACACAAAAGAGACGGCGTATGGATTTATCTAATCGCTTTTAGGCAAGATTCGAAGCGTTTGCGAACGACAAATTATTCGCGCGTTCTAACGATGCGTTAGATCGAAAGCGATCCGAATATAGATCGCATATGGCGAGCTATTTTATACTGGATCACTCATAAACTCGTTAAATCCTCTTTAACCAGCTCTTTCTTGAAAAACTACAAGCTAGTGAGCGTAAGGTAAACAGATTTTGCGTGCCTGAGGGCGAAAGCGTGGATCAATTGAAACGTACGCGTACAGGGACGATTGACAGACCTAGAGGTTTCATGATCGCGGAAGAAAATCGATGAGAGTGATCATTAAGGAGTCTTACGATAGCCTGTTGATCGACGCCGTTCGGCGGCGGTGGCGGGCTAAAGCTGGCTGCGGTGGGCGCTCCAGGGCCGGATGGATGTGGCGCACCGGCGGTAGGCGGCACCTGGGGCCCGCTAGGCGGAGGCTGCTGGGCGGCACCGGTGCTGTCCTCCTTGATCTGCACCGGCGGTGGTGGTTTCACGTCGCCCGCTGCCCCTGCCGCCCCCACGACGCCCGCTACCCCGTTCACCGGCGGCGGGAAGACACCCCCACCATACGGCGCAGCCATTCCTGTCTGCACCATGTGCTGAAACATAAGAAAGCTTCGTTAGCGACGTTGAACTATTCCACTCTTCGAGAACGTCCTAATTGCCCGATATGACTGTTCTCTTTCTTTTTTTTCATGCCGATCAACGGTCGATGAAAATGCGATTTACTGAAACCCTTTCTCGAATAAAATGATATCGTATATTTACATCAAACATATCCCGACCATGATTGGCATCGGTTCGTTTAGAAACATCAAAGACGTTTTTGGTTGGATGTTTCGATGTGTTGAAAATGTCGTTAGAATAATGTCGGACAGTAAAAATTCCTCGGGTTCTTACGATCGGTTCGTCATCACCTTCCTTTCCCCCTTCAATACCTATCAACCTAACCTACAAAATTTCTAACGTTCCAACGTTGAATTATTGCATAAAAAAACATACGCACACGCTCGTAGTGCACAACAAACTACTCGCAGATAATTATGTATTAGGTCGTCAGGGACGTAATTTGTAAGGTTGAAATACAATAGTAAAAGTTTGGTCAAGGATCGATGATGTCTGGGAATGTTTAAAGCATTCAATTCGTAAGTACTCTTAAAGATATGGTTAGAAAGAGATTCGCTAGACGCGGCAAGATACGAGGTATCTTTCGTAATATCAAGGAAAAATCAAACTGTCAGAAACGTAATCACTCACGCGACGTCACTAGGTACCTAGAAAAGGCGAGAGAAACGACTAGTGGTCAACATTTGCTCGGATTACAGCGCTAATCTATCGGACCTTGAAACTACGTTGAAGATTGAAATTCTCGGGCGTTTTTTCACGTTTCTTCAGCGATCGCTCGCAATTTAAACGAAGATAAGGATGAAACGCGTGCCGCGTTATCACTGTACTTCAATTCGCCCAATCTCGGCCTCTCTAACGGCAAGAACTTTTGAATCGCTACATACAATTATTAAAATTTCGTTCTTCGTTCGAACTATATTCGAACAACACTCGTCATTTTATCTTATCTAGAAGATAGCAGTGTTTAATTTTACGCAGAATTTCTCAAATAACTGCAAACAGAAGAAATTTGTTTCGCCCATTGGTGGAAAAAGGAATAATTGTCTCTAAAATAGAAATGATAAATATTTAAATCGTGTATTGGCCTGGAACAATTGGAAAAGGTCACTTAAATCGTCCTGATGTCGCTACGAAGCGATCGAGGCTGGCGAAGAAAGAAAAGACGACATCCAGGTTCAGTGAACGCGCTGCGGCTGCTTACAAGCGATGAGCTTCGAAGGCGCGTTTTGGGGTGGACAGACAGGGAAGGAAATCGAGAAACCGTAGATTCTTCCAGACTCCGAACGATTTACCAGCATTGCCCAGAGCGTAGGTAGGACTTCGATAATTTATAGCTCGTTCCAGGGGACTGGGAGAATTCGTAACCACCGGCACGCGTGACAGGTTACAGATGGCTGGTTCGAGCCCTTCTTCACTTTCGTTTCCCCTTCGCTATGCCTTTCCATCCATCTATTCCCCTGTTTTTCTTTTATCTCTCTCCCTTCTTTCCCCATCCTTGTTTCCTTCTTCGAGGCTTTTCCACCCTCTGAACTGCGGAATTCCACATCAGTTCAAGGGAATTCCTCAACGAATTTTAAAAAAATGTTGGCTAGTATTTGCGATCGCTGTTCGAACGCAAGAATTTCGATCGAATTCGCAGAAAGGACACCGGTGATAGGTCGAATTCCTTCTCACGTTCGATGATAAAATTTGTTAATCGAAGTTTGCGCGATTTTTTAGCATCTTCTGGAAGAAATATTGAAAGGTGAGCGAGCCATGGTTTCAAAGAAACTCGTTAGGATGCAGAATTCCGCATGAATTTAGGGGAATTCCTGAACAAATTTTAAAATAGCGTTGGCTCCCCTTCGCGATCGCAAGTTTCAATCGAATTCGCAGTAAGGACGCCAGCGTTAGATCGAATTCCTTCGAACGTTTGATGATAAAACTTGTTTATCGAAGTTTGCGCGAGTTAGAATTTTTCAGCCATCCTTCGGAAGAAATCTCGAAAGATGAGCGAGCCGTGGCTTTTCCAGGACGTCCACCAACGAAACTCGTTTGTATCCGTCATCCAAGTTCAGAATTGTTTCTCCTATCCTTGAAAGGATCTCCCAGAGCCATGGTAGCGTACGAGTGGCGCTTTCGTTTCACATCGAATATTCCATTTTAATATACGAGATCGTAAGAACGAGGTCACGGATCCCCCGAGATTTCTCGAAATAGTGGTAAACGGGGAATCGTTGAATCATCGATTGGTTCGAGCTGTGGATCGATGCGCATGACCCATAATTGGGCCAAGAAGAATTAATTCTTAATACCTGTTTGCTTGATTGTGAGTGATGCAACATCTTGTTAAATTGATACCAATAAAGTCGATTGCTTTACAGCAAATTGTTAAAACGTTAGATTATGACAGATCTACTATAGATACTAGGGGCACACTATCACTTCGGCTGATAAGTTCCCGGTCCAAAAATAATGCCCGCTAATGCAAAATAATGCCTACACGTTCCTTTGATAGCTATCTCTTGCATCATCAATTTACGATTTTCCAAAACAATCTTGCGAACTTTTTTGATGTTTTCCAATGTAACCACCTCTTTGGGCGACCAGAGCGTGCCGCATCATAAGTGTTCGTACGACCACGTTTAAATTCAGCAGACCAGTTAATAATGGTCGATTTTCCTGGTGCAGAATCCGGATAACACTCATCGAGCCAAGCTTTCGTTTTAACGGTGTTTTCCCCCATCAAAGAGCACTGTTTTAACGACGCACGAAATTCTTTTGTTTCGCTAAAATCACTGCAATTTTTGAATCAAACGTCAGATCGTCATGGAATTTTTACCGCTACCTACCGAAGGTTTGTATTTTCTTAACAAATATTAATTTTGTATTTGTGGCGCCATCTGTCCGTTAGACCGGAAACTTATCAGCCGATGTATTATAACAGACTCAGATAATAGGCACTTGTATTTAAAGAGTTAACATTAATGAGATAGGACCATTATCTGATCATCCGTTTTAGAACATATGGAAAGATGTGTTGTTTCAAGTTTCTGTTTCGATCGAAAGATGAATAAAGTAATTCGCATCTTCTATCGTGTTCAATGAGCGATTTGCAATCAAGGGAAAGGGCCTAACGAAGCCGAGCGAGAAAAATAGAGCGTGGTGGATCACAGGGTGGTAGCCCGTGAGTGAGAGGATCGCGCTGAGGGCGGAAGGGGGAAAAATAAGGAAAGGGAAACGAGAGGAAAAAACGAGGGTAATGTCGAGGGGTGAAACCGGTAGGAAGACGTGCCGCGAATATTGCGCTCACGAGGAGGAAAAAGGAACTTCGCGGAGGCCCCTTGGGATGAAAGTGGACGTAGCTTTTGAACCTCTTGATCCAAGTGTTAAGTACCAGACCACCTATAAATGGCGGAATGATTCGCGAAACTGTCCACGTTTGGTGGAACGAGACTCGATTCCTGAACAGGATCATTTATCAAAAGTTCAAGGCTCCGATCAACCTGCCAATCGCTCGCTACAACCTGCTGGTACAGGGTTCGTCCTGTCGCGATGCTAGTTTGGTTTCTAATCACGCGCAGGATGTGAATAAATAGAGAAGTGGAGATTAACATCTTGTTTGGACGGTCCTGGAACTATTTATCTAAGACTGACAGATTGAAAAAAGTAACTCACAAACACTTCGAGTCTTTTAAGAATTTTTATTTAATGTTTAACGAATACTTCGATTCTAGACGATCAAGAGGCGCCATCTCTTGTTAACCATAGTTTTGAACTTGTCTTCCACCGTCGTTTGATCGCTGCAACCTGGTGGTACAGGGTTCGTCCTGTCGCGATGCTAGTTTGATTTCTAAATACATAGAGGATGGGAATAAATTGTTTGAATTGTTCTAAAACCATCATAAAACCATCTCCGACTGACAGATCATGAAAAGTAACCCACAAACACTTCGAGTATTTCAAGTATTTGTATTTAATGTTTAACAAGCAATTCGATTCATGAGGATCAAAAGACGCCAACTCTTGTTAACCATAGCTTTCGATTGCCTTCTAGGAACCAGCGTTCATCGAACGATGAACAAAACCGAAATCAATCAAGCCGAAAATCTTGTTGATTAGAACGTAGGGGAAGAAATAATCGCGTTACGAAAGATCAATCACGTTCGTACGAGTCTAAGATGGGGGACGAGCGCGATCATCGCGACCGGAAGCGACTAATAATCGAGTAGAAGCGCTATCCTACGATGTCGTCGATCAGGACGAATCTAGGCTAACGGTTCCACCAATTTGCCGCGGTTAATGCGAATCGGTCACGTAAGAGCGACTTCTAATCGTTCACCATCCAATCGAGTACCAGTTGTCGAAATAAAATAACTGTCTTTAAAAGCGATAATTTCATTTTTTCCATCAATAACCTCGAGATTATATTCGTAATTAGATTCTTCGGTGAATAAAAACAGACCGAGCTACTGGTTAAATTCGCTGGCAAAACTGGAACGAAGCAACTTCAAAGATTAACTCATTGGCCTATACAGACGCTCAGTCAGACGCTCAGGCAGTCAGAGATAAGTTGGCCATTGCGTACACGGATGCCTGCCAGGCGGCTGAGACATCAAAGTGTTTTCCTTTTAATTCTAGCTCTTTGCTACTAGATGGCATGACATGTCTTATACCATTTTATAGCTGAAGAAAAGATCTATCGATTGGTATACGACATGCTATCGTAAATCTCACGAGTGAATTATATCGATAAATCTAAAAGTTTTGTTAAAAATAATTAGTATAACTAGATGCGCCAAGTGCAATAAATAATAGCATGCCAATGGGTCAAACAGACTTAAAGATTTTATTTCAGACCTAAAAAGCTTCAAGAACGATCTTCCAGGTCTAACGCGAATCGAGGAAATACATGGCAAGAACGATGAGCAGTCGAAGCTAACTCGGATGCATCAGATCGAGCACAAAATGGAGAAATCGTCTTTGGGTAGCTTCGACGATGGCGCGTCATAGAGATTCGGTAATTCGCTCGATTTATCGGGAAAGTTGGTCAAAGAACTGGAGTCGAATGGCTGAATTTTTCACTCGACTCGCTGGAAGCGCGCGCACCCAGTTCCTATTCCTAGTTCTACGTGTCTGGGTTCTTCGAATCTGGTGAATTTGGTCCTCTCGGCTGAGAAAAGCTGGTTAGCTGTATCGATCCAGGGGATTGAACATTCCAGGGGGTACGGACACGTTCTTGACGAATTATCGGCTACTTTCGCGATGCCTGTCCTGCAATGCGAGGAACATCAACTAGGAGACGAGGACAGAGGCGTCGAGAAGGGGATGGGGCAAAGGGAAGAGACGAGAAAAATGAATTAACGAGACAATCCCATCAGGATTCTAGGATGGAACGGTCGTGGAACGACGAACAGTTTCAAAGAATCGACTGATTACGATCGTCTCTTCCGCCTTCTTTTCGTTCTTCCTTGGCACTTTTGCACTCCTTTGAACTTATTGCGTCTCCTGGTCGAACGTTCGAAGGACAACGGCACTTTTCAAAGCGGGACGACAAAAGAAGTCGAAGCGAGTTCGAGTTAGCCTAGTTTCACGAAAATGAAGAACGCGTGCGGATTGCCATGGCGAATCGACTGATGGATAGCTAAGAAGTTATTGGACCAAGCGGAAGCTAAGACACTAGAAATTGATTAAAGACTAGAAATATAAGAAGGAAAGAAATGGAAGCACCGTTTCGAGTTAGCCTAGTTTTCTAGAATGAAGAATGCGTGTGGTTTGTCGTGGCGAATCGGCTGATTGCTGGATAAGAAGTTGTTGGACCAAGCGGAAGCTAAGACACTAGAAACTGGTTAAAATACAAGATATATCGAAATACAAGATAAAAAGATGTGGAGTACATACACCTCCAAGATTAAAGAGTCGGTACATAATTGGACATCGAAATCGGGTATTTCGCACTGATAGATATAATCTTTTGCCCGAAATTTTAGCCGGACTATCTTGTCCAGGTTTGTTACTTCAACCTCTGACCACCCTACCCTAGAGATTTACGCAGCTCGAGAAATTGTATTAATTCCTACCGTTGGGACGAGAATAAAGAGCCACTTATTTTTCGCGATTCCCCCGACGCGAAAGAGTCCTTTACGACAAAGAGGCGTTCCTCTCGCCTTCACAGTCAAAAGTCAAGGAAATTTAATTACGATGCGGTCTGGGCGCATGCTCGATTCATTCCCTGTTATTTCCCGAGGTCAATGTCGAGGACTCTTCCTTTTTCCGCTTGCTATCTCCAGATCGCAGCTTTCAACCACGCCGATAATACTAATTTAAATAACTTTGTACGCGTCAAAGGGAGTTCTCCGCGTGAATTTCTCTTCCTACTTTTTTTGTTTTCTCGATCCTCTTTAGCCGTTCTCTCATTTAATATTTCATCTTCTTCCCGTTTTTAATCCAATATTTCATTCGTTTAGCTTCGGGACGCATTTTAGTCGTAATTGTTAAAATACACGAAAAATTGAACTCGATACTTAAAAGTGCCTCGATCTCGAATTTATCGTTTTTAATTTCGTTCCGTTTTGAAACTTTGAAACCAATGGAGTTTTCCCGCGTTACGACAGTTATTCAAGGCCAATTAGCATCATCCAGAGAAATCCGATCAAAGTCCACCAAACGGATTTCAAATACAATAAAAATCCACCAAGCGGATTTCAAACGCAGTCAAACTCCGCCAAACAATTTTCTCGTCTTCCCGAGACCTAAACAAACTGGCCGATCATCAGCGTCACCAGGTTCCTTCGATGTTAATTCATCGACCGGATCGCAAACTTCCAAGTGACGACGAGCACCTCGCTTTGTTATTCCGTCGGCGCTTATCGCGGATTCGTTGGTAATTCGTAAGAGCAACCGGCGTGAAGGTTTATCGCTCGGTGGAACTCCACGCGTGCTTAGGCCAGGGAGGGGACGCATAAACATGACGAGACGCTAACCGTAAACCTTCTCGCGAATCGAGCGAATTTATATCGGCACCAGGTGGCCGTGATTCGAAACGCAGGGAGGACTGAAAGATTCAGAGAAATCGAGCGCACGTACGCCCTATTTTTATTCTCCCTCTCGAATCTCCTTGTCGTTCTTTCGCATCCACATCCTCTTTCTTCTTCTCTTGCTTCTTTTTCTCGTTCTAACTCCTCCTCCCCCCCCCCTCAACCCAACTCTTATCTGGTCCGTTACGCTCCTAAGATCGCACGAGAAGGAAAATTTCATAGGTCGAAAGTTTGTAGCGTAGGACGAGATCGATCTTGCCTCGAAACGCGGGATTCGTCCTCATCGTTATTCAAGATCCCTCCTCACCTCCTTCTACGTGCATCGAACCAAAACCGGCGTAACATTCCTTCGATTTGGCACGATGATACGATAAATCTAAGAACGGCCATTTATAAGCGGCGCTGGAGGTTTTCGATTCACCGGAGGCCGGCCAAAAGTTCGCCATATTTATTGACTTTCGGGAAATCGTGGGATTCCGGAGGTAAACAGGAGCGGCGGACCGAATCGATAGCGAATTCAACGTGTCCGTGATTCTCGTGGTCCGTGGGAGAAAATATGCGTGATTTAATAAGGACGTGAGCGTAGTCGAAGTTTAAGGAGAAAAGAAAGAAAAAACGAAACAAAGAAAAATAAATAAATAAAAACGGAGAACAGATGACGCGAGGATTTCTCAAAGGATGTAAAACATTTATCATATCAAAGAACCAAGATAAACGTGATAAAAAAAAATCTGTGAACTCGAAAAACTGAAAATGTTAGCGAGGAAAAGAGACGGAGAGTAAGAAGATAATCGAACATGGAAGAATTTTGTTTTCCATTCTCGAAAAGAAATGATATTTACAAAATTGTTGCTTGATAAAGCGATCTATATAAGTAATTAAATCCGTAGATTTTTTATTAGATTTTTCTGTCATTCTTATTCTACAAATTTTTTTCCAACAGTTTCTCTTTATAAACGAGACGAGGTCGTTCGCGATAAAGAGAAAGAGAAGAAGCGGGTAAAGAGGAGAAAAAAAGAAAGAGACAAAGTTCTCTGCTTGGAGCGTACAAGGGACCATTCACGGCACGCTTCTTCCCCTTTGGGGGCAACGAAGCGCTCCGTCGTGGCTCGTTGGGCCTTACGTTAATTTCGCGAGAAAAAAAGAGAAAAAGGGAGACGAGAGAAGATCCTTCTTCGAATATCTACTCGAACGCTGAAAATCGATTCCAGTCAACTTGATTCGTTGCTCTTTGATTTTTTAATTGTCCATCGTCTTGGTAGGAGACTTTCTTCCAAACAGAAACGTCTAATATCCCGACACGTTGATCTGTTGATTTGTATGAATAATTTTGCAAATTAATAAATTCCGACCAAGCGAAACGAACCCCGATCGAGTACTAATTCTGAATCTAAACACGAGCTGCAAATTTACGTTTAATATACTAATTAAATTAGTAAAATTAGTAAAAAGAATAGAAAATAATTTGGAATAAAAGTCCGCGTAAAAAAGGAATTAGGTATTCCTGCAAGAATTGCAAACGAACTCGTAGTGGTTGGGGCGAATCAGCCGCGTGATAAGAGACTCCAGTCGCTCTCGACGCACTTACGTCTACGCAGGGCATTCGGTCGAATTATTTAGCTCCTATCGGCTAAATCGAGCCAGCAGATTCTCATCTACGCCTCGCAATGTCCTTCGTTAAAAGCGCGCACGCATCTGGAAGATACGCGCCGCGAGATTAGTAGGGGGAGGTGGTCGTCAGTCTCGTCTTATCCACGATAATGCGGTTGGTTTCGTGCCTCGACGCTTGACCGGCGAAGTGGGAGGCGGGGAGGGGAGGGGGAGAAAAAATGGGACGCCGGAGAATATGCAAATCGAATAAATCCGAGCCGTATCGTCGATCGAACGAAACGGTCCTCCGTTAGACGAGAGAACAACGCCATTTTTATCAACGGTACGTTGTGTGGCCGGTATGGTAGGGCGCTTCCTGTCCGACCACGAGCGGATTTCGACGTTATCGCGACTACGAGCGGCGCTGAAGCGAGCGTGGCACGACTACGAGAGAACGAGAGAAGGCAACTAGACGCGAACTGGACTCGAGGCTCCACGAAGGAAACTGGAAACGAGGACCGGGAGAACGAGATAGGCCAGCCAGAATGGTTTTACGGGCCGCTTTGATGACGCGTAAACGTTGGCGAGCTGCACTTTAGGTAAGTATGCTTTCAGACAATGTAATACAAATACAAAGAGAATAAAACTTTATCGTTATTATTATTAACTTAATATTTTAATTAACGATTAATAGACAACTTTTTAGACTTGAAGTGTGTTTTATTGCTCCTTGTATTGTATTTAACAAAAATCATCGATATATTATAGTATGCTTGTCTGAAAGACGAATGTTTATGAACAGTGTCTCCCATGCATGTTTATGAATCTAGGGTTCATATTTTTGCATACGTACGAGAAACAAAAGTTTCGATAGATATATCAGATCCAGGATATATATATATACAAATTTGTAGTTAATATCAATTTTTCTACAACTTTTTTACAAATTTCATCTTTGACGATCGAATAAAATCGGCCAACGAGTCGCGCAATTTAACAAGGCGGGTCCCGGGGTTGATCAGGTCCGAGATAAAGGATTTCCAGGGACGAAGAGAGACGGAGCGCTTTCCAAGAGTGCTTTGGACCCTAGTGGATTGAAGCGGAAGGAAGTGGAAGAGAAGAAAATGGCGCGGAAAGGAAGGGAAGAGAAAAGAGAGACTCCCATCGAAGTTGCTGATCGAAGAGCCGTCTTTGTGATGGCGAAGGGGTTCGTTCGGGTCGTACGAATTGAATGATTGAGATAATCGTGCGCGTAGGCGATCGAAAAAGCGCGGGAAAACATAGGTTATCGCGAGAGAGGATAGGGGCGCCACTGTGCGCCTAAGCATGAATAAATTCATCGAATCGTCGAAGATGCAAATAAGAGCAAATGTTAGCGTCGATCGCGAATACAACGTGGAGTTTGTTCGATGTTGCCTCATAAAACAATTAAAAAATAAAAAATAGAAGAAAAAAGAAGGGAAGGTTACGCGTTTTTTTCTTTCTCGAACGTTTTTTGCCGTCCTTCTTCTTCCTTCTTTTCTTGCTCTGTCTTTGCCTTTGTCTGTCTGTCTGTCTGTCTACCTCTCTCTCTCTCTTTCTCTCTCTCGTTCTTCCCAATGCGCCCAGCTGAAATTCCGAAGCGTCGGTCCGCGCGAAAGAACCTGGCAAAAGCAAAGATCGCGACCGCTTCCGATAATACCGGTTTCCGCTAAAACCGGTATGATAAAATAATTTGTCTAAGAGCCATTAAGTACCGCTACGAAAGCCGCTTCCTCGTCGCACACGTGACCACGGCGAAACCGGTAAGAAACTGATATGAATTAAAAATATCTCGAGGGAAACCGCTTCATCATTTTCACGAGTGTCTCTCTTATACTTGAGTATTTTCATACTTTAATACTTGACGATCCCAGTTGATCTTAGCGATAATGGCTTGATAAATAATTCACTTGTTTTTTTTT
>JAITYT010000360.1:811095-821823 GCA_025433975.1 Liostenogaster flavolineata
ACAAGGGAAAACGAGATCGTTCGAAAACACTCGTTCGAGAGCAGATAGAAGAGAAAAAAAAGAGAGTCGACGACGAGGCGGACAGCAAGAGAAAACGACCGAAATAACGAAAGGAGATGAGCGAGAGGAAGAGGAGAAAGAACGAACAGAGCGAATTCGCTTTCTGGGGCGCGCGTCCCTCCAATGGCCCACGGAGCGCCATCAACGTTTCGAACGCACGACAAACCCGCGTCGCGTTTCTTCGTCGTATTCGTTAAAACGCGACTCTCTTTTCCGCTCGCGGTCGGTTGCCTACCCTCGTTAATTCCGGTTGTTAGCGAGGCCATTGAGTTCCCCCCGTAAGCAAAGCCGAAGTTACGCGTCCTCCGCGCTCTTCCTCCCCACCCGGTCGACTTATTTCCCCCACCAGTTCCCGCCGTACCGCCATACGCGGCGAAAATTCGAAATTAAATTCGATCCGGAGCGCGAGAACCGCCTTTTCGATCGTACGCGATCGGAAAGTCCTGTTTGATCGGTCGTTCGATTAATCGTCGCCTGGGGAATCGGTCGAGCTGATCGATTGGTCATTGATTGGCACGCTTTGCTATTCGGTCGTGATTTGTATTAATTTGAAATTTGCGTGTCTTCGAAAAGGACTCTTCTTCCAAGCGCTAAGAAATAAATACATGCTATAAGTGTGCCGAATGTTCGTTTTGTTCGACTGCAATATTCTTTGTTGGAGTTCCAGCTCCAGGAGAATGTTGTACAATTATCTTTTGTCAGTTTCTTTGGTCGAACGAGAGTTGCTCCCCGATCGGATTATCGTAGTCGTTGTCTTGAAAATTCCGTCAGGACCATCTTGTTCGATTTGATGAATTGGAACAATGAACGAGTGGATTTGTGGAAGGTAGAACAGCGTCGCAATCGAAGTTTGAGAATTTCGTCCATCGTTCGTGGCGTCCATCTTCTTTTCGAAGGCTGATCGACCGAGGTGAAACGGCGTCGCTATCGAAGTTTGAGAATTTCTTCGACTGGGATCCATCTGCTTCGCTTTGGGGGCTGATCGACCAAGAAAGTGGTATAGCATCACCATGGAAGTTCGCGACGCTTCAACGATCGAAGCTGAGATGCGTTTACCGCACGCTATTTATGCGGAAAGTAATTCGAGTTTAACGTCACTTTCGTAAGTGATTATACGCGAAGGGGTGCATATGAATATTCCAAGATGCATGGACTGCTTCGTGGTGTTCCGACTCGTTGTTATTCCCCTTTGCCATTAGATGGATCGATTTTATCGCGGGAAGATATCGAATCGGAAATCGTGTTCAAGGACGTATCAACCAGTTCAATGCCAGGCAAATTTAGAACGCCTTGCCATGGACGCCAAGACCAATCGAAGTCGATGTAAAGTGCTAACTACGAGGTATCTTGTAACTGGCAGTTTAGGTACAGACGCTTACTGCTACTACTTACTACTAAGATATCTCTTAGTTGGAAGCGAACGGGTTAATTAAGGATCTATTAGCCAAAGACATCTCGTAAAGATACGGGTTACCTTCGATAAACGTCATGAGCGAATTTCACCAAGATCTAGCCGATTTGTTACAAGAGAGTGCATGCGCGTGTATGACCTGAAGTCTCTCTACTTTCCCTTTACCCCACTTCTTCGTTCTCCACTCCACACATTTCTATATTTCCTCGGACTTAACACGTTGCGTACCAGAGTATTTAAATACCATCTGACCCTCGGTTCCGGCGGATTTTTAAAGCCCAGTTCTTGAACATGGATTAATTCTGCAAAATTGTTATAACTTTCCTAAAAATTTAGATCTTTTAATGGAACTTCGAAAATAGTACTCACAAATAATTTTAGTACTTCTTCCTCTCTGTTTCTAGCTCCTAACGTTGCAGGCGAATTTTATCGCAATTCAGCCAATTTGTAAGCAGAGAGTGCACGTGTATGACCTCAAGTTGTCACCCATTGATGACCTCTCCTTGTCTCATATTTCTACTTTCTCTTTACCCCACGTTCTCTATTCCCCACTTCCCACTCCGCACATTTGTTCATTTTCTCGGACTTAAGATAAAGGCAGAATGACCCACCATTATCCGTGTCGTACACACATCTACGTGTCTATAAGAAGCGCTATCTGTAGGGAACTAGGAGTACTTGATTATGCGCCATCTATATAGGACTAGGAAAAATTGTGAGACTAACCGAGGGGACTAGTCCGCATAGTATGAAACGTCAAATAGAAAGGTTGTATTAAGAGTTCGTTGTAATGAAGAATAAGGTATAATGCGATACTGCCTCTCGAGTAGTATAATTACTCCTCACAATCCGTACAAAAGACGACATAATGCGCGATGGAACATCTACGATCTAATCGAGAAATGGAACAGCATAAAGGCAAGCCACTCGAAATTCCACGGAGTTGCCATTTCTCTTTATTCCGCTTCCTTCAATCTCCACTCCTCACTCCTCACATTTCTACATTTTCTCAAACTTAAGATTAAAGAAGAACATGCCACCGTCTTCCGTACAAAAGACGATATAACCCACGATGGAACATTGACGATCTAATCGAGAAATGGAACAGCATAAAGGCAAGCCACTCGAAATTCCACGGAATTGCCACTGGTGGCAACCGGATGCATCGGTCCTTAACCATCTCCGCTCGATGCATTTTCCTCGAGAAAGCAGCGGACTAACAGCACCGGCTAAACCGTCCATTGGTCCATCCATTCGCCCATCTCCTTCCACTTCAAGAACGCGTACCTCAGTCGCTCCCACTTGCTCCTAACGTTGCGGGCGAATTTCACCGCAATTCAGCCAATTTGTTACCGGAGAGTGCACATGTGCGATCTCGAGCCGTCACCCGTTCTCCCTCCCTCCCCCTTCCGCCCGTTTCCTCTCCGCCCCTCCCCATTCTAGTCTCCCACTAACCCCCCACCCCACCCCCGCCGCCGCCCCCTTTATCTCACGATACGGCCTCCTCTCGCTCGCCGAGTTAAATACTCTAATTCGTATTAATGGATGGCCCGTTGCCAGTGGAACGTTTCTAAAGGGGCTCCTGCGAGGTTGCAGGCTCCAAAACTCGTTCATTTCCCGATCTACGCGCTGCCTCGTTGCCAGGGGCGCGTTGCGCCCCCTTCGACCTCCATCACGCGTTTGCTCCCTACGCGGATGCGGCATTCGAGGTTGGGTGTGACCTTCTATAGGTCGTGGGATTTTTCTTCGCCGATCTGTTCGATATCGCTGGGTGACGACCGATTTCCTGATGCCGTCGCCTTGCCCCTCCCCCCCCCCTCCTTCACCGCTATCCTATTTTCTTCTCTCAGTTTTCTAAAATACGCGAAAGATCAATAAAGGGTAGAATATTAAAGGTTTCTACATCGATCGGTTGCTTCGGTGAGACTCTTTAACGATAAAGATCGACTTGATAATCGTTGCGAAGTATCCGGCGTGAAATTATAGACGTCTTTTCAGCGATTGCATAATTCATTTACACTTACGTCGTCATGAGTGAATCCGTAATTTTCCATCGGTCGATGGAACGCGTCTGCGAACTGATCCCGAACCAGGATACGCGCGAAAGACTCCAAGAATTTATTTAAACTCGCCTGTCAAGTGTTAATACGAAATACCCAGATAGCCCAAATGCCCATTCCACTAAAGCGTTTAACACGATCCTATAAAACTGTCCAAACAAAAAAAAAAGAGGGGATAGGTGTTTGTGAAATACGTCTCTGTTTGGCCAGAATATTTCGTTGGAGAGGCGAAATTTACAAGATTGCCGATTTTTGGTGAGCCGAGACGCGCCTTTTCGTCCGTCGAGAGAGAAGGATTCATAGAAAATGTGTTTTGGCAGCGGTGTTGGGAGCATCTCAGCTACGAAATCGATGCCAGACGCTCTCTTCCACGGGGATTGTCACGTTGACGGAGGAAGTCGTTTATTTTCCTAGAATCCCTCTCTCTGTCTCATTCGTCCTCCCCTTTTCCTCCCGGGCCTGCCCCTTGCCGCCTGGCCGTCCACCGTCTGTCTTTCTCTCGTTCCTGGTTCATCCGAGTATCATAGAATTTTGTCGAAACAATGCGAGCTCTGATATTATAGTATCCGTTGCGTCGGTCGGATAAATATCGCGATAACTTTGAACTTGGCTTTCCGTGTTTCCAACTTCGTAAACTCGAGTCTGAATTTCGGCTCTTACGCAGACGTAAAACCGTACTTTCATGTTATCCCAAGACGTTCGATGCCAAGCGTATTACGTAGATAGGTATTCTAACCGTGTTACAACCATCCAAGAGGAACCGCTGGCAATTTTCGTCGTTTCACGGTTCAACCATGCTAACGCGACGTGATCGGAAACGACCGTCATTTTTGGTACCATTTTTAGTACCATTTTTGATACCTTTTTGTTCAAGATACCAAAATCTTACGTTACTGTTCATGTTGAGTATACTCGTCAAGAAGATAAAAAAATTACATTCGTATTATAAATATTGTAAGAAAATTTTATAAGAAATAAGCAGGCAGAAGTTTTTCGAAACAAAATTAAACAGTTAAAGGGTTAATCCATTTGGTTGCATCGGTAGAAAGTATCTTTCTAACGGGCCAATTAGTAATTTCTCTTATTCATGGCTGATATTGTCTGAATTCACGATAAAATCGCTCGGGTTCTAAAGATCAATTTACAACGCGATTAACTTGACGAGAGAGGTTAAGGCACTGAACAAATTGTGACGGTAGTTCTACGGGATTTTAGGGGCGATACACGAAGCATTTGCCATGCTGATGACGCAATCGGTGTGAATGAGATTCCTCGACGAAACGTCGTGACAATTGGGTGAACGAATAGGTTTCGAAAAATAAAGTTTCCAATAGACCTTATTTAATGCGATTTATTCAAACATTCCAAACCAGGATAAGGTTGGGGATTCGAGTGAATGGTCTCTTGGCTGATATATATTAGATCTACCGGAAGTTCAACTCGTTTTGAATCGAAAGAAACCGATATATTTTCGATGCATTGATCGATATCAACCGAACAATATAATTTCCATCGTTACTAACTGTCTCTAGGCGTATACGTCGATGTACGTAGAAATGCAACGGTCGAAAGAGTCAATGTTCAACTCGAGATTACGTTATTTGACGAAACTTTCGATAGTCCCTGTTTCATACAGTATATTCGAACATTTCAAGCTAAGATAAGATTAGGATTTACATTAGATCTACCGGTAAGTTCAGGCCATTTCGAGTTAAAAGAAACCAATACATCTTAGATACATCGATTGACATCGACTGGACAATATAGTTTCCGTCGTTACTATCAGTCTCTTCGCGTATACATCGAGCTTGTACGTAGAAATGAAATGGTCGAAAGAGTCGGTGTTCGAATCAAGATGACGTTATTTGACACGACTCTCCGGTAGACCCAATATTTATCAATAACAACATCACGCTGAACTATGTCGTGAATACGGATCGATACGAGGAGAAACCAAAGATCGTGAGTTATAATTACGATCTTAAGATCTTTAGATCCTTAGATGTCGGTGACATCGACACGATGTAAATCTAGATAGCCTACACGAAGATACTAATTCTTCTAATATGCATCGTTCATCACGCGAGCGCAATCAGACCGAACGATGGCGTTGTACGACTGGTTGACGCGACCATCGCTGATTAATTATTTCTAGACGCTCCAACGTCAAAGGACTCGAGAATGTACGCATTGCGACTGCCTCGTCGTCGATCTCGATGCCAAACAGAGACTTTATTCCGTCAGAGGCATCCAGTGAGCTCGATTCATTCTCTCTGTCCCCCTCTACTCCACCAATTTGTCTTTAGCTCCGTCTTGCTTCCACCTTTCTATTATTCCACGGTTTGCTTCTATATTTGACCAAAGTTCCACACAGTGGCCACGCGTGTGGCAGCCCAAAGTAAACACCATCCACGACGTTACCAACAGTTTCTTCTCTTATCTCCTGGAAAGCGAGTCCCTCCTATTTTTACGACAAATGCACCAGGAGATCTCGCGCGACGTCTTCAATGGATCCTAAGGGTATCCAGTTATCAGCTTTTCTTGGAGTCTTCGTAAAATGGTGAAGTCATTTTTAACGTTCTTGCGTGTGGCTCGAAGCCTCCCGCGTGACACAAAAATAGAGGAAGGAGTTAGTCGCTGGGAAATTTGCCCCTTTTGCCCGAATTTGCACAAGTTCGCCAGGGGAGAGGAACGAGATCAAGATTACTTTTACAGACGCCATGTTCTTCTTTTGCCCCTACCTTTCGGTAGTACCTAGGCACAGTGTTTCTCTTGCAAAAGTAAACTGGACTGTTGACGAAATTAGCTTCATTTTTGTCTTCATCTTCGAAATTTTTCCTCTTCGTTGGTAACGAAGACATTTCGCTTTGCTAGACCTTGGAAAAAATGTCGATACCTCGCGACATCGCCATCATTTTCACGCGGTCTAAAAGCGTCACCTACACTTTTGTCAGCCATGATTCGACAACTCGTCAGCCTTGGCCAACCTTGACTGGCAAGAAATCTACGTCGTTCCTCTTAATCTCTTTCCTCTCGCTAGAGGAATAATTACCGAGCACCCTAATTCCATGAACACGACGGAAAGGCGAAGGAGAGACAAAAAGAGAAAAACAGGTGCAATTTCTAGAGGACGATCGAGGAATTCGCACGATTCGAACTCTCTTTTCTTTTTCGGTCGGATGAGAAGGCGCGAACACGCTCGAATAACTCCGCCCACGTTTCCGTTGAAAACGGCAGCGCCGCCGTCATATCTATATTTAATGCGAAGACGAATCTTTCTCGTTCTCTCCCGCGTCGTTGGTATCCGCGACTTATTTTGACTTTCGAAGAAAGAAATCCTGAACGAGCGGCGACCGCGTCGACGAGGTTATTTTAAGATTTCACGAGGAGATCGATCTATGTGCCGCTGCTGGTGCTGCTTCTCGCGAGACGACCACGGCGATGCTCTCCTCCTATTTCTCTTCGCCCTTCTCTCCTCTAACCCCTTCTGCTCCTCGTACCGCTTGGAACGATCGATTTATTATTTCTGTCAAAGGACCGACGATACGATCAACACGTTCAGCCGTTCCCATCGACAATTTCTCGCGCTGGTCGAATTTAGGAGCCAGTGCCTACGTCTTTGGAGCGAATTCGATGAAAGCAGTGGGGTATCGAGATACGAATATATGAAGAAAGGCAATTGGAATCTTCCAAAGATCAAAAGGATCAAGTTTATTAATCTTTAACGCTTTTCTTGCGTTAATTTCTTGCGCTGATCAAATTTATGGGCCTGTGCTAAGTTTTTGAGCGAATTCGATGAAAGCGGTGGGGCATCGAGGTACGAATATATGAAGAAAGACTTAATTCGAGATTTCTAGGCGATATGTTATGGTATACGAATGCCCGAACAGCAATGTTCATAAAGCGATTGCAACAATGACGTGCTCGACATTTGTCGATAGATGGACGAACGGGTGCCAAAACAACACCGAAAAGATGAAGATTAGGATTCACCTTCACCGAACAAGAGCAAAGTTCGAAGCAAATTACGATTTTCGAAACGACATAAAGCTCCATAACATTCGCGATATAGCCAATTCGAGCTAACTTTCAAGCTCGATTTCTCGATGAAACTCCGAAGTCTGGCGGGAGACGAGAGACCATACGACTTAACTCGAGATTTCTAGGCGATATGTTATAATATACGACGCATCCGAAAGCCCGAACAGTTGGAAGATCGTTCATAAAGCGACTGCTCGACGTTTCTCGATAGATGGACGAACGGATGCCAAAACAATAACGAAAAGATGAAGATTAGGATTCACCTTCACCGGACAAGAATGCAGTTGTAACGATACAACGATAATAAGTTGTCTCGTTCTTCCTAACAAAGTCCCAAAAAGATTCCAAATATAAATCGACGCATAAAACCACAAACTCATTCCTGCCAGTGGTTCTCAGCCAACGATCCTATCTTCGTACATTTACGAACGAAAGATCGATCCCAAAGACAGGCGGTCGACCGTCGCGCAGAACGCTTAACGATTCTTCGTCTAACCTAACTTTCTAATTGAATGGCAAAGGAAGGCTAGGCTGGAAGGGTTCAGGCCTGATTTAACAGTAAACTCACGTAGATCGTCGTTATTACGAATTTCTAGGCACGCGTATGCAACGAGACGGAGAAGATACGATTACAGCGCGTTGCATTTCCCACGAAGTTTCTGACGTACGACTCTGACAGATGGGTTTGCGTACGAGATGCCCCAGGGAGGATGCCTGACGCCAGTGAGGACGGACTAACGAGCCAGGCGCTTTCGCCCTAGAAAATGAAGATTATAAACAATCCAGAGATTCCCTCCTTGTTGCGTACGAGTGTCGTATCGATTGTAATCGTATCACAAGTTCGATCGAGCGTCGAGTTTTACGACGTGTCGAAACTTCGTCGACATTCCTCACTGCCCTAGATTTTGATAAATGCAATGCAAAGAACGCTGGAGAATCGTTTGATTCAACGAACGACGATCGGCCGATCTCAAGAGTCCTAGCGAAGTCTAAGAGAAACTCAAGGAACTTCGAAAGGCTATCGTTCGAACGAGAATTCGAAGGAGAGATTTTTAGTTTCACTCCGGTACGAATCGTGGTCGAGCTAGGCTAACCGAGTGCGTGCGTGCGTGAGCGACGACCAGTTGGACCGAGCTTCGTTGCGCGTCGGTGACGCCGGAAGGCAACGGGAAATGAGTCCCGCATCTGGGCTGGCTGAACTGGGCGCTGGGGCTACGAGAAGTCGCGAGATATCAGGAAATTAGAAAATTTCTTATCCCGCCAGGCAGCGAACGGAACCTCGTATCGGTGAACACGTTCGATTTCCCGAGTTCGGACGAACGCGGTCGTAAATATCGCTCGCTGATGAGAGAATCATTTGTCGACAGTTTTCCGCTAAGTTCGAAACTTCCTTCTTTCGTCCCACTTTTAGGGCGAACGACTCTTAATTGTCAGGCTGAACGTGGCTAAATTTTCGTACGTTTTAACTTTTGGGGGAAAATTAGAATCCTAGTGAAAAAGAAATGTGCCCATCTCCTAAAAGTAACGAAAGACCAGCTTTCCTAATAATTTATTATCATCTGATCGAAACTTCTCTCTTCTTTCGTTCCACTTTTAAGGCGGGCTCTTAATTCACCGAATGGCGGGCTGAACGTGGTCAAGTTTTCGTAAGTTTTAACTTTTGGGGGAAAATTAGAATCTCAGTGAAAAGAAATATTTCCATCTACTAAAAATAATGAAAGACTATTACCATGACCAACTTCTCCAATAAGTTATCATTTGATCGAAACTTCTTTTTTCTTTTGTTCCACTTTTATAGCGAACGACTCTTAGAACGAGGCTAAATTTTCGTACGTTTTAACTTTTGGAGGAAAATTAGAATCCCAGTAAAAATAAATATTCCAATCTCCTAAAAGTAACGAAAGACCAACTTCCCTAATAATTTATTATCATCTGATCGAAACTTCCCTCTTCTTTCGTTCCACTTTTAGGACGAACGATTCTTATTTTACCCAATGGCAAGCCGAACGTGGTCAAATTTTCGTACGTTTTAACTTTTGGAGGAAAATTAGAATCCCAGTGAAAAGAAATATTCCCATCTGTTAAAAATAACGAAAGACTATCACAAAGAGCAATTTTCCAATAAGTCATTATCATCAGATCGACAAGTGCAAAGATATCCTTCCGACCAGATCTCGACGCAAAATGACAGCGTACTGATCGAAAAGTCGTTAAAAACGAATCGAGTTAAACCTCGTTAACCAGCGGAATTGGACAAAGTCAAATAGAACTACGGGATTCGAGAAGACGGATATCGCGGGTTGACTGCTGGAGTGACTTAGCCAGCAGTGAAAAAATCGAAAGAAATGGCCTGGGGAGAGGACGTGGGATGGGAAGTAGGGGGAAGGCAACGCAGCGTCCAGCTTCAATATCGCCTAGAGACCCTCGAAGGGAACCACGGAAATCGATCGGACCGTGTAATTTCCCGAGCCGACCTAATCTTCGAGCGCTGCCCTCTCGTCTGACCTTATCCCCTCCCTCCCTTCCTGCCACCCTTCTCCTCCCACTCCACCGTGCCAGCCGCTTTTTTTCGTCGGCTCTGCCTCGTCCTGCGGCTAACGAGAAAACTTGGATAGATTTTGTCGGGTCGCGATACGAGGACAGCCTCGGTATACGTCTTCGGATAATCCAGAACGTGGGAGGCAAACGCGCTGGGAAGAGCGACGAGGGAAAAAGGAGAGCAGGCAAGGAAGAGTGAGAAATGGGAAGGGGAACTCGACGAGAGAGGATTTCACGAGGAGCGAGAGGAAAAAGAGAAGAAGAGAGTCGACGGATGGAGGGAGAATGGGGAAAAAAGGGAAGAGATGATGACGTAGTTTGGTAGGGCAAAGGAAGAAAACGAAACGTGCGAGAAAGAAGATGAATGTTTAGGTAGGTAATCTTACTTACGTGTGGAGATAAGAGAAAAAGGATCCAACGAACGTAATTGAACAATTGCATTCCACGAATCAGTGTGACCAACGAAAGAAACAATAACGATAAAAAGTCTAAGAAGAAAAAAGAAGACTATCGGGCATGGGAAGAGGAAAGAATTACAACAGAGGCAGTGAGGATAGGTGGAATAGTCGAGAAGATGAATGATTGGGTACGTAATCTTACTTAGGTGTAGAGATAAGA
>JAITYT010000360.1:840635-854755 GCA_025433975.1 Liostenogaster flavolineata
TGAATTGAGTCGAACGTGTTAGTCTTCGATCTCATACTCGACCTCTCAAACTCTTTCGTTATTTCCCTTTCGTTCACCTCGGCAGTTCTCCCGTTTATGATTCCACGCCAGCTAAAATGAAAAAATATTTGAAGAGTTCCGATGTAATCACGAAAGTCAATTATCCTTTTACAATTATTTCGCGCGCGTTACTTAAACTGGAAACGCCGAAGGAACGCTTTCGTTGTTTTATCGACGCGTTATTGTTTCGCTGGTGAGCCAGAGCGAAGTCCACAGGAAGGAGAAAAAACGGAGAAAACGGATGCGTTCGATTTTACATCGTTATTACCAATAAAAGCATTCGGAACGCGAATAACGAAAGATGCGCCGTACCGTGTAACCATCGAAGCGTTTTATTAACATTCCGAATCCAGCGGTCGGGAAAAAACTAGGAATTAAAACTGCAAGCGATTATACGCGCGTATAAATCTCTTTGGTTAAACAGTAATAACTTCGGCACGGAAAAAAGCGATACGAACGATTCGACTAATTCGGTGCTAATTCGTAGCTCTTCCTTCTTTGCTGATTCGAAAGAAATCCTTAACCTGTTAACCGGGCGGAACGTATAAATACGTCAAACGTTTCTATGTATCAAATATATATATTTTATCTATATATAATATATATAGGATGTGTATTAATAATCCTTTTTTGGAATTTTCGAAAGACGCGGCGTTTCGTAAATTCATTATTTTCGGAGACACGCGTTAATAAATTGATAAATGAAATTTATAATCGTCATACGTGCGTGAAATTTACTTTAAAATGAAACGAGATTCATCGTTAACATTGCTAATTGAACCGAGAATAATAATCAAATTTATTCAACAAACGAAAAGTAATAATACGTTAAAATGTTTTATCCGTAAATTAATCACACCGATCACGATTATTCCATATCGTATAAAATAATACGACTTCCGTATTTCCTGCCTAAACGAATCCTGTCCCCGATCAGATCGAGTCTGAAGACTCCGAAGACCTAACGGATGATTCTTAAACGATGAAACAAGCCAGACGAGCGATTTAACACTTAACCCTTTTAGTGCCAGACGCAAAAGTAGTTCCTATTCGAGAGATACGAGACGCATAAGACTGCCTAGACGCATTAAAAACGCAATTAAGACACACTTGCATATAAAAGTGCAGTCGAAACTTATCGATTGTTATTCAAAACTCACGAGTGATGTATTCTATCAGAAGTAATACGTAGAGATCGGTTTCGTTAATCGAAAAACGGTTATTTTCAGCAATGAAACAAAGGTTTATGGCTGTTGTGATCTGGTTCTTATTTACTCGGATTATTGTTTCGCAAAAGACTCAGTTAATTTAAGGCAAGAATAAGGCATAGAGTAAGGCATAGAGTAAGGCAGATTAAGGCAAGTTGTAAACGAAAGGTAATAATTTCTTGTTTATATTTATCATCTTGCGTAAAGTCTACGATATACTCGTGTAAATATGTCAATAATGCCTGCGATCTTCGGGAAAGCAACGACAATAAAAAATAAATAACAAACAATAAACGTAACGTCTGCAACAGTGATCCAAACAATTTCTAAATCTCTTGAAAATAAAAATGCTGCATTGTTTATAAGAGTACGGTCGAATTGGAATATTTTTCGATGTCGTAAGATTATTCGCAAATTGTATCGGACAGAGAACTTGTTTTTTAACAAAAGTCACTTATTTCAGTGAAGCCTATCGTTTGGTAACTCGACCGGTGGAAATTCGACCGGTTATTCTCGCATAGGCACCTTTTTCTCGCCTGGCACTAAAATGGTTAAACAGAGACCCTACTTACCAACGTAACTTAGTCTGCTTCGTTATTTCCTGTCAACGTGGATCTTTCATTGCCTCTAGACTGACACAGATCACGCAACGATGTAACAATGTCGTGTTAAAAGCATCGAACCAAATTTCAAGCTAGACCCAGGGCAATACATTTTTATCGCAACGAAACCCTGGACCATGCGCCCGAATAGTCGCGAAACCACGAACGCATAGTCGCTAGATGTCCGACGCGAAGACGGCTCGTAAACGTTGGCGAACCGCAGTGACCTCGCACTCTCGAATTTCTACAAACGTTTAACGTAGGAAGAAAGCACGCTTGGGCATGGGAATCCGTGGAATTCCAGACGAGGACTCGCTTCTCGTAGATCTAGTACCATCCGACTGACCGTGTTTCTCTGAAATCTTGGTGAAATTTTACGAAAACGACAACCGTACAGCGTCGTCTCATTGATGTTGCTACGAAATGCGGCACATCGCTAGCTGGAATCCTTAAAAATTCCTGATTTTCTCTTATCTTGAAAGCGAGGAGTTTAAGGTGGAATTCGAAGGTCATTTTGAAGTAAAATCCTCCGATTCTTCTATCAAAATGTCCAAATTAAGAAATTATGGATTCTGATTCTCAAGAAGTCTGTAGGCCTACAAAATGATACGTCATTTGTTAACATCATTGTTAACAGACGCGACAATTTCGATCATTTTGAACCAACCAACTTGATCAATGCTAACTGGTATAATGTTGTCCTTGACTCGCTGAAGGTCCAGCTAATTTTACTTCGCAAGATGTTTGATAAACAATTACTATCGATTGATCCTTGAGCAAAAAGTTTGGCCCTATCGAAGAACCACATTTCTCACACTTGTCGTTAGGTTTGGCCCAATCCAAATATTGTACGCACCACATTGCAGGCAATGGGATTAACATTCTCTTTATGGGACAATTTCTATCATTTTGAACCAACCAACTTGACCACCCAGTGCTAACTGGTATAATCAGCCTTTTCTAAGTCGACAAAGAACCCCATTGTACGACTCTAGAGTCTAGTTCGCATTTCGTATCCAGACAATACGAAGACGAGCGATAGCGCGACAGAAAATGTTGTCCTCGACTCGCTGAAGGCCGCGGTAAAGTGGAAATAGCGCGAAAAAAAAGCATGATCTCGTAGAAGCTTTCGCGTTCATTCGCACACGAATGCTTAAGCCTGGACCAGGATGTATGCGATTAACAGCGAACGTCACGAGGGACCTCGACATCCGAAAAGGTGGAAATCTACGCGCAGTTAGGATCCTTTGGGAGACGAGAGAGGGTTGGAACCTCGTTGCAGTTCCTCTTTGAAAGGATCCAAATTAGATAGAGCTTTTTTCTCTGCACGTGAACATTCCTCCTCGATATTTCCTTCGTTTCGAGATTTGTTTCGAGATTCATGTTAAATACTTGTATATACCTGTTTGCCTCTAGAAGCGACTGTCCAACAGCTTCTTCTTAAATTATTTATTTTATCTTATTTGTTTAATTTTGTTTCGAAAAACTTTTTCTGCCTGCTTAATTATTTTTCAGCGAAGACGAGTATACTCAGCAAGAACAGAGAAAAATTTCGACATGAACAGTTAAAAGGTTAATCGTAGATAAGATTGCATCCATCGAGTCTTCGCCCGTACGACGCTGGCTTTTGTCGCGCATATTTAAGCTAACACGATTTCCCTGCACGAGGAAAGATAGGAAAAGAGGAAGGAGACAAAGAGAAAAAGAAAAGTCATTCGGGCGTTTCCCCTCGTTATATTAATTAGGAGGCACGTAGCAAACGAAAAGAAGTTCGAGACGATCCGCATCGAGATTCGACGACAATGACCACAACGCGAGTACTCTCTAGCTCGCAATTACCGAAGCGTCCTGCTGCCTATGGCTGCAACGCGAAAAGATGCATGGTAAAGCACGAATGAGCGAATCTGCGAATCGACGGGAACGGAAAGGAGCGAGGGGAGAAGAGAGAGGGGGAGAGAACGGTCGAACGAGCAGGCGAAGGTGAAAGAGTACGAAACATCGAAAGGAAGGGTAGGGAGGTGGAGAGAAAGAGGGAGAAAGAGACATCGAATTGTTCAGTGCTTTTTACAGGATTTCGAGCGGAATCATCTTTTTGTTCGTTGCCAAGCAACGAGACGATGGCATAATGGCGCGGTTTCGACGCCAATACGAGGAGCATCGCGTCCCTTCGATGAATGTCTCCTATAGGAGCCTCGAACCAAGTCTATTGGAATGCTCTAAACTGCGAGGTAATCGATTATAGAATCGTTCCAACGAATTACCAGGGATTTTGGGCCAAATTGTGATCTGATGTCGGCTCTTGGGACATAGACTGGCGGATTGATCGATTCAAATGGCTTTTCGAACCATCGCGAGGTGTATGTAGTGAAGTGTGCAATCGCGATTTAGGCCTTTAAGGCACTTTCGAATTCATCGATGAAAAGAACGCGTCGATTGATCACGAGTCGACGAAACGCAGGATGTAAATTTGATTAAAAGGGCACCGCGGAATGATTCGTTCTTTTTTTTGCGTCGGATGATTAAAACGAGTCCTTTGGGATCAACGAATATTTTATTTGACGAACGGCAGCGCGCACGCGCCAACAACGACGACGACGACGACGACGACGACGATGGATCGCAGGACGAAGAAGGCCGAAACGGTAACGAGAGTAACTTGCGCGTTTAAGCTGGTAACTACGCGCTGTTAAAATTAGATAAACGCGTGTGCGTCGGACCGGCCGACGTAAACATGCGCGTTAATTCACGCGGACGAAATCACGAGTGCGTTGATTCGAACGAACGTTTTGGAACTCGACGACGAAAATTGTCGATTTTTCTTTTTCTTTTCGAAAAAAAGTTCATTTTTTCCTTTTAAAAAAATACTCTTCCAGAAAGGGCATCCATACGAACGCGACGAGAGTCTCGTCCTTTTTTCCTTTCAATTCTGTGCTTAAGAGCTTCCTTCGTATCCACGGTCGATAGAGTCGTCTTCAAGTAACGAGCTATGGTAAAATCGGTATCTATTTGCAACTCTTTTTACTATTAAACTAAAAAATCGACACGTCGGTTCGAACTCGCGTTGATTCGAAGATAAAATTCATTCTTTGCCAACTTCAATTCGTGAACTTTCCGCCTGAACTGGATCAGTCGCTGATGACTAGCAATTGATCTTTCGTTTGGACTGTATCAGTTTGGGCTTGGTCACTCCCTAGCGACTGACAGTAGACCTTTCGCTTGGGCTACGTCAGCCTTTGGTGACTGACGGTAGACTTTCCGCTTGGACTATGTCAGCCTTTGGTGACTGATAGTAGACATTTCGCCTGAACTGTGTCAATCCCTGGTGACTGACACTAGACTTTTCGCTTGGGCTATGTCAGCCTTTGGCGACTGACAGTAGACATTTCGCTCGGATCGTGTCAGTCATTGGCGACTGACAGTTGACTTTTCGCTTGGATTGTGTCAGTCTCTGACGATGGACTTCCGCCTGAAATGTGTCAGTCTTTGGTGACTGACGGTTGATTTTCCGTTTGGACGACGTCGGTCAAGTCTAGCGACCTAAACTTTTAGACTGAGCAGCGTCGGTGCGTGGAACCGGCAATATCAAATTTAACTGACAAACGTTGTAACTTTAATAAAGTTTACTAAAACGTTCCAGGCAAAGATGCGATTTAGATTTACATACATCAGAAAAGTTAACGACCCATTTGGTCGATTTTCCTGCTACATCGCGCCCGAATGTTTAGACCGTAACTCAGCGGCCGCCGAGTGCCAACATGGCGGCTCGCCGTCCGAACGGAAAGTCCAGCAAAATCGGCGTCGCGCTCGACGCGCATTCAGTATTTGGTCTAATCGTTTCTGCACTCTTAATTTTCATAATTCGTTTGCCGCGGGGAAACGAGGAGCTCGATTTGATACGCGAGTTTGATCGCGGCCGTTCTCGAAATTTCCAAGGAAATGTCCTCTATTAAAGGAGCATCATTCCGACGGAATTCCGTCGCTTCGCGTTATTGCCTCGTTGTAAAGCGCTTCGCCGATGCGCATTAATGCATCCGATCGAGCGACAGGCGCAGTCGACACAAACGCATCGAGCAGACAATCATACGCGCCGTGTAATACCGAACACAAAGACAGCACGCAGAAAAAAACCGATGTAAAATAAAAAATATATATATAATGTATGTTTCAAAATATATTTTATATATTTTAAATTTAAATTATAACAAAAAATTATATTATTAAATTAAATTAAATCTTTTATTTTGTAATGCTTCTAATATATATATTATAGGTCTACTAGAAAATTCTATCCACTTTTGAAATAAAAAAAATCAACGTATTTTCGATACATTAATTAATATTAACTGGAATATAATTTTCATTGTTACTAACCACCTCTTCTCGTATATATCGAGCACATACGTAGAAATCCAATAGTCGAAAGAGTCAATGTTCAACTCGAGATGACATTACTTGACAGAATTTTACGGAAGACATAATATAATAAAAATTTTACAGTATAAATCAAATAAAAAATTTACGTAAGGTACCCGTGGCACGAAACGTCTCTGAAGAATCGTCGCTCGAGATCTCGATAAAAGCGATGGATGGCAAAAGAGAGAAGAAGACGTAGAACTCGAAACCATATTCCGACATATTTCCAATTGTTCGCATCGACGTCGACACGAGCGTCTAGCACGAAAACTTCCTTCCCACGAAAGCTGGAAAGATCGATCTCTAACGAAAGAACGACCGCGAAGCTGCAAGTACGGCCAATTTACTCGACGAAGTTATCTACGACGTAAATTGGACGATAGGACAACCACAGCTAGCGTTTTTAGCGGTTTCGACTAGCGGCAGACGATACATACGAGTGTATAGAAGAAGAGAGAGAGAGAGACACGCCTTGAAACGACAGGAACGGAGGAGGGACCCGAGAAACGCAAGCGACGCGTTGAAAGAGCAAATAGGCGTCGTCGTGGGTCCGCACGCACGCACGCACGCACGCACGCACGGACGAAGATACGAACGACGTTGGATTAACGCGTTGAGTCGCGATGCGTGTCGTGACGTCACTTCCGGCCAATCAAAAACCATCAACGAAGCGATCGTCGGACGAGCGCCGAAGAGGAACGAGCTGTGACCAGCTTTAAGCTTCGTTCACGACTACTGGTTAGCTAGCTTGCCTGGCTAGTTCGATTCGAATTTGATCATGGCTATGATGGTGAATTACGAAGTCGGTGATTCGATGACGAAAAGTCGGGTTTAACAGAGATGTTCCGCGTCTTTGGAAGTTTGGAGCATCGATTTGGTGCGTGGCAAGAAACCATCAACTTAGGGATTGACTGGACACTTCTGATCGCCTTCGACTCGTTCACTATCATCAACGGGATGCAATTGTCTGAAAGATTGGAAATATTTGATCAATGGTCTTTGTTAAAAAGCAGAGGCGTTCAGAAGTTCAAACACCAATAGTAAAGCATTGGTAGTGAAATGGTTAAGCTTCGTTCACAACAACTCGACCGTCTGGTTCGACTTGCCCCTAGTTGTGAGCTAGGAGAACTTTAACTGCTCGTAGCTTCGACGTTTGTTCAAAGTAACGAAATGGTTGTAGTCTCCTTCGAATTTAGGACAATCCGTTTGGTGTGTGGCAAGAAACCATCGATAAAGGGATCGGACCACATCAATGGGCCACACGTGTCTCAAGGATTGAGAATATTTTATCGATGATCTTTGTTCAGAGCATCTATAAAGTGAAGAAGAAACGTCGAAGTTTGATCGAAGAAAAATTCAGTCATCAGCGTATCGACGAACACTCATCGGAGCCCTGATAATCGCCGGGTAAATGGAGCGTATCCAACGGCTAATTTGAACACGGAACGCGTTCGTACGCTCGAAGTATCGGAAGGTACGATTTATCTTCAATTAACGCGGTTAATTGGTATGGAGTTGCTCGGAACCGAGTTGATCGAAACTCGAGATTCGCCAAATTTTTAGAGATCGCGTATCGACATGTCGACAGAATCGGACGTTTGGTATCGTTCACGCAGCCTATGCGTTCACAATTGTGCTTCGAGTTTTGATCGAATTCGTATCGATAAAAGTAACAATCCTATTGATAAATCCCAATGATCGATGTTGTGTTAAACTACACTTTTTTGATTAGTTCTAGCCGCGAAAATCAATCGTGACCAAGAATGAATCAGAGAACCCAAAAAGCCTCTAGCTTCTGCCTAGTTTCTGATCCAATCTGGACCAATTAGCGATATTGTCGAACGTCGTGGCCAAACTCAACCGTTCAACGATAACTTCAGCCCGATGCGTTTGGCAATGTCAGTTGGACCCATTGGAATGTTGATAAGTACGATTGCAAGAACTTCTTCGATATCTAGGCCTTGGTAACGAATTTACGAATTACCCCATGTCCATCTCCTTCGATTTGTATTAAAATTGGAATTGGAATAGGCAGACATCCTTTGGTTCTCAACAGTAGGCGAGGACAAAGCGTCGAATCGAACGATTTAAGTGGCAGAAAAGTCGAAAGGGCCGTTGAGAGCACCGCTTAATCTCGACGTCGCGCTTGGAAAGAGCTGGAGAGGATCCAGTCGGTCGTCATCGATTGGTCGTCGTGTCTGCTGCTCGCCGGATGTTCGAAACGCGCCTAGAAGCTACCGTCAACCTGGCCCTACCCTTATCGAGGGGCCAGCGCGAACAGTCGCTCTTCGACGCGTCGTGCATCGCTCTGGGATTTTTTATCTATTGGTCCATGTAGCATTGGTGTTGGTACGTCTGTTGAAAACGTTTGAGATCCAACGATTGCAGAAAATGTCGGTAGAAAACGTCTGTGAAAAAGTTTGCAAAAAATGTCTATAGAAAACGTTTGCGATCCAACGATTGCAGAGAATGTCTGTAAAAAACGTTTGCGATCTAACAATTGCAGAAAATGTCTGTAGAAAACGTTTGCGATCCAACGATTGCAGAAAATGTCTGTAAAAAATTTTTGCGATCTAACAATTGCAGAAAATGTCTGTAAAAAACGTTTGCAAGTCAACAATTGCAGAAAACGTCTGTATAAAACGTTTTCGATCTAACGTTTGTAGAAAATGTCTGTAAAAAAACGTTTGCAAACCAACGATTGCAGAAAACGTCTGTAGAAAACGTTTGCGATCTAAGGTTTGCAGAAAATGTCCGTAGAAAACGTTTGCGGTCCAACGGTTGCGTAAAAACGTCGCTGTTTAGACGTACGTCCGACGTTGTCCCTCGGTCGGGTTCAATCCATTCCCATTTGAAGTTTCTCGCGCTATTGCACAGTGCGTCCGGGGCCAGCAAATCGAACAAACACGGTAAAGCCTGCTTTATCATCTAGGTTGGAGCAATCTCGTCTATTGCGTTCTTGATATCGAGATAACACTTTTCTCAAACTCGTTTAAGGAGTGTCGTGCTAATAAGAGAAACATTTAGTTCCCGATTGGCATCGTTCGAATAAAATATCAACGCACGAGACTAAGTATCAAACTCCAAACGTAATTGTTCCTTTAAACAGTTTCATTTTCTGGTACCACACTGCAGATATCCACGAACTATCGGCCCTGCGAGTTAATTCTAGGCTGTTTCTAGCCAATTTCGACATCGATCAACAAAGAAAGTCAATAGAAACGGATCGGTGAGTAATTACGAATGTAACTGCAAGTTCCACTCGAGTTTGGCAATGGTTCTCGCCCAAATTTTGCCCCAACTCTTCGACTTTCATTCTTTTTGACTGACCACGGCATTGGCCATCCCGATGGTTGAAATTTCTCTCTGGAAACTGCTGGAATCACTCGCTACGCGCGTTGTACGGTGAAGCGTTTTCACCCGAAGCCGAATATATCGTTTCTTTCGCCTCGAACGTGTTTTTTTAGATACAAAAAGAAGGCAGTGCTTCGAAAGTTGCTTTTCAAACGATATCGCTTCTATAATATATTTTATATTATATAATTAATATTTTGTAAATACTATTTTAATCTATATGCCGTTCTGTGGTCGATAAAAGACGGAGGCCGAGAATTAACTTGACGGGGGAAATATTTTTCAGCCGTCTTCCAAACTTTATCTCTTCCTATCTGAGAAGCAATAAACGCATAGTGTCACGCGAACTTGCATCTCAGACGATTATCGAACACTGGCAAGCTCAAAGACGACACAAATTGATAAATTTAGTTTACGAACTCGACGCGAGAAAACACCAAGAAATTAACGTCGACCACGGCCAATGTTCGTATCGATTCTGAAATTGTCGAAAATCGATACGAATTTTTTCCACCTTCGAAAGAAATGGCAAAAAGTAAACTGACGTCATGGACCACAACACACGCGCGCGCGTACTTATTCAAAAGACTAAATCGAAAAGGAAGAGAAAATTGTAAGGAAAAGTGAGGCTGTTGATCGAAAAAGAAAATTTGTTTAAATTAAAAAAAAAGAAAAAGAAGGACGGACAGAAAGGAGGACGACAAAGTCCGCGAGCTCTCGTTGAAGAAATTACGGAGGCTGAGAGAGCTTGCGACCGCGAGCGTCGTTACGTCCAATTATCTTCATTAACAGCCTTGAGTAGCTGCCGCACGCGCGAGCCGCACCGAGTCGCTACGAAAATGCGAATAAATCCAACAACACCGACTGCATCGCCGTCGCCAACCTCGCGAGCCGTGTTAGTCGCTGTTTTTCGCGATAACGGAGTCATCGTCATGGTTCGACGTGGGAATTAAGGTTAAGAACGCGTCAAAGGATGCGAGACGCGCGTGCTCCTCCAAGCAAAGACCTACAAAATGCTACTTGATGTCCGTCCGCTTTGTTTGCCTGCCCGGTGGGCCTCTGATGGCAAACAGTGAAAGCGGAGAAGGGAGACGAACGTGAAGAGATGACGTAGAGAACAAGTTTGAAGAAACCGGAAGCGAAAATGAAACGTCTCCATCCCGAAACGAGTGTCTTAACACTTTGCACTTGTATTTATATTTGATAAGACTATCAATCGATCCGCCATTTTTTTCTGTATGGATATTTGATCAAAATGAAAACAATTTTACGGGAACGTATTACGTTTTAACTTGCCAGTTTGATAAAAAAATATATATATATATATATATATAAAATATAACAATAAAATGTAGGGTAACGACTATACAGCGACATACGGGTTGTAAAGGTTAAATTATTCGATCAAAATGAAAACAATTTTATGGAAACGTATTACGATGTATTTTGCCGGTTTGGTAAAGAAAAAAATGTATATATAGAAAGTATAATAATAAAATGTAGGGTGGCGACTATACAGCGGCATACGAGTGGAAAAAGTTTGATTATTCGATCGAAATGAAAACATTTTTATGGAAATAGCTAACGATTTAATTTGCCGGTTTAATAGAAAAATATATATATAGAAAGTGCAATAATAAAATTTAAGATGGCGACTATAGGGCGACGTACGAGTGGAAAGGATTAATTAGGGTGATTATTTGTCGTGCGATAGTCGTGGACTTTTGAACTTTTCCGTGATAAGATCGAAGAAAGAAGATTGACTACTCCTTGGGCAGCGATTTTGACCTTTTTTACGAAATAGCTGCCAAGAACGGAATTATGAGAAAAGTGCGAATCGTGGGAGCACCGAAAATGCGCGGTAAAAATAAGAGCAAAGTGGAGGGGGGAGAGAACCTTTGTACATACGCGTTCAAAGCGAGGCGGAAATTGAAACAGCGAGAACGAGAATTTCGCAGAGATGAAAAATAAAATTCGTTAGGACACAAAATTAAAAGCGAAGCGGCAGTCAAAAGATTTAATGTACATTATGATACGTCATCCGCACTTAAAAGCCCTAACGAATGCCGTGTGATTTTTTCCCTTATCCTTTCGTAAAGTGTCTCTTCGATATTTCCATGAAAGCGAAGAGAAGAAAGAGGAACGCTTAAATCGAGTTAAAATTATCCGATAAAACTGTCGATTTACCTAACGTCGTTACTTTCCTTGCCGGAACACGGATAAATAAATCGTTGTCGTTTTATCGTTGCGATGAAAAATGGATAAAATTTGGATACTGACAAAAAAGTGGACTGTAAAGAATTCAAAGATGGATCGATTTTAATTTTCAACCTTCGCCAATCCACGCCGAAAAATGTCATTCGAATCGGACAGACTTTATAACAGTCGAATACCTAAGTATTAGGCCTACCGGAAGGTTCCGTCACATTATGTCACCACAAACTTCAACCTTGACTCCTTCGACCATTGCATTTATATTTATGTGCTCGATATATACGAGAAGAGATGGTCGGCAATCATAAAAATTATATTATACGGTAAATGTTGATTAATCTTTCGAAAACGTATTGGTTTCTTTTCATTCAAAAACGACAAAACACCTAATTAATTCCTATATTCTCCGTAAACCAATAGAGAAGCAGAAGAACGAAATGTCACGTAAACATTTACAATTTATATCAATTATATAAAACATATATTATTGTATAATACATAATAATATATAATATATATGCATGTATATGTTACACATCAATATATATTCATATATTTGATATAGAATACCAAGATCGTATGAAATTTTCGATTTTGGACATTTTAGATTTTAGGATTTTGGACAAAAATCGGACATTTCATTTTTTCATCCGTTCCATACCAA
Source organism: Liostenogaster flavolineata (assembly GCA_025433975.1). Taxonomy (NCBI): domain Eukaryota; kingdom Metazoa; phylum Arthropoda; class Insecta; order Hymenoptera; family Vespidae; genus Liostenogaster; species Liostenogaster flavolineata. The sequence continues at coordinate 853,151 of JAITYT010000360.1, forward strand.
AATCGGACATTTCATACGTTACGACCTAATAAAATTCAGACGTCCATCGATTAACTCATACCTTGCTGTTTTTACTCCAAAGTGTGTAAGATAAATCGAAATAACAAAAGATTAAGGGTCGTAGCCGTGTATTTTTGAATTCGAATGGAATCGGCTGGTTTTTGCTGAATTTCGCAACCGAATAGACGCATACGTCATCCGGACGGTCTGTTATCGCGAATTTATCGTTCCTCGCTCGATCCCGTGGAGTATCTTTGAAACTGCACGCGCTCGTAAGAAACGGCAGTTCCACGTTTATGGATCGGCGCAACGTGACGCCGAGAGAACGGTACTGTCTCTCCTCACCCCGAATTTATTACCCGCGCGTTACGAGGAGAAGAAACGGTACTCGAAAACAATTCCTTCGATAGGTGAGTAAATACGATCGCCAGGTCGTCTCTGGAAGCAGGAAGAAATCAATAGGGAAGAAATAGTTTCGTGACTTGTCGTCGATCCAATTTAATTCCATATCAGGCGCTGTAAAAAGTGAGAACTTTGGATTCCATGATAAAACGATCATCGAGTGGATTCGTTTAGGGTCCAAATGACGAGCGATCTTTCGATCAGTCAGGAAAAAATTGTTTCGTGACTTGTCGATCCAATTTAATTCCATATCAGGCGCTGTAAAAAGTGAGAACTTTGAATTCTATGATATAACGATCATCGAGTGGATTCGTTTAGGGTTCAAACAACAGGCCAATCCTTTATTTAGTCAAGAAGAATTTGTCTTGTGACTTGTCATCGATCCAGTTTAATTCCACATCAGGCGCTGTAAAAAGTGAGAACATTGGATACCATGATAAAATGATCATCGAGTGAATTCGTATTCGCTATTAGACACCTTTGCTACGTCATTTGTGCGAACATCTGTACCTTCGGACCTGAGAAATGAAAGGATTCCTCGTGACACGGGTTACGGAAAAAATGCAGACGACTGTCAATCGCATCGACATCAGCCATCTCTTCGACCATGAACTTGGCTGAAATTGGCTGATGAGGACATCTGCAAACTTGGGCAAAAATGACGATCGAAGACGATTAAACTTATAAACAAGCGGACGAGCAGATGACCTGTAGTTTATGTAGAACCAGCCAAACGTTCAACACCTCGACATCGGTGTGTGTTTCGAGAATGTCGCAAGAGAGTCTCGAGGAACGTGAAAAATTCCTCCGATTGCCCCCTCTCTTCTGATGATCGTCATAGCGAGTCGATCTTCGACTCACGCACGCACGCAGCACCGATGGAAACTTTGAATAATTCAACGACGGGCTTCCGTCTATCCCTCGAGGAGACCTGATCGCGCATGCGCCCCTACGAGGCAACCTCTCTAATAAGGTACGCTTATGGCGTACACGTGGCGCTCTATCCTGCATACGAGACACGCTTCGCACGGACGACAGGAGCGGAGAAAACGCTTCGTGTTTAGGATAGGACTTCATCATCTCGTGAAAGAAGAAAATCATCGACAATAGTTCAACAAAATACCTAAAAGCGATACATCGGCTGATAAGTTTCCGGTCTGACAGACAGATGGCGCCACAAATACAAAATTAATATCTTTTTAG
>JAITYT010000360.1:882865-894173 GCA_025433975.1 Liostenogaster flavolineata
GACAGTGGGTAACTACGGGAGCCTCACGAAACCCTAGATAGCTGCTATCCATTCCGACTACGATTAATTTATCAGGGAACAGGACGACAATAAATTACGGAGGCGCCTTTTCCCACGGGAATCTATCTTAAAATGAAAAGCGCGATGGAGGCCTGTTAATAAATTACAATAGACATTACTTTTGGTAATCGCGTGCCTCGCATCAAAACACTGTTCAAACGTTTTCTCCTTCTTCCAAAGGAAGAATCCAAAAAGGTTCCTAAATATTTTACTTACTAGTCTGCTTCTTGCCATACTACTTTCCCCCAATGCCTAAAAGATTGCTCTATTGGCTTTAGATATTTCCGAAATCTTTTCCAAAAGCAAAACTGGTTAGTGAAACGTAGGAATAGATAAGCGATCCAGTCCGAAAGAACGAAGGTCCCTTCTTGAACTCCCGAACATCTTATTAAAGGAACTTATCACCATGATCTATCGATATTAACTTTGTCCTTCATCAGAAGTAAATATTGATAAAAAAAAGTATCCTTCCTACAGACTGCTCTTTGGGTGACCTAAAGATGAAAATGCGAGAATCTAAAAGCATTAAAAACGCCTGATAAAAGACAAATCTCCACATCGACCATATGGATCGAATTAAGCTGTAGTCGATCATATCGTGACTCTCGCCTTTGATAAGGGAATCCATCGTAATTTCGAGCTTGGTAGGTACGCGCGAACCTGGAAGTACGAGGAAAAGGAACGTGAAAAAGAAACTTTGAACCTTTCGATGGAAACCGCCAGAAATCTCTTCGCTTTCTGCGTATCTCGCATGATCGATCCTCCCAGGAAGCTAGCTCGATTCCCGTGAATCGCATCTCGAGGGGCGAGCGATCAAACGCGTCAGTCATAACTCGAAAGAGGGGAGGGATTTTTCGAAGAGAGCAATCGAACGATATCGTCCTCCTTCTCCCGCTTGGAGCCTTCATTCGTTTCCTTCCTTTAGTCGCCTTCGATGCGATGTCCACGCGCGATATTAAAAATTCTTTGGTTCCTCGTATCTCGTGGCTGAAGGCACCCGCCGCCAATTGCCAACAATCAATTCGATATCGCTAGGCGATATTAAAAATACCAGGAAAATGGAGCAATACGCCACCACCTACCTACCTACCTACCTACCTAGCAACCTACCAGCCTATGTACGTACCAATCTACCAGTCGGCATTTCGTGCAATATCGCGCGTACTATTCTCCGCTCGTGCCCGTTATTATCGCGTGAAAATACGAATGCGGCCGAGACACGCGACAAATTAATTCACCGAGGGAAGATACGACTCGGTGCCTGATGGTGAATCAAGAACTAAAGCAACCAGGAATCCTTTTGGACGGTGCTCCGTCTATCTCGGGGTCTATCCTCGGAAGATATAGAAACACTTTCGCGACTCGTTTTGATCGTGGCTGTTCGCGTTTTTGAAGAAACGGTGGAAATATCGATTACAATTAGAACCTTATCTGACATTGGTTCCAGCAAAAATATCTCCGACACGATTCGGTGCCTAATGATGTATCAAGAACGAAGTTAGCCAGAAATCCTTTTGGACGGCGTTCCGTTCATCTCGGGGTCTATCCTCGGAAGGTACAGAAACACTTTCCCAACTCGTTTGGATCATAGCTGTTCGCGTTTTTGAAGAAACGATGGAAATGTCGATTACAATTAGACGAACGAATCCTATCTGACACTGGCCTACCCATCGTGACGTCCGTTCTCGGGGAGGAAGTTCCAGCAAAAATATCTCCGGCTCGTTTAAATACAATCCCTCGTGTTATTAAGATGGAACGATCGAGGAAGCGTCGATAGCAAAAAAAGGAAAGACTATTGAAACTATCATTAAAGACTTCCGACGCGAGGAGAGTCTTCTTTCTTCGTGACTACGGCTCGAGATCGAGGTGAATCGAAGCTCCCAAAATAACGAGAGGCAGAGAATGAAATCAGTCGAGACGACTCGACTATCTCGGATAGCGGACCAATCCACTTTTCTCAATCGAATTTCCTCCTTATGCCGGTACCCGCACGAGAGGTTTCACGTAGCAACAGCGGCTTATAGCGTCGTGAATCGCGTCATACGCGAGAGGGGTTGCCAATGTCATTGGAACGACCCGCATGAATCGACATGCTCCGTAAGTCGAAAGCATAGGCTACGTTGATTCGGATTGCCGATCGAACCTGGAAGAACGAGGATCTTCGTGGTACATACGTGTAGGATCGGTTCGGATCGAAGACGAAGGCGACACGATGGAGAGGAGCTTCGTAATCCAATTCGACTATCTTTGCCAATTTTTTCGATAACGACGGAACTTTAAACTCGCTGTTAAAAAGCTATCGAAAAATGACGTGATTATACGTTACTAGGTCGTAGCGTATGAAATGTCTGATTTTTTTTAGGTTAAAACGTATGAAATATCGGATTTTTTCATTCCATTCCACCAAAACAAAAAAAAACAACTTTTGTATAGAATGGAGAAGTCGGACATTTGGTGTGTTGTAACCAAACAAAAGTTAGATATTTTATACGTTCCATTCCATCAAAAAAAAAGAAAAAAAACTTTCGTATGGAATGGAGAAATCGAAAATTTCATACGTTAGGACCTAATATAAATTATGAAATTAAGAAGCTTTGGCATCAAGACGAGTGTCAGAAGGAGATAAAAGCAGTTAAATTTACCAACTTAATATCGCCGACTTAATATTCTATTAGAAAATATTGCATAAAATTTCAAAAAGCAGAAATTCGCTTGAAATTTCTTGCCGCGACTATCCGACTCGCGTGTTATCGTCGCGAACACGAACTAACGAGATAACCTATCCCTTGAAATAAAACCATGGATATTACATTATAATCGAAGCGGCGGGAAAAAATGTATATAAATGCGGCAGAAGAGATAAAATTGACGGAAGACCGAGAGGAGATAACTAAACGGGAAAAGTGATTTAATGATTTTCTAAGAGCGAATCCAACCAACCGCGGTAAATAAGATTTACGCGTGAAATAAATAATGCATGCGCTGTGTGCGTGTACTACACGCGCATCGATGTAACTACCAAAGAATTAGCGCGAACAAGCTAGTGCGATTACCTCCGAGTGCACGCGCGGGATTATCGCGCTTAAACGCGCTTCAGCCGCGAAGATAAATCAGACTCCAGATCCAGAGATCGTTAAAAATCTACGACTCGAGATCAGGAACCCAAAGAAAAAGTGAAATAAAAACAAAACACCTCGATCTTCCCTTTATATTTTAAGGGCACTTCGATGATACCCAATGACGCGAAGTTAAGTTAGAAGCAGGACCCAGTATAGGGACAGTTGTTAGCAATGTGTGTGAAGTGGCGGGAGGTTCTAAAGGCTGCCTCCAATCCTCCAGTTGAACAAAATTTCAACTACTATCCAATAGAGTACAGAGGAAGCGAGGAATGGTGTTAGAGGTCTCCCTAATTAGTACAGTCGCGCAAGTTAAGTTGGGAGCAAGATCTAGCGCAGGGACAGTTGTTAGCAATGTGTGTGAAGTGGCGGGAGGCTGTAAGGGATGCCCCTAACAGTTGAATAATGCAGTTGAATAAAACAACCCAAATATAAAAAATTAATGCCCAACGACGCCAAGCAACACGAAAACCTCTTTCTTCGTTATTCGATCTATCGAATGTCGACTACTTTTATCCCCGCGACCAAAAGCTTAAGAGAATAGCTATCACGATGACTCGTTCGTCTTCGATGGCATTCCAAGCGGGAAAATAAGAGAAAAAGAATCACAGCTGGAAGCTTCGACCGACTGTCGAACGTACAACGAAAAGGACGCAAATAGGTTTAGAGACGTTGAAACGTTCATCGCGAACGATCGACGAACGAAAAGGAACGAAGGCAGCGCGTTTCGCGCTCTCGATGATGCTCGGCACGAATATTATTAGCCACCGCGAGGCCAGCAACCTCGCCGATGATCGTGTCTAGGTTATCCTCGACCCTGTCCGTTCAGCAGTCGCAGTTGCGTCGGTAAAATGACGACGACGACGAGCGAACGAGCGACTTACCATCGCTACGACGCGCGTTTCGAGCTTCACAATAGGACGGGAAAAAGGTAAACATCGAGCATCCGAGCTTCTATGCCTGTCTGCCAACGCTGTGGGGGCTCTTCGATTCCTCGGGGAAAAGCGATAGGCAAACTGCGCTTGACTCAACTGCGACTGACAGGATTTACGCGATTGGTCGAGTGAAAATCGATGGAACAAGGGAAAATCGAAGTGAAAGTTCGGTGAAAAGGATTGCGGTTTTCGTGTGACATATTTCGGTCCAAAATCGTATGTAGTGGGCAATGAGGTTGGTACGATCGATAATCGATGGCCAAGATGATGGATTTGGTGTTAGCTTTCAGTGCATTAACTTTCTATGCAACAGTACATTGTTATTTACGGTTAACGGACGGGAGACCAACACCAATTTCACCATTGCCACGACACAAATTGCCTGTTGGAAAATCTTAATAGCTGATAATAGAGGACATTTGCACCTGAAGCTAAAAATTAAAACAGTAACTCGATCGCTTGCCACGCTAGGAATGTTCCTTCGATCCATTTGCGAATTTATCTCGGTTTTCACCCCCAGAATTACCACTTATTAGCCCCATAAATCCATCTATTAAAGAACATTTTATAACTAATAGGCGTTGCATTGGTTTTCGATGAAAGTTGGTAATGAAAAACGAAAGCTTGGGAAAATATCGAGAACGCAAATCGCCGTCTTTGCAACGGAGGTCCTTTTTTGAGCCAATGGTTTAATGAAAGAGGAAATAACTTTTTCTTAATTTCCTCGATATTAATCGATGAATTAATTAATTCATCATTTCCTTGAAAACTTTTTCTTACAATTTGATCCATTTCAAATCTCTTCGATTCCTAGCCCAAACGCTTCGATGGAAGACCCAACTTCGAACGAACTCGTCGCGATGCGTCGCGAGGTACGGTTCGTTTTCTTCGCGGAGGGAAACTCGCGAGTCGCGCACGCATTTTCGATACCAGCACGAGGAGGCGAAACTGCGAAAAAGCGCGATAACGAGCACTGGAAGGGTTCGCCTTTTGTCTTCGGGAATTACTCGACGGTTTTATTGTAAAAGTTGAGGGAAGTTCAAGCGCGAGCTCGTAAACAAGACAGGGAACGAACTATTTCGCTTATCCGTTTATCCAACGGGAAATATCGTCGTTGCATCGGTAACTCTCGAGCTTAAGCACGGTTTAGAGGCGCGTCGAAGGAAGCGAGGAACGAACGAGACCAGACGACGCCGATCAGAGTCCACCGATAGACGCGCTGGTCTATCGAGGTTAAGATTAAGAGCTGGGGTCGAAAATTCGGTCGACCTTCGGCCCGATACGAGGGACAGCAGAAGGAACGAAGATAACGCGGCGTCTCGCGACCGAACCGAGACAATGTCGATCATCGACTTATATCATCGGCTGACAAGTTTTCGGTCTAACAATGATGCCCGGTAATGCAAAATAAAACCAACTCGTTTCTTTCATGTTTTTAGAGTGTCCTATCTCTTGCAACTTCGCTTTACCATTTGCCAAAACAATTTTGTCGACTTTTCGATGTTTTCCGATATAACCATCTCTTTTGGGCGACCAAAGCGTGATGCATCATCGGTATTCGTACGACCACGTTTAAATTCAGCAAACCAGTCGATAATGGTCGATTTTCCTGATGCGGAGTCCGGATAATACTTATCGAGCCAAGCTCTCGTTTCAACGATGTTTTATCCCATTAAAAAGCAATGTTTTATCAACACACGAAATTCTTATTTTTCCATTGTTACCACTGTAACTTTTGAACCAAGTTGTTGTATGAAACGCTGTGACGAAATGTACGAAACGTTTGTTAACGCCAGGTGCAGCTAGCTTTTTCCAATTTTCTACGCGAGACCGTATCGAAATATTAAGAGTTTTTCGACTTTTATTTTACTCGCTATTTAAGCACCGGATACCGATCGTGACACCATTTGCACGCGGTCCGTGCGTTTACGGGCTCTCCGTGGTGCAGTACAGCTTCGCGCTGACCCTGCATCCGCTAAGAGGTTAAGACCGAAAGATAAGGGGAAAACGCTGTAGTCGATGGACAAATTCAAGAGTCCTAAATAACGCGACATTTCGACGTACTTATACGCATCGATTAGAGCCTTTGAGGCAGAGAAAAACGAAGTAACGAAACGTCGACAATTTGTATCTTCAAAAACGACGCTACTATAAGCTAAACATCGTCTTCATTTCAGTCTAATTTGCTTATCTTTCCCTAATTTCTCTTGCTAAATTTAGATTTGCTAAATTGGTGGACTTATGGTGTTCGACTATGAGGCATGAAATCTCGAAAATCTTGTGAAAAATGGCACTACTATAAGCTGATCATTGTCTCCTTTTCAGCCTGATTTTCTTAAGTTTCTCGTAAACTGGTGTGGAATGTCTGCCATAAGCCACTTCTCCATTGTAGATGTCCCTTGGTATGGAGATCATCCCAAATCGTCCCAATTGTACAGCCCAGAAGGTTACAGAGAAATCGTGCGACCCATCTTCGACTCTAACCTTTAAAATCTTCCACGCGTTCCAAATAGCGCAATCCCTGATAACGCGTCTCCAATAAGAGAATGTCTACGCGTAATCGTCAACAATCGACTAAAACAATTCGCCGAATGTCCAAAATTACAGAGGCAAAATGGCAAAGAGGAGTTAGAGGCTGATATCACCTAACCTATTAAACTTTCGAAAAGATTTAGAAAATGATGAGTCACGTCCACTCTATCCACTTTAACGACACAACGGTCTACGACTATCGGCCGAACTATCTCCTTTTCCGCATTATCCAAATTCACGACTTGGTAGTAATTAAGCGCCGAACGAACCACTCCAACGGTGGAAAAAGAGCCGGAAGTGACTTCGACGTAGATACGTCTCAATCGGCCCGACTAGCGGGAGATTTAAAACATTCCATCGAGGAATGCCAATGGTCGAGGAGAGGCGTTAAACGCGCAAACGATCAGGAGGACGAAACGAGAAAACTTTTTCCCCAGCCGCCTTTTCTCGTCCCTCTTCCCCTGCCCACTCTTTTTAGCCTTTTGTCCTACTTCTTATCCCTTCGATCTCCTCTTTTCTCACTCGGCAACGAATCACCGCTTTAAATTCGAGCTAAATCTACCGAAGGAACCGTCGTTAATTGAAAGGTAGCGATGTAGAGCTTCGTTTCCACCCGCTAGCCAGCGCGAAGTCAGCCTTCTTCGCCGCGCGGTTCCCCGTTTTGGCCCATGGACTCGCGACTGATGCGCGTCTATTTAAAAACTGACTCCTTAAATATTTACGTAGGTGGAAAGAGCCCGTACGCTTGGTCGGTAGCGCTCGATAGGTCGTTCTGACGCATCGGAGGAATTTTATACGTTTAGCCCTTTCCACTCGTATGCCGCCGTACAGGCGACGATACACGCCCTACAGTTGCGCTCGTGAGTCGCCTGGATATAGGCACCTATCCTACGTTTCATTATTACACTTTTTATACCTTTTATACCTTTCATATATTTTTTTTTCTGCTAACAAGGGGAGTCTCGACCCTGGTAATAATGGATTTTTTAATTTTTTACATATATTGTAGAGGATGTCCTTCTGTATACGTCGGTAAGCGGAAAAGTCGCGACGGGCCTTAGTTTACGAGAAAACTAAATTAGAAAATTACGAGTGCCGGAAAGCCCGGAAAGGTAATTTTCACATCTAACCGCGTGGTGCAGCGGCGAGTGACAGTGACTCGTCAAGATACTCGATAATTTGAATCATTGCCGTTGGCTTTTTCAATTCTTTTTAAATCGAATCTCTTCCCAGGTTGAAGTGCCCAGGCCATCCACTTACTTCCCTCTCCGCGAGGCACTCGAAGCGCATTCAAATTGAAATTTTTTCCCCATCGAAAAGAAACTGAGAATCGACCGGCGAGCGAAGGGTTAAGTTATCACGCGATCGGGAACGTTTAATTACAAGTCATTTCGAAAGCACTGTTTACGACGACCTAAATTAACCTTTCGCCGCTCGTCACGAAAACCGATATGCCGCGGTGAACGATCGATCGATCGATGATATGCATTTGGATTAGAAGCGTTCATATTCCTAAAGCCGTAAGTATTGGCTTGGCAACTAAATATTTGTGGGTTTTGCCGATAAATTCTAATTTATCTTATTTTTTTTTTGTGTTCAGTTGAGTTTTGGGACTAAAATTCCCAAAACTCTAGAAGAAAGACTACAACACTTGGACCTACCCGAAGATATCGGGAAATTCCATCAGAGACGTCTGTTGTAAATCTCTGCTCCATTGCTGAACATTAATCGATCGATCGATATGCATCCGGATTAGAAGCGTTCATATTTGTGATTTTAACGTGCCAGGTCACCTAACGAGATACAAAAGAGAAAAAGATCAAGACAAGTAAGCTAGAAACGCTAAGGGAAACTAAAAAAAAACAATCACCGACGACAGACGAGTTTGGCGAACCCACGGAAATTCAAACCCACCAATAAGATCGTCGTCGCGATGCCCCGATAAAAAAGACTACTTCGTCGACGAATTTTAATCCAAAAACTCTAGAAAAAAGACTACAACACTTGGACCTACCCGAAAATATCGGGAAATTCCATCAGAGACGCCTGTCGTTGTAAATCTTTGCTCCGTTGCTGAACACTTTATTAGACATCGTACCGCAATGCGATAGGCATAAAAGTACTTAACCATTACAGATACAGTTACTACGATGACGATAAATACTTTCCATACGGGAAAGGTAAAAATAACCTACGGCTTTACGCGTTTGACGCGTACGCGACAGAATGCGACTTCGGACGAACGAAGGTAGCCAGAGGAGCGCGGAGAAAGAAGAGGAAAAAAAATATCCGTTCATCGTGCGAGCACGTGGTGGGAATACTGATGACAAAGAGATACGCGATGTTATCGAGACATCGCCGACAAACCCAATGTGCAAGTAACGCATCGTGACGAAATAGAAGGCTTCGAACAGGCCCCAACGAACCACGAATTCACCAATAATCTGGAAAGTTTGAGGTCCCCTGATTTTCGTCGATCGACCAATTAACGTACACCCAATTCTGTTTTTATACGAATTTTTTTTTACACGATTTTAATTCAACACGAATCGGAAGTTAGAATCGATTGTAGACGATGCTAACGTGAAAACTCATGACTTATCGTATCATTTTTGCTGATTTCTTAGGATTGGAACCAATATTCTATTTTTCGATGGATGCGATATATTTTTCTACAAGAATTCAGAAAACAGAATTATGCGTACGAAGTCTGTGCTAAATGTAATAAAAAAAATCCGAAAAGTGGATTTTAAAAAAAGAATGTATACGTGTAAAAATTGTTTCGAATAAAATTTCTTGAACCCCTTGACGTACAAATAAGACGGAATTTAATGCGTCCGAAAAATACTACTTCGTTTGGCTCGACTAAGCAGTTACGTGCAAGTTTTGAAACAAAAGAGAGAAATTTTATTTTGAAATTTGCGTTTAGTTATCGGTACTCTTGAGGAGAGGAGGGAGGGAGTAGCATCGTGAACGTTCTAGACAAAACAGAATCAATGCAAGAGTGAAATAATTGAATAATCTAATAATATATCGCACGGCATTCGATTCTTAACGTCTCGGAAACGTCAAAGTCTGCAATGGCACGTGAAACGAATGACGTCTCCCAGACGTCATTGTAGGTCAAGGGGTTAAAATAAAATTTGATTTTTTTCGTTAACTTCAATGTCGATATTTCAATCGAATGGACTCCCTTCGTGCAAAATCTAGCGTTAAAGACGCCGTTCGTACGAATTTAATTGGCGTCGATGTTGCGACAATCCTGTCGTTTCCGAACGTTCGGTTGGCCGCCGTGTCGTCACAGCTGTAAATCTTCTCGCGCCGTGTACATTTTTATTACCTCGTTCGAAGCTGGAGACTTCGTCGGTCGTTGCTACATTTCTCGTTGAATTATTAAAAAATTGTAAGTGACGACGAGTCGTAAGACTCGTGGCCATTCGCGATCGGCAAACAGCGCCATCCAGGCTGATGCTATCGCTTCGCAACGGGCAAGAGCACGTAACAAAAGCGCGTTCGTTTGCACGAAGGCGCGTGAACGTTCGTGACTGATATATTGTGTTCTTCGTTCGGTGCGATCGGATAGCGAAGGAGGCAATTGACGAGACGATAATTTATCGCGATCGTTCAACTCTCCTACGTGCACCGAACGATAGAAAAATATGCCTCTAAAATCGATCGATAGATTCGCTGTAAAAGCGAATAAATTTCCCACGGAATCCGCGCGGAGTTTCCCAAGCTCTTCGCTCGTGTTTTGCTAACGATCCAATTCCGAATCGACGTTTTTCGATTCGATCGATAAAATCGATTTGTATGTATTCGAAATTGTGTTGGGGAGAGAGAGAGAGAGAGAGAGAGAGGGAGAAAGAAGAGAATTTTAATGGTGCTATCACACGAAAACGAGAAAATGCTCGTTTTTCCCCAGTTATTCTAAAAAGCAACATTTAAAGAAACGAGGAAAAAAAACTTTTTCGTTTAAAAAGACGAAATTACTTTCCGAACAATCTATTATTTGCAGGACTATCGGCACTAAACTTAAAACGACCGATCGAATGATCGTCCTTGAATTTTGCTTGGAATGTCCAACATGTGAAAATAAATTCCTCGTGTCGATTTGTGAATCGTAGCGACAACACTTTACAATTTAATCGATAAGATCGAACATTTTTAATATCGATATTAAATTTAGAATTAATATTATATCAGAAAGAGAGAGACAACAATTTTAATGGTGCCGCCACACGGAAACATTTTACGATTTAATCTTCAATTCAAAATTGTAATGGAAAGAAAAGGACGAGAATTTTAATGGTGCCGTAACACGACAACGAAAAACGACACGAGGAGCGAACGTATTTTTAGGACTATCGACACTAAACTTAAAACGACCGATAGAATGATCGTTCTTAAACCTTGCTTGGAAGGCCTACATGTGATTACTTCTTCTTTCCGTCTCTACAATGTAAATGAAACGTGAAAATAAATTCCTCTTGTCGATCTGAAAATCGTAGACAAGTTCGCGTAACAGTTGTGTGTCGACTTGTGAAATTAATCGATAAAATCGAACGTTTTTAATATTAATATCAAATTTAGAATTAATATTATACTAGAAAGAGAGAGGCGAGAATTTTAATTTTAAACTTGTTCAAATCAAAGTTTAAACAAGAA
>JAITYT010000360.1:978952-991315 GCA_025433975.1 Liostenogaster flavolineata
TTGTTAAATTTGTAGGTCCTGTTAAAAGAATTATTAAGCGAATAATATGCTTTTTATTTCTAACAATATTTCTGAGAGACAAACGATAAATTGTTTTTTCTCAACGCCATTTCTCTTCATCTATTTGAAACTCTCAAGACGTGACTTAAGTCACTTTCAAAATAAACATTTTTATCATTTCATTAACCAGCGAATTTCCGTTTTACGAAATCTTTGTGATTTTAAATATATTAGTTACAATTTCCTTCAAAATGAAGAGATAACGTAGAAATGTAAATATTACAATATTTTTCTAGCTTGATTTTTTCTGGAAAATGGATTTAGGTCACTTTCAAAATAAACGGCTCGAATAATTCTCTTTAAATTCCACTGGCGCCTTTGATCGAAACGCTTCCATCCATCGTTATTCCATGAAGAATAACCTCTCCTGACATGGATGCAACTCTTAACGCATCGCGAACGACAAGAGGAAACGCTTTGTGTCTCCGATATTTTTCCTGATTCTCCGCGAAACGACGAGCTCTTTCGTTGTCTTCCGATTCTCGTATCGATAGTTTCTATGATCGGATGATATAAAAATGTACGAGAGAAAAAGATGCAGAAGGATAAAAATATAAAAGGAAAAATAGGCGTCGTAATCTTACGAACTCATCGTCGATAGAAAACGCAGGAGATTTTCGACCGTGCGACTCGACCAAGTGAAATTTCGAAGCGACTTTAAAAGTTGGTCTTCCAGGGAAGAGAAGAAGGAAAGTAGAGAAAACGTGGCAGGCGGCCTCTTATCTACGAGAAAGGAAGAAAGTTTCGACCGTAGGATGTTGAAGCGATCCGGTCGCTTCTTCGTCTTCTCGCGGCGGTGTTCCTCGAGCCGCGGATGGCCTCCCTATTGTAAACGCATTTTGACTTACTCTCATTGTTGCGAATGGAGCCATTGTAATCCCCGTGGTATCGTCTGGTGCATACGGAAACGATCGTACGAATATACGCGCCTGATACGAAGAGTGAGGAGTAGGGTAGGAGGTGAGTGGATAGAATCGTCTTTACCAAGGCTAATAACGCAACAATACGACCGTTATCGAGCTAGAGACGCGAATCTGCTCAGTTTTCGAGGCCGAACGAGAATCCGGTTCGTTTTCGAGAAGATTTCGAATACCCTTGTCTGTTGAGAAGCGATGGAAAAGATTGGGAGGGAAAAGGACTAGTCGAAGCTTGAAACAGCTGCGGAGTTAACATTGTTGGTGACCAAGCGTTTGGCGCTGTTTTCTGCGTATGACTTGACCGAGACTTTGTGAAGTGAAGCGTGAGGCAAAACGGAGGGTAAAATCGCCTTTTATCAAGGCTAATAACGCAACAATACGACTGTTAGCAAGTTCGAACGCGAATCCGATTGAATTTCGAGAAGATTTTAAATACCCTTGCCTGTTGAGAGTCGATCGAAAAGATTGGGAGGAAGAAAGACTAGTTGAACCTTGGAATAGCTGCTGATTCAACATTATTGGTGAGCAAGTGTCTGGTGTGTGTTTCCTGCGTATGGTTCAGCCGTGTATTTGCGAAATGACGTATGAGGCAGAACAGTGGGTAGAGAATGGTAAAGGTTATCCCAATCTTAAAGTCAATTTTATGGTCGAACGGCGTTTTAAAGTTCTCGTGTGATTTTGAGGGGAAACAAAGTTCTGCCTAGATTTGGTATTGGCGTGATAAACACGATAGGCGTCCTTCCATGGTTTCGTTAGCCTTAAAAATGGATCGGTGAAAACGTGTTGACCTGACAATCGTGTTTGCTTATATTTTTCAATTTTTAAGAGAGAAAGATCACCATGTATTCGAATATCCCACCGATATCGAGGAAGAATCGTTATCGTTCCTACACCAATAGAACCGGTTCTGGGTCGAAAGATAGAACGATTATCCCGGCAGCGTCGAGGGAAGTCGAGGAGAAGGCAGAGTATCGACGAAGTCGATTAATTACTGTTGCCACGGATATTAGTGTAGGGCCAATCGTAAGCCGACATTAAGATTTCACGGGCATTGCAGGTATTCAGTCATGTTAAGAGGTTTACCCATCGGCTGCAGCCGCGAACGTAATTAATGGAACCGATGAACTTCGATACTCTGACACACATAAAATTGCCTGGGCTTCTTATACAATGCGCGTGCTTCCTCGTAGTAAATCAAATCCCGCGAGCTGATACGGCGTGAGCCAATTCACCACGCGGGTTTATGGATAAGAGAGCCTTTTAATCCATCCCTGCAAATAGTTGCAGAGATGTAGTCGAAATCGGTCGAATCGTGGCCTATATTTTCTCGTTAACGAAGAGCTAGGACTTGAACTTTTCTCAAAAATTCAAAAAAATAAAAACCGTCGGTTGAACTCCGAAGTGTCAATACGCGTGCCTCGATAGAATCATCTTCGAGTTGCGATTGAACTATGCAACTACACAATCGCCTACAAAATTGCCTACAAAATTGCACCGTGCAACGATACAATCAGATTCGACGCAACAACAATAGCAACAATGACGTCGATGGCCTAAAGAACGTGGATCAGGGTGGTCCAAGGAGTAGGAAGAAGTTTCAGGCATGCGTTTGCTCAAGCGGCGGAAGATCCAAAGAGAAACACGGAGATGGGAATAGGAGGACGAACTAGCGCGAAGTCGAGTTAGGGGTGGAGGCGTAGGGGTGTCGGTTGTATCGCCGCATAAAAGCTCGTTCCATTTGTACGTTCCGCTCCTTGGCGCACGGAGTTTTGTCGCACGAGACCGTCTACGCGCTGTACTCGATAGCCACGAACAATCCGGAGGGTCGACGAGCTGGTGGCGAGGTGAGGCTTGCCTCGACGAAACGGAATAGGGCGCAGGAGGGGAAGGGGAGAGCGGAACGAAAGACTGGGTGGGACGGGGTGTACGGGGACGAGGAAAAGGGGCTGGAAGAGAAGGAGAAGGACGAAAAGAGAGCAAGAAGGAGAGAAAATGGAAGGGAGAGGCTAGAACCACCCGCGGCTGGAACGAACGAATCCCTTTAATCCGTTCTGTCAGAACGTCGAGCTCGTGGACAAAGCTTTGTCGCGTTTCTCTCCTTCTTTTTCTTTCTCTTCTTTCTTCCTGTCATTTCTCTCTCTTTCTCTCTCTCTCTCTCTCTCTCTCTGTCTGTATTTCTCTCTGCTCATCCCTCTTTTTCAACTTTCACCCCTCGTTTCGCGCGCCCTCCTGTCGTTGCCTTCTGTCTTTCACTTCTACTTCTCTTTTCTTTCTCTCACTCTCACTCGCTTAGACACTCATACTGGTTGGCGCTGTTGCTGTTTCCTCCTTTTCCCGATCGCATCCTTTCGACTGTCCGTCTGTCTGTTTGTCTGCCTGTTCACCCGTTCGCCCGCTCTTCTTCTTCTTCTTCCTCCTACCCTTCCTTCACGCGTTTAATCCGACGTAAAATTTGTGGGCGATGCTAACGGAACAGATGGGAAGACAGAATCAACAGAGTGGAACGTCAGCGATCTCGAGATTAGGTCTACCGTGCATCGAATGTTTAACTGGCGCTAGGAACGAGCAAAGTTTCGTTCCTGCCCGACGCCAGAAAAGAGAAGCGATGGGGTAGTTACCTAACGCAGCACTTCGAAGAAGACCTAAAAGATCGTAACGGTGACCCATGTCGAGCATTTATCAGCATAAACGTTCAGTTTTTTAAGGGAAATCTTCGAGTATAGCAATAGGCTAGGTTCAGGGACGCCAACACTTTTCAGAAATGGTCGTACACATGCGATGGGGTTATCCATACAAAATAATAAGCCTTAGCGAAGATTTCTAAAACCAACGATCCTCTCGGAGGAAGGGTGTCGGTATGTCTACTAGAAATGATCGCTGAGCAATATCATCGTCCACTACGCAGTGGCATGTTCAAGATAGACGCGGTAACATCGCGACGAGTTAGCGCGTAAAAACTGGGAAGGTACGATTTCGACGTACTTTCGGAAACTCGATCACGTAATCCTCGTAAATATTTAGCGCATGGCGGACGCGCTCTCGCGCTAGGGTCCGTAACTAGGTAGGAAGTTATTAGGTTATGGTACACGTCGGAACGTGACGATCCGTTAAATTCGAAATCCGTCCAGGTTCGTGGTCGCTGGGCCACAGGATTCGTCGAGGGCTCGCACCTTGCTTCTTCCAACGTTAGCCGTGTCGCAACGGCCGAACGAAACTCGATTCGAAACTCCTTCGAACTACCACGAATCGTGTCACAATGGCGGACTACGACGACGACGACGTCGTAGACAACAACGGCAACTACGGAGCCCAAACGACGACCCTACGGCGTCTAACGCGAGAGTTATGACTTCTTCATCGTGTGATTCTAACAACGCGACAGGTTCTTCCTTGGGTTTCAGAGGTCGCCTGTAAAATTTCTGGCCATTGTGCGGAACTGGGGACACTCGTTTCGATCTTTCTTTCGTTAACACAGTCTTTGGGACACTTTTGGGATTTTTATCGACAAAGGAATCACGTAAAATAAAAGCATAAAAAGATAATAATTCGATTCAATTTTTCGTCGACATTTCTTCACGTTAACCACACTCCAATTTCCAACGCGCTCCATACGCATTTAGAATCAGCTGGGAATCTTTAACAGTGGAGTTCGATCTTTGCCAATAGTCACGGCGCTTACGAAACGCCGAAGGGAAAAAGGGATTAATTTCGGAACGATCGAAGCTGGTATTTGAAATTGGAATACTCGAACACTTTGAGTATGTCAAATCCGAAAGAATATTTAAAGAAAATAATCAGAGAGGCAACTCAACCAAAGGAGAAACAGCAAATGCAGCCAATGATATTGTAGCGAATGAAACCTACAGACGGAATGCAATTGCAAAACCTTCCTTCGTGAGCCGCAAAATCATCATCGACTCGAAGATAACATCGACGACCCAATCCCCATCGACGATCGAACAACGGATCGCAGCCGTGTGTACGAAGAACCTTACTGGCTGATGCACCGCAGGAGAAGAGGATTAAACGATGGAATCAATGTCGACCAGGAGCAAACTCACGACGCGCAACGATGCGTTTAAGTGCATCGTTTGTTAAACAGCGAGAGGCAGACGTCGTTACTCGGTAGTCGTTATCCCAAGAAGAGAGAGCGCACCGGGAACCGGAAGGTTTCGCCTCTGTTGAAACCTTCGTCAGCGAAAGCCGACTGAAACTTTCGACTCTTCGAAGAGCCTTGAGTGCGTACGCGAGTGGATACGCAGGCCTCGCTAGCTGCTACTAGGCTCTCCGAGTCTCGAAACGCGATACACGCTCCTCTCGGTGAGAAGTTACGACGTTCGAAGAAGGTAGCTAGACACGCGAAAGGTTAGCAGCTTCCGCTTTCCAGATATCGCTGGATTCGCGGCTGTGTGTGGCAGATCGATGCGGTGGGTGCTCTTGGCTTCGCGATGTTTGCGAAACTGCATAGGTTCACTCGAATACCTCGCGTTTACGACGTGTACTTACCGCGAGATGGGCCCTGATTGCGTTTAAACAGACGACTTTTCAGCTTTATGCTCCATCGTGCAAAGATCGTACGTACGTATCTCGATACCTTTAGGGTCGAAGCTTGGTAAAATCGTGATTTTCTTCGAATTCGATAGTAATTATCGCGAGTAAATACGAGTGATAAACGATAGAGCGAATCGATCGGTTTAGTTGACATCGTAATGGAACGAAACAAACGCGTTGTCGCGTTCTTGGTGATTCTATTTTTGCACGATCGATGGGGTATAATTTATGGGTGCTGTTGAATTTCGTGACAGAATTTCCGCAAGGTCTGTGTAACCATGATTTATCGACTGTGAATTGTTTATTTTGGAAAATTCTCTTTAGCTCTAAAAGTTACGGTCTTTCGCGAGAATGATCATTAGACTCGACTCGTCGATTGAGAAAAGTCGACAACTCGACGATTCTCGTCCACGAAGTTCACGATGGCCCTTCGGTCCTACCGACGAGATTTCGAGATCTCGATAACGAAATTTCAGCAGCGACGTAACTTGGAATGGATAATTTTATCGATCCTACACTGCGAATATTAAATATTGCACGGTGTATGTCGAGCATCGTTTAAATTATAATTAACTCTTCGACGTGCAAATAGGACGAAACTCGATGCGTAACAAAAATGCAATTTAACTCGACTGAAACGAACAGTTACGTAAATCTCGCGGAAAATGTTTACAATGCTAATATCATCCAACAAAACTGGTGTACGAGATTAACGATTGATAATTAAATAATATAACGAGTGAACGAGGAGAGTCTAAAACGAATGCCAGTTCAAACGTCCTCTCAAACGCCACGATACGTCAAGGGATTCGTTTGGTTACGTCATTAGCAAGACCTGCCGAATTGGGATTGGAGCGCCTGTAGCATCAGGAATTCGAAAAATCGAACCTGGAAACAACAGTAACGCAGTTGAATCGGGCAGCAACGATAAAGACATCTCGAACCAATCGTGGCGACGCTTCAAAGTTCGTATTTCGTGGCATCACCAGTTATCATCAGCAAGACCTGGCGAATTGGGATTGGAGCGCCTTTAGCATCAGGGATTCAAAAAATCGAACCTGGAATCAGTAACAACGTAGTTGAAAGATTGGACAGCACGATAAAGACAACTCGAACAAATTGTGACTCGAGCAAAGTTCGTGTTTTCATCGTTATCAATGAGCTAGCGCCACCGTCGGTATGATACGCCTAGGGATTGATTCAATTACGTCATCGGCCAGGTCATGCGAATTGGGATTGGAGCGTCTCTTAGCTTTGTAGATTCGAAAAATCGAACTTGGAAACAGCAATACCGTAGAATAACCAAATAGCAACAATAAAGACAACTCGAACCAATCGTGACACGGACAGAGTTCGTATCTCGTGGTATCACCCGTTATCACCTATCTACTAACATATCGCGATTAAAGAGCTAGCGCCAGTATGATACATCTAGGGATTGATTCAATGACGTCATCAGCCAGGTCATGCGAATTGGGATTCGAAAAATCGAACCTGGAAACAGCAATACCGTAGAATAATCAGACAACAACGATAAAGACAACTGGAACTAATCGTGACACGGACAGAGCTCGCATTTCGTGGTATCACTTGTTATCACCCGTTATCACCCGTTATAACCCATTATCACCGTCGTTATCATCCAGCAAGCACCACCGTTTCTCGGATAGGTCAAGGGGTTGATTAAATTACGTCATCGGCAAGGTCGTGCGAATTGGAATCGGAGCGTCTTTTAGCGCGAGGAATTGGAAAAATCGAAGCTGGAAACAGCAATAACGTAGTTACGCGATCCCACCGCACGATAAAGATAACTCGAACGAGTCGTGACGCGGCAGAGTTCGTATCTCGTGGTATCACCCGTTATCACCGACGTTATCGTCGAGCCAGCACCATCGTCGCCACCATCGTCACCAATATCACCTGCAGCGGCACTCCGGTCAGGGTGATTCGGTATCGCGACACCGGTGACGCCCAACCTCAAAATCAGATTTAGCCACCAACTGTGCCGCGTCATTACGCCCCTCTGCGGCGCATATGTAGGCCGGCATTGCGTGTACACGACCAAAAAGCGCATAATGCCGTGGCACCGTGGCTGGCGCGCGAGCGCTCGTCTCTCTCTCTTCCGGCAGGAGAAACGACGAGAGCGAGACGGAGCACACGGGGTGGTAGGAGAAGTACGGAGGAATGGATATAGTGAAGGATGACTGGAAAGAGAGACCGGCTGGGGCGGTAGAGGAGGGAGAGGACGCCTACAAGAACCGCTTTCGTAGACGTTAATCCGTGTACACACGGTGCCATTAACGGTGGATAGCGTTAAATGGATGGTCGTCGATATCAGGTTGGTACATCGGCCGCACGTTGGACCCGCCCAACAACGTGGAAACGTTTTTATTGCGCGAGTTATTCGAGCCACTGCACGGTTATCGCGATAAATACGATAACGACGCCAGGATCGTCGACGACAATTGATCAACCATTTTTGTTATTTCGAGGTAAATCCGATAACGACCGAAATATTTTCTGGTTTCCGCGCTCCTTTTTGGATCCTTTCTTCCCTCTTCTAGAGTCAAGTTTTAGCGATTTTGCAAAATTTCCCTCCAACGTATGGAATGTCCTTTCAATCGTCCCTTCTCCAGTTTCCTCGATGTCATTTAAATTCGTATTTATTCGTAAGTATTCGTAAAGTATTTGTCATTTCGGTTGGAATATGACGCGTAAAGCGTCAGAGATAATTTAACAACGGGGGGAACTTTCTTAAAAACCTTCCCAACAACGTGGAAACGTTTTTATTGCGGAGGCATTCGAGCCATCGCGCTGTTATCGCGATAAATACGGTAACAATGCTTGCTAGAATGCGCAACAATCGTTCATCATTTTCGTTATTTCCAGGTAAATTCGGCAACCATCGAAACATTTTCTGGCTCCTTCCTTTTCTTCAGCCTTAAGTTTGTACAATTTTGCAGAAATTTCCTTGGAAAGGTTTGGGACCATAACGACGTCCTGGACTGTCCGTTCATTCACCTCTTCTTCAGTTTGCCCGATGTCGCGCAAATTCATGGGGTTTCGGAGATGATTACGTAGAGAGTAATCGACTAGGCGAGATATTTGTCATATCGGTTGGAATATGACGCGTAAAGTGTCAGAGATAATTTAACAACGGGAGGAACTTACTTAAAATTAGCCATGGAACAGCAATAGCGAGTGATGGATAGAATCGCCAACAGACCATATTTCATTGGCCTAACCGGAATATTATCTTAAAAGTGGGTCAACGCTAGGAACTTTCTGCCAATCTCGTACTGGTATGATAAATGACACAGAGTTTCTTCGAAATTGACTAGAAACTATAAAACTATAAAAACTCGAGATACACGTAATTGCTTGACTTTAATTTCGCACGCTATGGGGGGTTTTTAAAACTAAATTCCGCCCTTAACTGCTTAATCTGTTAACGGGGGGATTCCCTTTCTAATTACGCGGCTTTTTATGCTTAATTAGCTTATTATTGCTACATTTATTATTGATTTTGATTAATATTGATATATTATTGCTTTATAATAAGCTAATTATGCTTAATATACAGGGTAACCAATGGGAATGCGTTGAAAGTTACGTCGTACAACCTCGAAACATCGCAGAGCTGATAAATAGTTTTAAAAAATGCAGTCGCAGCATTCCTACATCTACGTTAATTCCAATGGACAACACTTTGAATACATACGCCACTGATTCATACGCGCGAGCAAAAATTTTCTTTTGTTTTATATCGTGTATTTCAATCGTTAAATTATTATATATCTCTCTCTCATATATATATGTTAATAAAATTGACAAGTTTTCTCTACAAAATGGCGTTTAATTCATTCTACTTGGCCTACTTGTTACGAAGTAATAACTATTTACTTTTAACACAGTCCCATTGGTCATCCTGTAAATTCTACGTTTTACGTAACATATTTTCACGTAATATAAATTCAAAACGTTCGACATACTATATTTATACGTCCCGCTCGGTTAACAGGTCAGATGAGCCGAGTCACAGATTTTATTGGAAAAAAGGAATGGCGATTATTACGAAATTTAGAAATATCTTGTTAAGTATCGTTCCGCCTATTTTCAGTATTTCCCCGATATTCTTGGCGAGCCAAGTGGCAAATTTACGATTCGTAAATTCCAGGCGCGTCTTGACAATTGGAACATTACGCTCACGTATCGGGGAAGCATTGGCGTCGACGTCGAGCGTCAATGCCACTACATCCGTGGAAGATTAGATCATCCATGATCATTCGCGTTCCGACGGCCGTTCCATCTAAATTATCAATTCCTCGTTAATAATAGCGGTGTAAAGCGATACGTTGCGGCTGGTTACACCGAAATCTGCCGCTTTTATAGCTTAAATTATGCGCGCGGCGGTAGAAATTAATATCCGGATGCGCGGTTACAATGTTACGACTAACAAAAACGGTGTAACTAACGTTAAATAACGATGGCGAATGCCGCAACGGCGGATCCATTCGCCATCTATTTAAATCGAATTTATCATTGCCAAGGACACATACAGATCACTTCGGACGTTTTCGCATTTATTTTCGAATTCACACGTTCGTCGTGATAATGTTAATTCGGTTAGTTAGCAAGACTGATCTTCCAGTGAAGCGCGGATTTGTTACTTCGTTTCGCGATGCGAAGTAATACTTTGGTGAATTAAATTGCAAAATTGATTAAATTTGCGTGCCGATACGGTACGCGTGAATTGTAGGAAAAACATAAATTAGTACGAAATAAGCATTTTAACCCCTTTGCCTATGATACCGCGTAAGAGACGTCGTACTTCTTGGTCGCATTCGGACGATATATTTTCTTGACAAATATTAGAAAGGTACCCTAAAGATGTCTTCGAAAATAGCATTAAGGTACGCGCCATTGGAACTTAAATCGTAAGGCAAGGTGTTAATAATCGTTGAAATTAGCTGCGTTAAATGAAAACTCTGTTAAGTGTAATCGCGACTTCTTATATCGAAGGCTATCGTAAATTTTATCTTTATTGCCAGGCTAATCTTGTAAATATAGGCAGTAACTATGCAGTATAACCATGTGCAGTGATACACCATACGCGTCGTGTGAATGTAATCACGTTATCAGTCGAAGAAGAACGCTATCGAACTTTAGGACAGTTTTTGCGACAACGGCCCTACCGGGAGTCTTATTGGACATTCTGACTGAATTAGTTTGCACGAAGTTACAAAAGTGCCTTCATCTTTCCCCTTTTATATGTTTCCTTGCTTCTATTGCGCACCCACGCGTCTCATCTTTATTTCCAGGCTAATCTTGTAACTATATGCAAATACGTACCTAAACTGCATGCCAAGTAGGAACGCAATCATGATCCAATTTTCATCCGTTTAACACACGTCCCCGCTATCGCGCGTTATGTTATCCTACAATTATCCCTGAGATATCGCACTAATTATCAGTGATACGGCCACGGTGGTAGGACTACTTCATTGTTCGCGCAAATACTTTGGCCATCGGCGAAATGAGGAGAAGCTAGTAAGCCGGACGGTTCCAAACTTTCATCTCGAATTAGACACCAAGACGAAGTCTTGAAATACGGCTGAACATATATCGAAGTACCGTTTAAACATCCGAACTGCCGACCGAACACCCGAGCTACCGATTGAACACTCGAACTACCTATTGAACACCCGAGCTACCGATTGAACATCCAAGCTATCGATCGAACACCCGAACTACACAAAGATCACGAACTTCGTAAGGATCACAATTGCGTCCTTCCTAACTGGCGATACTCGACGGACAAACTGGACCCGATTGCTTTAGGGTTAATTTCAGCATTGCTTCAGCCATCTTGATCGCTAAAGTTAATTAATTCGACCGAACTGCACGTTACCACGATCACCAGGATAAAGTAATTTCACGGATTCAATTTGCAAGGAAATAGCGAATCGGAAGCTCATCGATGATCGATCGTGGCATATGGAGGGTGGAAAAGGTAACGGAGAAATATGTCGGTCGGGCGGGACAATGGCGTACGATCGTGCGTAGCATCGGCAATCCGTCGATGGTTGCGCACTCGTTGCATCCTATCGGAAGTCGAGTCGAGCTTGTGGGTGGGTGGACGGACGAGTGGAGCAAAGGGAACGAACTAGAGAGAGAGAGAGAGAGAGAGATATTGGGTCGGAACGAGAGGAAAAGAGAAGGCGAAAAACACCCGCCAATTATCAGGTAGGTAGACTTCGCGATTCCGCGTCTATGGAGACGCTCTAATGACGTCGTCCCCCGCAAACTTGCCACTTCAGACTACAACGGATAATGGGGCCTTCCCGCTACATCCGAACGCATTGTTGCATCGACTAATTGGATGAGAAAGACCGAGGAAGGAAAGGGGGCCGAGTGTACCGGACGAATGCTTAAAATGACGCGGCGCTTAAATTCCTCGCCGGCAATCCCGTTTCCCCGGGAAAGAAAACGACGATGCCAACACCGAGAGGACGCATAAAAGTAGGGTGTAACCCACGCGGTTCCATTTGCCAGCTCGCAACTCGTCCTTTATTCTTGGATTGATCATCGCGATCTTATTCTTCATTCCTCCTTTCTTCTTCCTTCGCCAGTTTTCAACTGCCACTGAATGCCTTGCTTCTCTCTCACTCTCTCTCTTTTTTTCTTTCTTTGCCATTTTGTTCAGTTTGATGTATATTTATTCGATGTTCATATTTCTCTGTGAAATTTGTATTATCGAAAATCGGCGGTTTTTCCTTCCTTCGCCAGTTTTGAAGTATTCCTAGCCTTGGTTCTCTCTCTCTCTCTCTCTCTC
>JAITYT010000360.1:1003580-1014155 GCA_025433975.1 Liostenogaster flavolineata
GGTGCTCGATATGTACGTGAGAAGGTGGTTAGTAAGGATAGAATTATATTGTTCAGTAAATGTTGGGTCTATTGTCAATTTCTGTCAATTAATATCATCTCGAGTTGAATTGATAAACTAATATATCAAAATTGTATTAGTTTCTTTATTTCAAAAACGAACAGAATTTTTCGATAGGTCTAAAATTTTCCGAAAAGTAATAATAATGTCGAATGTCATCTCAAGTTGAACATTGAATTTGCTCGTCGACGGATCGAGGAACCAATTGAACGATTTCCCGCTCGAAATTAGCATTCGTGGTTCTTTGCGCGTGCGCGGAATGCATTAGAGACCGGCATAATGACCGGACATCAAACGAGACGCGTTGCTCGAAGCTCGACGGCAGTCTCGCGTTCCGTGGCTGAGTAACGAGGCAGATGACGACAAGCAGTCGTCGAATGTCGAACGCACGGTCGACTGCATAAACGACTGCCGTACCGAACGCTTTCGGGAGAAACCGAGAGAGCCAAGGCGACCCACGACCAATGAACACGACTGATTGACTGACTGATTGACTGACTGACTGACTGACTGACTAACTCAATATTTTTTCCTAATTGGAACGTTACTTACCGCTCTTAGATTACAGTGACTACATTTGTCCTCTTCACGAGTTTGCATAGGTGAGAATGGGGCTCTTTTGACGCCAAGAGAAGCTTCGTTGGTGCTTGTTTTATTCGTTAAATTAGGCCTGTATTATTGGGCAAAAATGTTAAGTTGATTGAAGACCTGTCCTTTTCACTAGCCTATATAGATGAAAATAGGGATCTCAGATCGCAAAAGAAGTCCTGATGAATTTCATTGGTGTTCGTATTGTTCGTTAAGTTAGGTCTTTATTATGGGGCAAAAATGTTAAGTCGATGGAAAATCTGTCCTTTTTACGAGCCTATATATAAAGGAAAATAGGGTTCTTAGGTCGCCAAAAGAAGTCCTAATGGGCTTCGTTGGTGTCCGTTTTATTCCTTAAATGAAGACTTCAGTATTAGGGGAAAATGTAACCAGGAGGTTAACTTCAACCCCCATGTTACCTTGGGATGGTTAATTTTCAACGAAGTAACTCTAAAGTTCCAAGTATTTCGTGCTAATTATCTCATTAGCTTATGTGTTGTTCAGGAAGTCGCTGTCTTGGAAGAAATATCAGGGTGGAATAGAGCCCGTACGTGTCAGTGACCAAAAGGAACGTTGCCATCTAAGTTTGGGAGCGACAAAGATAGTTCTTGGTTTTTCCTGCGGCATCTCGCGTCGGAAAATAGCAATGAAAAGCTAAAAAAAAAAATGAAGGGAAGACTATCCTAAAAAAGGAAGAAAGGTGCGAAGAGGAACAAGAAGCGAACTTTATTTTTAGAATATAAATCATCGTTGTTCGCGTACGACCAATATGTTCCTGCGCGATTAGACGATCTCCATATTGGGTAACAGTTTCGTAAACTTCGTTTATATTCGAATTCCATATCATAGAAATCTTATCGAATATTCAACCAGTAAATATGAATACATTGTTCGAATATGGTAATTATGAGAAGAGTGGTATTAATTTCGCACGATTTCAGCGGCGCGATATATCGTACATGCGCAATCACGCAATATATTTGATCATCACGCAACTTAAAACGTTTTACGTCACTGATCAACGATATTAGCACGTAAATACTATTACGGCGAATGGCTCACGACGTGGTTTCTTTTTTTAGTGTCAAATTTATTTAACGCATCAGAGTCAATGTCCTTGCATCGATCCTTGGCCTTCGTGTGGTTTATCCGCACGATAATTATGCCAGTAACGCTAACTCCGTTTTGGCACAGTTTTAGCAGAGAAAAGTAATTTTTGATTTTTGAAAAATCTGCTTGATAATTTTCCAGACGATCCTGACGTTTATTTCAGACTTTTTCAGATTCACTTTATAGGTTAACTTAGAGATTCGTCTGTTTAATACGGAAAGACCCCAAATACCCCAAATGCAACGGTTCGACGACACAAAATTCTCGAACGAACTCGGAAGTTGATTTAACAGTGTAAATCTCCCCGATGACGATTTGTTTAGACGGGACAGATTGAAGAGCACTTCGGGCAAATATTCGTTCAATCTCATCTCCGTAATCGAGAGTTATAATTGCGGCCATTTGGTTTGGCATTTATGTGGTCACGTGCCTATTTACCGGTCATAGATGGAAATCCTCGCGAAACGACCAAAATTCGATGTTTATCCGTAATCTTCGCGTATTTACTTCGATTTTCCTGCGGTATTTCGTTGTCATTGGCGCGGAGCCAACGAAATGCCCGTACAATCATCCGAGAGGCCATCCGGAAAAACGATTACACCGGACAATTTCCTAAAAGACCGTGAGAAAATGCGCGATCAGTCGAATTTTCGATGCTAATGGAGTTACGAGGATTTCATTTCAATCATCGCGATACCCGACGCTATTAAACGCAAACCGAATACAACGCGAAACGATACAACGACGGTTGTAATGCAAACCTAACCTATTAACGCAATATCTTCGAGACGCGTTTGGTCGGAACTATGCCAAAATGAGTGGAAAATCTAAATGATTTCTTCCATGAGTGCAAAGTGGCTAATCTTTTAAAGCGTTTAGCGACAATTCTATCAATTGTTACGTATTTGTCAACATTGTTATCGATAATTGATTCTCGTTGATACACCCATAAGAGAGATTTCACAAGCTTCGATAAACATCCGCGGATATCGGCGGTTCGATATGGCGTGACCATCGCTTAATTTACCAATTCCGTAGATTATTAAGAGCTCCAACACGTTCGATTTGCGGTATTCGAGGAGCTATCGGATTATGTTAGCTAAACAAATTCTAAACAATGCATGCGAACTTCAGCGTGTGTTAGAATCGCTAATGATGAAAGTGTTAAATCCATAGAATAGAATTAATAAACCCTTTGACGGCTGAAAATAATATTACTCGCCCTATTAGAATTCACATAAATCAAACAATTGCCAGAAGTGAACTGGATAGGATTTCCTCTTGAACTGCTCCAAGTGCTGTTGGATTTAGTCTTTCCCGATTGCTTCCAACAAACGATTTGGCAGTATTTAATCAGAGTGACGCAACGTCTCGAGATGCCATCTATATATTTCGAACGACATCAGCCAAAGAAGTTCTAAACAATGGAACCGAACCCTAGTAGGTGCTAGGATCGCTAATGACGAACGTGTTAGATCTATAGAACATGACTGATGAATCCTATGAGTACCGATGACGATATAACTCACCAAATTAATATTCACAAAGTTCAGACAATTGGCAAAAATGAATTCGATAGCATTTCTTCTTGAACTGCTCAAAGTGCTGTTGGATTTAGTCTTTCCCGATTGGTTCCAACGACCGATTTGACAGTATTTAATCAAAGTGACGCAACGTCTCGAGATGCCATCTTTCTATTTCGAACGACATGAGCCAAACAAGTTCTAAATAACGAACACGGCTCTCAATGGCTGTTAGAATTCCCAATGTTAAAACTGTTAAGTGAGTCACAATTCGGATGCCCAACCTTCGATCGACAACGTCGGCGCATCGACCGTTATTATTTTACAACGATTATCGTTGTGTCACGTACATCGTTTAGCAGCACGTTGCACGCGCGTATTCGAATCAACCATAATCGCGTCGCTTCGTAGGCACGCATCACATTCGCACGTTATACAAATACGTATTTGTCTAACTCTGGGGCTCGTTTGCACGGTACCATGCCAATTAGCAATTAGGTAATTAGTCATGCCGTCGCTACTCGACTATTATCATTGTCGTCCCGCCCACTTGCTAACGGCCGACCAATGCTAGAGACGATTTCAACGACGCCAGAATCGCTCCTGTGATAAATTCGATCATGGGTGAACGCGATGCACCCTCTACCCTCGTACGCCACAATCTGAATGAATTTCTGGAGGAAACGTTTTCGATAGCGAACCGCGAGAATTTTTTTATTGCCCCATCTTGAGACGATAATTTTTATCGCGACGAAGTAGTCAGTTGTAGTAGATTTAATCTTACGGAGTAGTTGGAGTATCGATCGCGCTAATTACTTCGCTATTTTTTAAAGTAGAGTTTTTCGAGTAATTTAAGATTGATTTAGGAGGCACAGTTTGCAAGATTTCGTATTAACGCTCGGCATTGTGAATTAAATTCGCTAAACTTTTGAGCTTTTCTTCTTCTCTTGCGAATAATATTTAAAGAATTATATAAAAAGAAACAGAGAAAAAGTAAAAAACGAGAATTCTAATGTATTATCAAACTACATTAAGGATTATTAGAAAATAATTAGAAGTTATTAGAAGGAAAAAGAGAGAATCGGAAACTAATTTATTGTCCCATCTTGAGACAATAATCTTGATCGCGAGGAAGTTATCGATTATAGTAGATTTAATCTTGCCAAATAGTTGGAATATTACTCGCGCTACTTACTTTATTTATTTAATTATTATTTATTATTTTATTAACGCTACCTATTATTTCTTAAAGCGGAGTGCTTCGAGTAATTTAAGATCGATATAGACGGAACAGTTTGCAAGATCTCGCGTTAACTTCGATAAAAAGACTCTCGACAATGTCCTTGAGAATTGATAAATACTCGTTATGCGATAAATGAAATTCCTTCGACGCGATAATCCACGAAAAAAGGGAGGAGATGAAGAAAAGTCGGGAAAGGCGACCGTAGAGGATCGAAAACAAATGGCGAGAGAGGATGATCAAAAGTACCGGAAAAAAGTGGCGCGTCGAATAATTTGAAACTGTCGTCGAAAAGTACGAAGACGCCGCGTCACCTCTTTCGTAACATCGATTTGATTGGTCGCCTTGCTTTTTAAATTTCGCGATGTCCGACCACGAGGAGTCACGACTTTTATTGGAATGCATTACGACCAATCGCGTGGAAACAGACCAAGTTTAAGAGAATTCGTCGCTTCGAATCGGACGTCGAAGGAATAGTTCGATTTAAGAAGGACAATCTGACAATATCCGACGACCAATATTTGCACTTCGAAAAGGAAAAGGAAAGAAAAGAATTACCCAATTGTTTCGATTTGTATTTTTAAAAGAAATTACGCCTTTACCACCGTCCAACGATTAATTCGAAACCTCCATACCTTTTCTCGTACATTCACGTTGGTTCTATGGATTCTCCGGGAACTACTTATTTTCCCCCTTTCTCTTAAACGTGATTGAAGTTCCGTCGAACATTTTTCCATCGAGTTACCTCACTTTTTATCCTTGTTTTACCCGACAGTTTATCGACTCCAGTAATTAGAACTTACTTCCTTCGTGAAAGGCATAGCAATGATCGAAACCTCCAGTTGCGGAACAACGGTACCTATGTCGGATCCTTGATGAAAAAAAAGAAAAAAAAAATCGTACGCTTCTACAAAGAGATAGGAGAAGTATCGAGACGGAGAATATTGTTTTCTCCAGTTCGACGACCGTACCTTTTTAACTCGCGCTTAACACCGTCAATATTTGAACTTCCTTGGAACTGCGTTCGAGGCTGGCTCAAAATCAGGAATTATACGTCAGGATTAAAAGCAACAGCGACTACCATAATCGGTCACGACTTTGCCCCTTGAATCAATCAACGAAGAATAATTGTTTTTGTATTATACAAAAGAAAAAAATCTCACCTAACCTCCAAAAGTAGGATTTATCGATCAGTTTCACCCCGAAAGATCGATGAAACGAGAAAAATCGTCAGTTTTTGAACTTTTTTGGAACTGCGTTCCAAGCTGGCTCAAAATCAGGGATCATACATTAGGATTAAAGACAAAAGCGATTTCCCTAATCGGTCACGACTTTGCCCCTTGAATCAATCAACGAAGAGTAATTGTTCTTGTACAAAAGAAAAAAATTTCACCTAGCCTGCAAAAGTAGGATTCATCGATCAGTTTTATCCCGAAAGATCGATGAAGCGAGAAAAATCATCAATTTTTGAACTTCCTTGGAACTGAGTTCGAAGCTGGCTCAAAATCAAGGATCAAACGTCAGAATTAAAAACAAAAGCGATACCTTAACACTTTCTTTAAATTCAACTTAACCTCTTGTATCGACCAACGAAGAACACTTGTTCTTATAAAAAAAAAATTCCACCTAACCTCTAAAAGTAAGATTCATCGGTGAGTTCCACAAGGAAAGTTCGATTTCGTTGGAACGATACTCGCCATTTCGTACGCGCAAAAACGACTTCGAATGGAAGCGGTAGGAAGTCGAAGTAAGTCGAAGACACTGCGGGATTCGCAATGCGGATTTTCCCGAGGTCGCGACTTTAACTGGCCACAGTTAAGGCGAAGGAACAGGAGCGATAAACGTCCAGCGCATCGATAACGCGTCAGGGACGTCTTAATTTCATGCATCGGGAGCGGATCGATGTTACGGCCGGTTGCCTGTTTGCTCTCTCCCTCGCTTGGCTACCATAAAGCCGGTTACGGTTTGTTTCCCTGCCTGCGGGCAATGTATGTTGCGCGTTCAAGTTTTACAATCCATCTGCCTCCCTGCTGCTGCCGCGCCATACCCACTCCTCCATTCAGCACTTTCCACTTGGTCTCCTTTGACGTAGGGAATCTACAAGTTCCCAAGCTGAACAAATAACGACCGATGTTTGCTTTTTGCCCGAAGATTCGAGAAAATACCTGGTCTTGTATTGGCGATCAAAATTGGTGTCATACATTGTACAATTTGCAAAAAAATCAGTTATGGTTTGTTCCTCTGATCGTGGTCGATGTACGTTGGGCGTTCAAGTTTTTCAATCCGTCTGCCTCCTCACTTTGTTCAGCACTTTTTGCTTGGTCTCCTATTGTTAAGAATACACGCAGATTTTGGGGAGATAACACTTTAAATTTCTGTCACACTTATATCATTTTATTCGTTACTGTACTAACGCTCTAGGTCATTCGCACAAATGATCATTATTTCGTTATCATACACAAAAATCCCCTAATCAGGCAGGACGGCAACCTTCCAGTTCTTGACACCTATAATGTAGAGAATCTATTGGGTTGTCCGAAAAGTTCGTACCGATTATGAAGAAAAATTGTTCTTTTCTTTTTGAAGAAAAAAAATTAATTATTTAATATATACAATTATTTATTATATACAATAAAAAATATAATATAAATAATAAAATAATAAATAAATTTAAAAAAAAACGAAAATCGGCACCCGAAACCTGAAACCCGAAGATTCGAGAAAACGCCTGATCTCGTGACACCGAATTCGATACGAAGTATTTATCAAGCATCTTTGCGACGAGTCGCGTCTCTAAATTTCAAGGTAACCAATTCTTCGCTAAAAGTAACAGAGAAAAGGATACGGGTACTTATCGAAGACTCCATCTTTAATACATTTTTTCCTCTCTTGCAAGAAGCAATGAGAAACGGCGCTGTTAACTTACCCGGATACGCGTACAGGATTTCGACTCTGTCGGACGACTTTTATTGGAAACGTTTTTTCGAACCTCGCTTCCCGCTGCGAACTTTGTACTTTGAATTTTCTTCCACTACCATCCTTGCCACTGCCATTGCCAACATCACCACACTACACTCACCAACACCCTTGCAAACGATCGTAAAACTTTGAGGTACGTTTCGTGTAATCTCCTATCAAACGTACGCAGGTTACGGTGTTCCAATACCAATGAGAAAACGAATCCCAAGGCGAAGCGACGATCGTCGGTCGGACGGTCGTCGATAACGCATCGATGTTTTTTTTGATACATTTGCATCGATGTTTCAACGACGAAAAATTCAACGAATATCGTTTTTTACCGTGCAAAATGGAGACTACGAATTTGTGCTACTTCGTGAATATTAAACGCTTATGAATCAGTTAGGAGTTTGGTAGCAGTCGTGCAATGACTATAACGAAGCCTAAGCACCTTTAACTAAATAGTTGTTAATACATGATACCAAAATGACAAATCGATGTTAAAACAATAACAAATTCAGCAAATATCGTTTTTTACGGTGTAAAGTGGAGACTACAAATTTGTGCTACTTCGTGCATATTAAACGCTTGACTATGTGAAAAATGACTATAACGAAGCCTAAGCACCTCTAACTAAATAGTTGTTAACACATGATTCCAAAATGACAAATCGATGTTAAAACAATAACAAATTCAGCAAATATCGTTTTTTACGGTGTAAAATGGAGACTACAAATTTGTGCTACTTCGTGCATATTAAACGCTTATGAGTCAGTTAGGAGTTTGGTAGCAGTCGTGCAATGACTATAACGAAGCCTAAGCATCGGTAACGAAACAGTTGTTACCGCACGATAAGATCGTAAGTCGAAGAATAAAATGAATGACAGCAAGATGATATGGACTCCAAAATGGCGGTATGGACGTTTTAATTAAAAAAAAAGAAAAAATTAACATTTCATATAAAAATAATTTTATATTTTCATAAGAATTTTTGTTTCTTTTTTAATATAACGTTTAAAATAACGTAGATATAAAAATGCGTCGAATTTAATCGCAAGCATATCCGCAGTCACGGTCAATTTGAAGTTCAAGCACGTTTCGATCGGAAAAGAAAAGCTCTTGCAATCAAACGGGCGATCGACGATGTATCAAAGAAAATGCAAAACAGACGAGACTGTCACTCCGGACCGTATTATCAGAGAACTCGTGAGAATCCGTCAAGCTCGTTGGGTTTCGCTCACGTTTCGCGATCGTAAATCGAGACAACTCGAACAAAATTTCATTGGACGTCGACTGCGCGCCGTACGTGCGAAAAATTTTGTAACAGCGATTACGAGCTCGTCGCGTACGAGCGTTGCTTTTCCAGAGCAACGTTGAGTCTCGCTTGGATTTTTATTCGAAGCGTTAAATTTTAAATTGGACGGTTGAACTCGTACCATCTTCGGTCTTCGTACGGTCTTCGACGATCGAAGAGTTCATCTTCGACAACGTGACTATTAGATCGACGCAAAAGTTCGTTTCGTTTTTGGCGCTAGAAGATTTTCGTCGAAAATTTATCAACATTTTTTTCGACCTTTTTCTTGTCAAAAATTTACAACCAGAAAGAACACGAATTGTTGTATCGATCTAATATAATCGAGTTACGGTTTGCAAATTTAGATAGATCGATTATTTTAAGAGGGAAAAAATCAACTAGCTAATGCGAAAGTTCGTTTCGTATTTGCCGCTAGTAGATTTTTGTCGAAAATTTATCAATATTTTTTTTGAGCTTTTCCTCGACAAAAATTTAAAACTAGAAAGAGAACGAATTGTTGCATCGAGCTGATATAATCGAGTTCCTCTTTGCAGACTTATTACATTGTTCGGTGAATTCATTTTTTAAATGAAAAAACGTTGTTTTTTTAGGTTATGACTTTCGAACAACCTGATAGATGGATCTCCTTTCGAGAGAAAGAAAATCGACGATCTGCGTTTGATTTTATACGAGGGATTCCAAATCGTAAATCGATCGATTATCACGTCGATTAGACTTAGAAATTTATTCCATCGAAGTTACGGCGTCGAGACGACCGCATAAAATGCCCGCGTCAAAATTGATTTTCCCAAGGAATTCGACTTACGACGGCTCATCGTCGCTCGTCTCTTTCGTTTCCATCGCATTTCCCGGTATTTCAAACGACTCGTGATACTAATAACGATCGAATAATTTCGAAGGAATCGTGAAGGATCGGGAAAAAAGTGGATTTAAATTCTCAACAGATTCGACCCGATAAGAAAAATCTGTACACAGCGTTTCAGAAAATTATTTATTGATTTCCGTAAACATTGCGAGGCGTTGCGAAGAAAAATAAGAAAGACGAGAAAATCGACAGTACGAATAGGAGGAAGTTCGATGGAAGCAAAATGAAATTACACTTACACGGCAACGTCAAAGAAGATATATCAAATTTTAAAAGGCATAATAAAATCCATACCTTTACGATGCTTCGCATCGCCGTACCTGGGAGCATTTTTCTCATAACCTTTACTTCGAGATTGAAAAATTCTAGAGGCATACCTCGAGGAGTGTGCACGACCGGAAGCATCTTATTTTTTTCACGATAATAAAAGATTCGGCAATCGCAGAACGGGCCAAGTATAAATCGTTGCTGCACGAATAATTTCTATTTTTCCCCGAATAAATAATTGAAAATCTCGTAAATCGATGAAACACGATAGGCGCGTAATTTTATTGTTTAAAAAATTTCCAGTATCGTGAATCAATTTCCCCTATGTCAATCGATGAACGGAACGTACAATTTTTTTCGACTTGATTCTCCACGTTTCCAAATGGCTCAAAATCGGCCATTTTCGAGTGCATGGAAACGAAAAGGCTGCCTTGAGCCAATCGACTCAACTTCGAGTCGATCAACCTCACACTTCATCCGTAATCGTCATTGAGTGCAAAATACTCGCTTAATTCGCGATTTTCATAGACGTGTTTGGGAACGACTTTGAGTCATTCTTCTCTCCCTCAAATCGTTATTCTTCTTTCTCTTATCGTCATTCTACTGTCCCTCATAGTAACTCTTCTCCCTCTCTCTCTCTCTCACACAC
>JAITYT010000360.1:1143930-1159740 GCA_025433975.1 Liostenogaster flavolineata
CATTTTTCTCTTCGTTGGTTTCTGATCGACTTCGTTTTACCAATTCGTTCCACTTGTTTCGTCTTTCTTCATAGATCAAAATCATTTGGACTGGCTTGCACTTGTACACATTCGCCCGATAGGAAGGCTACTTTGTTAACGAACGTTTGTGATACGATAAACTGTGCGGTACCACAGGCAGACGGAAAACGCACCACGAATATAAACTCATCGACGCCGATACGCGTGTTCGAATGCGGACTGACCACAATTTCGTGATACCACAGATAGATGATTATGGTTCAGTCTGCCTGAAAGCGGACCACGATTCGGTGGTGCAGTTCGCAGTAAACAGTCGTCTCAAATACATACATTCGCACCAACATTTATTTCGTGACGAGCCAATCCTTCCTGGAAACAACGCGTGGAAGCTTCTGCCGTTATCGAGGTTTAGTTGAACATCCAGGCCTAGTTGAACATCGAGAGTTAATTGAGCATCGAGGCTTAGTTAAACATCCAGGCCTAGTTGAACATTCAGGCCTAGTTGAACATCGAGGCCTAGTTGAACATCGAGGCTTAGTTGGGCTTCGAATCCAAGAGTCCTTCGGAAGGAAAATGATCACTTAGATCTATTTTCCCATTACTCTTTCTTTTCCTGGCATCTTTTTCATCGGACCTAATTTCGCACGAACCATCGATAAGTCGTCCATGTGCCCAAGAACAATTGCACCCGTGCATCTCGTAAAAAGTAGAAACAATAGACTCGCAATTAGCATCGACCACTTGAAATCGTGAAGGACAACTTGATATTGGATTGGCAGATTATACATCGATTTTGTTAATTCGAAGAACTATGAGTTTTTAATCTTCGTCGTTTATCGAAACGTGTATTGTACTTTCATAATCGTGTCATCGTAAATTCCTAGTTTACTACTGAATCCTGGGAATGAGACGTTCTTCGCTCGTTGCGATTGTTAAATAAGAACCCGTTCGATCGAACTTCGGTACTAACGCCGATATCGACGCGACAATATTTGCCAAACGCCCTGTCGCTTGACCAGAGTTTTGTAACATTTTTATTAAAACCGGTTCTAACTTGCCCCGATGATAATCGATATAAATGGCAAACAGTAATTGAGAGAACGATTGCAACGGATTGTTGATGTGTGCACGTCGGTGCGACTGGAATCTCTGGAGGGCGATCAACGAGAGACTGCTACATCGGCCAATTCTCTATGTTTCGAATCCATCGATCGATTTCATCGGTCGAAAATCAATAACAGGGCAGCCTCAGCACTTGTCAACACGTGTTGATCGACCCTAATGCACGCATGTCGCTATGTAACTATTGTACGTGCTGCTCGAATAATCAGCGAATTTCTATCGTTGATATCGATGCCCCGAATCTAGCGTAGCTATTGGCATTGATGACGATCCGTTCGCAAGATATTATTCCGTTTTTGCGACTCGTTTCGAATTCGTTTTTAACATTTTCCACGAAACCGGTGTCAATTGAATGCAATCGATGCAAACTTTTTACGAAGTCACGTGATCGTTGTATATTCCCCGCCCCTTGACGAAAATCAGTTCTGATCAGACGCGTGAATGTCTTTTGGTACACGACTCACTCGGGAATAAATCTGGTGCCAACTTGTGCGCACACCTGTCACCTGATATCTTAGTGCATTCGATGTCGAACTACGGAAGTCGAACTACAGATGCCAAACTACCGATGTCAAACTACGGAAGTCAAACTACCGATGTTAAACTACCGATGTCGAACTACGGAAGCCGGCCTATAGATGTCAAACTACGAAAGTCAAGCTACGGATGTCGAACTACAGATGTCAATCTACCGATGTTAAACTACCGATGTCGAACTACGCAAGCCAGCCTATAGATGTCAAATTACGAAAGTCAAGCTACGGATGTCGAACTACAGATGTCAAACTACCGATGTCGAACTATGGATGTCAAACTACGAATGTCGAACTATGGAAGTCAAGCTATAGATGTCAAACTACCGATGTCGAACTATGGATGTCAAAATATGAATGTCGAATTACGGATGTCGAATTACGGACGTCGAACTACCGATGTCGAACTACGGACGTCTAACCGCTGTAACTTTTGAACCAAGAGTCAGATCGTCATGAAATTTTGACAGCTATCTTTCGAAGGCTAGTACTTTCTAAAAATAAAATATTAATTTTGTATTTGTGGCGCCATCCGTCCGTCAGACTGGAAACTTATCAGCCGATGTGTTACGTCGCAAGGCACGCTGGAACACATCGCGTTATTCCTCTTACCTTCCATACGATTCAAAGTTTACACTTCCATGCTAAAATCAGTCTACTTTGCTCGCGAGCTTCTTCCTGGGTTATACCCGTTACTTGTTCGTCGTACTCCTCCTGCATGAAACGCGTACGCAAAAAGTTGCTTACCGCGGATTGGATTTGTTCAGAGGCGCGGGAGGTCGCCAACTCGCCCGGGGAATTCGCTTCGTACGTCGAATGCACACTTTCGGAGGCGACTCGCCCGTACGAGGTTAATTAAGCTCCGTGCTATGCGTGAAACGAGCCGCGTACTTGTCGTACCTACGAAGTGTCGCCGGAGACTCGACTGGATGGTCGGAAATTCGAAATAAATTCCGTCGGGTCAAAAATCATTTCGAATCGTCTCAGCCACGACGACGCGCAGATTCTTCGCGTTTTGAAAGGTTATTCGTTTTATTGCAATTTTTTGTACAATTTGCATCTTTGCGCGATCGCGAAAAGGAAAGATGGAACGATTTGGTATGCAGTTACAAATTGCAATTTTGAGTCGAAGCAACGCACATCGCAAAAAAAGATGTTAATCAAATTTCGCTGTTACAATTTTTCGTTTCTTCGAAGGCGATTTTTTTTTTAATTTTTGGTCATTTCTAAACAACCAAACTGTATCAAATTTTCTAAACTCGATTGCTTAGACTTCCTCGAAAAGGAAAAATCGAACGATGCAGTTACGAATTGCATCGAAGCCATTATGGAAAATTGATTAACCCGAAGGAAAAATGGAAAGCGATACGCATCGCAAAAGCGATGTTAATCAAATTTCGCTGTTACAATTTTTCGTTTCTTCGAAGGTGATTTTTTTTTAATTTTTCGTCATCTCTGAAAAACCAAACTGTATCAACTTTTCTAAACTTCGTCGTATGACTTCCACGAAAAGAAAAAATCGATCGCTTTAATATGCAATTACAAATTGCATCGAAGCCATTCTGGAAAATTGATTAACCCGATGGAAGAATCGAAAGCGATACGCATCGCAAAAAAATGATGTTAATCAAATTTCGCTGTTACAATTTTTTGTTTCGCTCGAAGGCGATTTATTTAAATTTTTCGTTATCCCTGAAGAGGCAAGCTGAAAGCAACCTTCTAAAACTTCGTTGCTCGAGAAGCTTCTCTGTGCCGGAGTTCATTTTAGGCGATTTAAAGTAAAAGAAAGGCTCAAGTTCGACGATAAAAAAAGTATGACGAAGAATGAATATTTGATAAATCCGGGTGTCGGGGATCGTTATTTATTTAAGAGCTCGTAACGAACGAATGGACGCAAAGATGGAAGCGTCGTATTACGTTATTAATATTTATGTCATTGATTTTCGATAACGCGGACAAGGGCTCGACATTACTCGAAAGTGCAAGCACCGCGCTGTGGAGACAGAAAATCCTTTTTCGATTTTCTTTGGACGTTTCAAGATTTATTCGGCCACTCTAAATCCGCTTTTCCGAACACGTTTTATTTTACAAGTCATTCGAAAGGACCGAAACGAACGAAATCTCGTAAAAGAATTTTCTCTCTCTCTTCGAAAATTTTATCCTAATTAATCGATGCGAAACTCGCAAAAAGGAAGAACCCATTATTTTTCCCCCGTCGATTTACTTCACTTTTCTCGCGTACGAGCGCGTAATTTTGGATTTTTTTAACGCGAAATAAAACTCAATTTGGTATTTCCAAGACCTTCTGTCGCGTTGCCAAATCTAAACACTTCAACTACTGACTAAATACGTCAAAACGGAAATGTCCTCCTTGCCGACTCGATATAACCTATTAGGTTAAATCATAAATAGCTTCGATAATAAATAATAATTCTGTAACAAATTTTGTTAATCAACGAAAGCGAAAAAAATGTCTGATAAAGAAACGGAAGCGATTAATTATTAACGTTTATTAATAATTGATCGACATTGATCGATAGAAAGGAGTAGAAAAATGCGCAAAATGAAAGAAGGATTTTCTTAAAAGCTTGTAAAACATTTTGGAAGGTCGCGCTACGTTTTCCACGATCGCAGTCGTTCCTCCACCTCCTCTTAGTCGTCGTCGTCGTCGTCGTCGTCGTTGTCGTCGTCCAACGTTAACATTCTGCCATGGATTAGCGTCCCGCATATAGGATTATGATATATCGCGGAATGCTTGAGAAGATATATCGGAGTAATTAGCGTCCTCGAATTCACCGGAACGGCGTTTCCAGCCGTTCCGGGACGCTTCGACCGCCTAATTTACGTCCAAAGTGTTTCGAGCATTTATTCCTATTGCGAAGCCAGACGGCTTGAAACGCCGACAAATCGGCGCAACCGGCATAACGGATGCGTTTGGAAGCTGCGCCGTTTCGATAAGGTCGATTGTCCCTTTTCCTCTCTCCCTCTCTCTCTCTCTCCCTCTCCCTCTATCTCCCTGTTTCTCTCTCTGTCTCACCTCAAGTTAAAGCCAGACATTCGATCGAGTCAAAACTCCATTACGATCCTGAGCGAACCTTCGATCGAATATTTTATTCGACTCGAACGATCGCTTAATTTCCCCTTTCTCTCTTTCTCTCTTTTCCTCATACTGTTTCTCTCTATCTATCTATCTCTCTCTCCCTGTTCCACTTTCTGACTCTTCTTAAGTTAAAGCCAGACATTCGATCGAGTCAAAACTCGATTACGATCCTGAGCGAACCTTCGAATATTTTATTCGACTCGAACGATCGCTTAATTTCCCCTTTCTCTCTTTCTCTCTTTTTCTCATACTGTTTCTCTCTATCTATCTCTCTTTATCTCCCTGTTCCACTTTCTGACTCTTCTTAAGTTAAAGTCAGACATTCGATCGAGTCAAAACTCGATTACGATCCTGAGCGAACCTTCGATCGAATATTTTATTCGACTCGAACGTTCGCCTAATTTCCCCTTTCTCTCTTTCTCTCTCTCTGTCTCTCCTTAAATTAAAGGCAGACATTCGATCGAGTCAAAACTCGATTACGATACTGAACGAATCTTCGATCGAATGTTTTATTCGGCTCGAACGTTCGCTTAATTTTCCTTTTTCCTCTTTCTCTCTCTGTCTCATTGTAAGTTAAAGCCACACGTCCCATCAAGTAAAAACTCGATTGCGATCCTGAGAGAACTTTCGATGGGTTCGATGGAATATTTTATTCGGCGCGTAAAGATGGAAGAAATCGCGAGAAGATCGGCGGAATTAAGAGAAAACGAAAAGCGACTAATATCGTTGCTTTACGATTCAGCGCATTCGAAGCGGATTTCCAATCGTTCTCGACCGATCTCTTGTCGCGAATTTCAACGAAGAAACTTCGTACTCGATGCTCGAGAAAATTCCTTTTTGAAACGCGTTTTTTCACGCCAAAGAAAAATTCTGGAGAGAAAAGGTACTAGGTTGTTCGTAAGGTCGTTTCATTTTTTCTCGACAGTTTTTCATAGAGACAAAATAAATGAAAAACATTTTAAAAACAACGTTTTTTCATTTAAAAAAAAACGAAACGATCGGGACCAAAATTTCGAATCGGGAATCAACCGACTCGGCAATTTCCACGCGCGAGAGTCGTTTACCATCCATTCGTCCGCTTTCATTGCACCGAGCTTCGGAGTGCGTCGATCGCGCCACTGAAAAGTGGAATTTTCCGTGCGATCGATCACGAAAAAAAAAGAAAAAAGAAAAAAAGAATCAATTCGATCGTCTTCCCTTAATCCACGTATTCTCCATTCTACCCATTGAGAGATCCTCCCCCAGGGTGCGCCAATGAAAGAGGAGGGGGTCGAGGTGGAGGGGGCGAACCCGACGTGGGGCACGAGAGGAGTGGGGGGCGCGCAGGAGGCGGACGACGATGGTCGGAACCGTCCTTTTCAAGCACGCGTGAACGCAACTATGAATAAATTGCGGACTCGCGCATTCCACGACGGAATAAAATTGCACGTAACCGGCCGTGAAATTTATGCCTTGCATTTCCGCGGTGGCCGGATGCGCGCGCGAAAAAAGCCGAGCACACGAAATACATCGGTGAAATGCGAGCCGTACACACTCGACTCTTCGTTAACGCGGCCGCGAATTTTCCATCTTTTTTCTCCGTCGCGCCGCACTCCCTTATATTTTCATCCTAGCCGTAAACGCGTTATTAATTAATTTAGCCGACACAAATACCGATTTGTCGAGTCGCTGCCGCTTGGTCGCGTCGATTGCCGTTGGCGCGCGAACGGACTGGTCGGCCATCTTGGAAAGATCTTTCGAGTCGTTTCCGGTCGTCTCCGAACCCGAGATCGTATTTATTTATTTATTTATTTATTTATTTAATTATTTTCCGCGGGCGCGCGACTTTGACCGATCTTTGAATATCGTTTATTTTAATTTTTTTGTTGTTTTTATTATTTCTTTTTTTCTTTCGTATGTAGGTATTTTCGATGCGTTCGAATCACGATAGCGAAAAATGGAATTTGCCGCGCGCGTTTTCTTTTAATCGGTGTCCCTGATTTATTCGAACGGAACGACGTTAAACTGTCCGTGAAAATTTGAAATTTCAATGGTGGTAATTCATTTTACGTGCGCGCAGAATTACATTTAAAACGATTGTTAATATTCAAACGGTATTGAATTAGACTGCGTTAATTTGCCAAATTATTTCGTTATTCGTTCGAAGTTATTAAAATAATTTCAGTGGCCACGCGGAAAGGAAAGGAAATTTCTCCTGCTTCTCTCAGTTTTGCAAAGAAGTCGTATAAAGAGAGAGAGAGAGAGAGAGAGAGAGTCGAGTAGAATTTTTGGAAATGTCTCGCGTCGACGTTGGAATCGACTCGGGACGAACGTTTTCCCGAAGTAGAGTGCAAAAAAATAGAGGCTGTTCATTGGATATCGATTGGTCGATGTCGAGCCACGCGCAGGTCAGTTTACGTAAGGTTTGCTTTCCCTAATTGTACTTGTTGCTTTCGGGGTCAGGTGCACACGGCCCTGAATTTGGCACTCTGCCACGCCATTGATAAACGACTTTGTAATGCGGCTTACCTCGTTCGTTCCTCGGGTCCCTTTCAAGTCGACACTCAGCCCAAAGCTCCTGTAATATCGTCTGAGAAAAGGAGTAGTAGGCCGTAATATCGTCCAACGAGTAAGTGGAGGATACCCGCCTTTCGTGGAGCGGCCTATCGAGATGAATTTCGTGTAATTTCGGTTTCTAAATTTCATGAGCGAATTGCCTACGAATTCTGGTGGAGTTCCGCTCGAGCTCTCCTCGAATTCTCTTAGAATTCTGCTACGATTCCCTTAGAGTTCCCTTACAGTTCTTTTTCGGTTCTCTTAAAGTCCCCTTTTAGAGTTCTCCTCGAGTTCCCTTAGAGTACTCTTAGAGTTCTCTTAGAGTTCTGCTAGAATTCAATTAGAGTGCCCTTAGAGTTCTCTTCGACTTCGAGTAGAATTTTGGTCGAGTTCCGATCGAATTCTCTTAGAGTTCATCTACAAGTCCCTTAGAGTTCCCTTAAGATTCGCTTCAAGCTCTCTTCGAGTTCAGGTCGAGTTCAGGCCTAGTTCTCTTCGAGTTCTCTTAGAGTTTTTAGTTCTCAATCTTCGAATTTCACGGTCTTCTCGCATATTCTTCCAAGTATTGTTGAGCGCTGGGTTCTATCCCAGCGGCACTACGACTTATTAAACGCAAGGTAGGAACGATACAACGTAATTATTATTATTTTTCGTCGTTGATTTATTAATTGTTTCTATCGTAAAGATAGACTTCGTTTTCAAACAGATGCGCTGAACGCGATATACACAGTGAAG
Source organism: Liostenogaster flavolineata (assembly GCA_025433975.1). Classification (NCBI taxonomy): domain Eukaryota; kingdom Metazoa; phylum Arthropoda; class Insecta; order Hymenoptera; family Vespidae; genus Liostenogaster; species Liostenogaster flavolineata. Next base: position 1,151,977 of record JAITYT010000360.1, read on the forward strand.
AACGTACACCCGTAGAGACTCCTTTTGGCTCCTGGCGAAGAGAGGGCGTCCCTAGCTACGGGTCAACACCTTCCGGTCGTTGTACCGGGTCGTTGCACTCCATATCATTATTTTTATTTTCTTTTCTTTTTTTTCATAACCGAAGGAACCGAACGATTTGCAAAGACGTGTAATTTAGTCTGCGCTGTTTGAGACGACTCGGAACATGCGTTTGCTCTTATTTATCCTACAATTTCGTGGCACGAGTTCGATCCGAGCGTTATCTTCGAGCTGTTCTCTCCTAGATCGCGCGTCCTGAGCGGCACTTTCGAAAAAAATCCGAACCATTCAATTCGAATACCTAAAAAAAGCTCTCAAGAGATTTCGTCTCTCAGGCATATTAAAAAACAAGACAGAAATTATACTCAACGTTCGTCAAAAAGCAAAAATCTTCGATTTCGTGAGCAGCATTTTCGAAAAATTCGAACCATTCGATTCGAATATCTAAAAATTCTCAAATAATTCAATCTCAAAGACATAATTTAAACTATTAAAAGACAGAAAAAATTGTTGTCCACGCACGTTAAAAAATTATATTCGCCCGACCATTACGTATCGTCAGTAGCATTTTTGAAAAATTCGAACCATTTAATTCGAATATCTAAAAAAACTCAAAGACACAATTTAAAATAATAAAAAAGAAAAAAATTGTTGTCCACGCACGTTGAAAAGTTATATTCATCCGACCATTACGTATCGTCAGCAGCATTTTTGAAAAATTCGAACCATTTAATTCGAATATCTAAAAAAAACTTCCAAGTGGTTCAATCTCGAGCTGATCTCTCCTGGATCGAACTTCACTGTTGGTTCCAGCGCCAACGCGACGGAATTTTAACAAACTATCGATTTTTAACGAACTGTCGATTTTTAACAGTTGATTTCGACTCGCGGAGCGCAAAAATCGTCTGTTCGAAGAGAAGCCCCGTAAAAGAGGTTGCCTTTCCGAACGCATCGCGCACTGATCTCGATCTACTCTATATTCGAGTCAATAACCACCTTGACCCGAAGGAAATCGAAGGATCACGCTCGGAATCCTCAAACTTATCGGTGATACAGCGAAAGAGCCTGGTCTTTCGCGTAGGTCCGATCCCACCAGGAATCTAAGAAAATCCTTAAAGAGTTCGAGGAGTTCCGGTATTCCTCGAAATTCTTTCGGCTCCTTTTTATACGACTCCTTCCTTTTCAGGTTTTGAGAGAACAAACGAAACCACTTCAACGATCAAAACTAGAATTTATTAACATAAAGTTCGTGGACATCGGGAGGTACTGCGGTTCAACACGTAGGTAGACGCTAACTTTACGTTCCATTGGTCAAATTTGAAGATCCGCGAGTCGCGAAGTCGCTATTTACGCACTCACGATCATTTTCCATGCAGTTTTCGGTTCGATAGCGTCACCAGCGGTCCGAATAAAATCGTACAAAAATATTTGATAGTCGAAAAACACTCCGGCAATTTTCACTCTAAACTCGAACGAATTTTCATATTATTTCCTTATTTTATATTATTATTCCTTATTCATATCATTATAAATAATTTATAAATAATTAATAAATACATTATCACATTCATATTCCTTATTTATATTATTTATATTATTATTCCTTGTTTTGTATTATTAACTTTATTCGATCAAACGCGTGCACGCTTTGATCGACAACGTCTTGCTCTATCTTTTTCATTATTTCGTCGATTTTGTCGATGTAAAAACGTAATTTTAGAGGCTGAACGGTCGTTCCTTGCCTCCGACGAGGATAAGACGATCGTGTAAAGATTTATAAGCGGACGATTCTAAATACGATGTTCGGAGGCTCCAGTCGGCGTTAATATAAGCGACGTCGTCGTCGTCGTCGTCGACGTCGTCTCGTTAACGATGATTCTCTGCCAATTATAGTTCGAACAATCGCTATAATTGACGCGGGGAGCATGACAAATCTCTCCGATCGTCCGTGTCCGCTTTAATAAGGTCGACATCGATGATGCACCGTTCCACTGCGAACGATATCCGTTGTTACGTAACGAAGCCGACGTAAAACTGATCGAATTCGAGCGATTTTCTTCCTCGTTTCGACGTGTAATATTCCGTCGTTACCTCGTCACGCTAGATTTTTCGAGCGGAAGTTGCGATAACGTGGTTTTTTAAATTATGTCCTCGAGATCGAACCACTTGGAAGTTCTTTTTAGATATTCGAATCGAATGGTTCGATTTTTTTCAAAAATGCTGCTGACGGTACGTAATGGTCGAACGAATATAATTTTTTAACGTGCGTGGGCAACAATCTTTTGTGTTTTTTATTATTTTAAATGTCTTTGAGATTAAATTACTTGAGTATTTTTAGATATTCGAATCGAATGGTTCGAATTTTTTCGAAAATACTGCTCACGAAATCGAAGATCTCTGTTCCTTAACGAACATGGAATACAATTTCTGTCTTTTTTTCAATATGCCTGAGAGACGAAATCTCTTGAGAGCTTTTTTTAGGTATTCAAATCGAATGGTTCGAATTTTTCGAAAATGCTGCTGACGGTACGTAATGGTCGAACGAATATAATTTTGTAACGTGCGTGGACAACAATTTTTTTCTCTTTTTTATTATTTTAAATTATGTCTTTGAGATTGAATTATTTGAGAAGTTTTAGATATTCGAATCAAATGGTTCGAATTTTTTCGAAAATGCCGCTGAGGACGGGCGATCGTCGAACGAATATCGCTTTTTAACGAGCGTGGACGCGTACGCGAAACGGCTACCGGAACCCGAATAATTCTCTTAATCGCGGCAATCGGATTTCCTGTAACAGCAGTCGACACTTAATTATTCTAATTAAATCAACTCTTCCCTTTCGGAACTCGACCGCGCCGAACTGGACTCTCCGCTCTATTATTCTCGAATTATGTCGCGGTTGCGCTTGGTAACGGCACAAGCGTCAAGATCGAACGCTCGACAAACAATCGGAGAACGAACGAGTTTTTCCGAGATCGAATTAAAACCTTTCGAAAAATTCTCTTCCTCCGTTCTTCTTCTCCCGAGGAGGGAAATCGTATTTTTACCATTCCGCGTGCTCATTTTGCGATTTTCATCGTAAATTCGTTTCCCCGTTCGTGGAAATACATTGTGATTACTCGAAAGGACGAGAGTGGATGCGCAGTACATCCGACACCTTTCCGCAACTGAAATTCCGTAGCTCCCTATTTACATCTTGCGTTAATTTCCTTCCGTGCAATTTATTCGTACTCCCTTTTAATTTCGCGTTCAAACTGTTTTGCGTCCGACTTTATTTCTAATTATCGGCCTGGCGATCGAGTAATTTCGCTTCTTTTCTTTTTTTAATACGAACTAAAAATCAGTTTTTCATGCAATTAACGAACTTCGATCGATCGTGTATTTTCCATCTCGTTCGATAGGCTTTTCATATCTTTCTGACGATTGCGTAATTCCTAACCGTGACGTCGACGAAGATCTTCTTTTCTTTTTTTAATAGTCCTGAGCTCATTCAAGAGCCCATTGACTTCGAAGTAAATATATAAATGAATAAATAAATAAATAAATATATATATATCTTAGACTTACAGTGTTTACAAAAATATACATGTTTAAAAAAATACCCAAGTCTAGTGATTGCTAGCCTGTTTTTTTAGACTTGGTGTCTGAGAAAAGTCATGCGAAAAAAACGGAACGCCATCTATCGGGTTGACGATCGAATAATTTCGCTTTTTTTTCATTGCATTTCCTCCAGCTATATACTTGCATATGTCGAAAAGTCGAACCATGTCAAGCGCCTTTAGGCGCCGGCGGTCTCAGACGACCACGATGAGGCAAACGCCTTTAGGCGCCGGCAGTCTCAGACGACCACAATGATACGAGCGCCTATATGCGTTCATGAGTTAAATTCATCCATCGTTCAGGCTCCTGGACGAGTAACGGCAACGAGAGCTGCGAAAGAAATGAGAATCGGAGTGTCTCGCGTTTTGATTCCCATTTTGAGCCCTCGAGGCCAATTCGGAGCTCTCAATTCGCTCTGGCCGTTAGGAGAGACGGAGAGAACGGTCATGATGGCGTCATGAACGGAAGGGTCAACGATGGTCTCGCATTAACGATTTTGCCACGGAACAACCGGGAAGGGGAAAAGGTGGCTGCTATGGCCGAGGGGAGAGGCCAGAGGGCGGGGAGGGGGGTCGCCCATAAATATCACGGGAGTATGCGCTTTCGCGCCAAATAATCTATTCGGAGGTGCGGAAACGACCTGGTGAGAAGCTCTCTAAGAACGCGCGTCCGTTCGCGAAGATAGCGGAGTGGGAGGGAAGGAGAGAGGAAAGAAGGGGGTGGAAGAAGGTGGAAAGGAGCGAAAGGAAAGGCGATCGAGGTGGTTGAGCAGTGGGAGGAGGAAGAGGTAAAATTAGGAGTAGCGAAAGGCGAAGAAGTAGAAGGAGAGGAAGAAAAAAAATAAGAAGGAAATGAAGGAAGAGAAATCTGAGAAAATGAAGCGGAGAAAAAGAATGGAAGAAAGAACAAAAAGAAAATGAAGGAACAAAAAACCAAGAAAAAGAAGTGGAAAAGGAAAATCAAAGGATGGAAAGGAAAAGAATGAAATTAGGAAGGAAAGATGGAAGAAAAGAGAAGAAGAAAGTAAAGAAAAAGAAGTCCAAGAAAAGGAAGTGGAGAAGGAAAATGAAAGGAAAAACAAGAGGAAAATGAGAGAAGTTAAATCCAAGAAAATAAAATGGAGAAGAAAAATCGAAGAGTGGAAAGAAAAATGAATGAAATCAGGAAGGAATGATGGAAGAGAAAACAAGAAGAGAACGAAGAAAGAGAAATCTAAGAAAATGAAGCGGAGAAAAAGAATGGAGGAAAAAGCAAGAAGAAAATGAAGGAACAAAAAACCAAAAAAAAAGAAGTCGAAAAGGACAATCAAAGGATGGAAAGGAAAAGAACGAAAGCAGAAAGGAAAGATGGAAGAAAAACCAGGAAGAGAACGAAGGAAGAAAAATCTAAGAAAATGAAATGGAAAAGAAAGATGGATGAAAGCGGGAGGAAAAGACGGAAGGAAGGAAGGAAGGAAGGAAGGACAAAGTGGAAAACCTAAGTGAAAAAGGCAGAGAACAGGGAGGAGGTTCGAGCATAATAAACTCGTAAAAGGTATAATCCCAGCTATCGTTCTCAACCCTCGCCACCAGTGGGCGTTATTCTCGTCGTCGTAATCATTCGCCCTGGCCGTTGGGGATATCGCGTCACGGACGGACTGTAAAATCGTTGACCGCGCTTGGCCACGTTGCGTACCGAAGGAATACAGGATGATATTCGAGCTTCGAAAAATTATTAATTCCTTCCCAGATCCGGACGAGTAACCTCGTCCTGAGAAGACGCGCAAAAACTGACGCGGCCGAGTTAACTCGTCCTATGTCAATTTTTCTTCTTCTTCCTTCATCTGGACGAGATATAAATTTAGAGTTAATATCATCGTCGTTCCAACATTATCGTCTGTTTTTATCGCGAAATTACGTGAAATTTTTTAAAAATGGATACAATAAGAAGAGATTTTAAAATAATTGACTTTGTAAAACACTTAAATGAGCGATATTTTATTTAATATCTACCCGTCTACTTAATATCTAAAATAATACGACATTTTTTGTCATATTTGTCGAAAAATATCCGTCAGCGAAGGGGTTAATAAAAATTCGACTCGGTTATCGGCCGTGCGTAGTGGGGTAGAGTTAAACTCTACTTTTTCCGACGGAAAGACCTCGAGATACGGAGAAATGAGGAAATGAGAAAAAATAAGAGACAGAACCGAGTGGATCCAGCGCGATCTCCACGAAGAGTCATCTCTGCCATTTCGACGTTTATCGATGAGCCATGATTCTGATTTCGGTTAACGATTAATGAAGCGAAACGAAAGGCGAGCACGCGCGAACGCTCCGCCGAAACTCGTTCGTTTCGCGACGCGATATCTGGCATGGAGCTGCGAACAAGTTATTCGCGTTAACGATCTATTAAAAACAGGGGCAACCCGGAGAATTTATATTTCCTGATACTGGTTCGAATCTATCTCTCGATTATCGACGCGATCTCGAGCCACTCTCCGTTCGAAACAATTCTAAATAATCGTGAAAACGGATATAATGGATCAGAGCGCGATAATCCTACCTTCGGGAACATATTGTTCGTTCCTACGAATATTTTCCTCGCTCGAAATATTTTTCGCGTCCTTTAGGGATATCGTGACGTCACGCTCCATGACTTTACCGTATCGCTTTTAGAGTAAACTTCATCGTATGACGATAGAGATTCGATCACTCGAACTTTCCGGGTCTAACAATGAAATAGGCACGTGTTTAGAATCACGCGCAATTCCATATTAAAGAAGAAATCTCGTACGAGCGAACAATGCGTCCATGTATCAACGAACAGGGAGTTACGTTTCTCTGTAATGACTCTTCTCGCTCAACGAGACGGATATATTTTTTGCAGATTTTCAAGCGAGGCTACCTCCGATCACTCGGCTGATCAAAATTCTAGGACCTCCCGGCCATGACGAAGCATAATCGAACGAGTATCGTCCCACGTTCCACGAGTTTTGACATCTTGAATGGATCGAATAACGTGATTCTATACATTTTTCTTCCCGCATCGATCCATTCGCTTTGTCGGCAAGCTTTTCATCGTCCAATGAATCTCTGCATTCTGAATTCCAATTTTTCTCATGGCGAGTAGTTCGCCTTCTAAAAACGAAGATAATGCTGTCGAGGTATTGTTCAGGAAGGATACTTTTTTCCCTCGACCCTTCGTTAAATAAGAACATCTCCAGCACGTACAGTCAAAATTATTGTTACTTCCATTCCAATAAGAGAGAAAATCCTTTCTGTAGGACTGCTAAGTAGGTAGCTTCAGAATTCCAATTTTTCTCATGGTGAATAATTCATCTTTTGAAAGTGAAGCTAACGGTTTCGATATATTGCGGTCAGACGACTCAGAACGATCCTTTTTCCCCAGACCAGTTCATTAAATAAGAACATCTCTAGCACGAAGAGTCCAAACTATCGTTACTTTCCTCCCATTACGAGAGAAATTCCTCTCTGTAGGACTGCCAAATCGTAATCCCATTATTGCAAGAGCCATTTGTCTCTACTACCACGACACATCTTTCGTGCCTTTCGCCCCTAAACCAGATGCCAGTTCTTCCGGCAAAAGCGTGTCGTTCGACAGCCCACGACCACTGCTAAAAATAGCGCATTCGGGCATTATGCAACCTTCAGTAACCAACTTAATATTTTAACTTGTGGAGATCACCGCGGTGACCAAAACTCTGGTCAACGTGGCACACCCCCGTTTGGCCTACATCTATTCCTTCCTGGATCTATTTCCTTCCTGATCAAAGTCACTTATGCGATGATATCGACTTTATGCGATACCGTGTACCAGATGCCAGATACTAGTTCAATCGCATTAATATTTTTCTGTATACGCATGCAATAGTTAAATATCAAATATCGAATAGACTCCAATTTACAATCGAGCCGTTCAGTGCACGCATCGATTAACTCCATAAAACAAAAAGTGGAAAAATGCGATGAAATTAGGAACATTGCTTTATAAAATTCGTTTTATAATATCAATTCAAATGAATATTTATCGTTATCATTTGGCGCCTGCTACCTAATATGAGTTGATTATTACAACGAGTTACGTTAGAATACGAAGTTAGTCAAAATGGCTTCCGAAATAAA
>JAITYT010000360.1:1174442-1184522 GCA_025433975.1 Liostenogaster flavolineata
ACTTCATTTTACGACTTGCCAAAACAATTTTGTGGACTTTTTCGATATTTTCCGATGTAACTACCTCTTTTGGGCGACCACGTTTAAATTCAACAAACCAGTCAATAATGGTCGATATTCCTGGTGCGGAGTCCGAATAACACTTCCCAGCCAACACGAAGGCTGGTACTTTCTAAAAAAATACTAATTTTGTATTTGTAGCGGCATCTGTCTGTCAGACCGGAAACTTATCAGCCGATGTGTTGAAAGATTAATTAGCAAATGCGCGTTAAACCTGCAACGGAGAGAGCTGTGGGTTCCGGGGTGAAGTGGGATGCGTGACGATCGTCGGTAGAGATGGCGTATGTCTCCGAGCGTTGTTGCTTTTCGTTTTGCTTGTTCTCCTGCCGCCGGCCGCCATTACTGTTGTTTCGCATCTCTGTTGTGCCACCTTTTGTTTGAAATGATTGTCCAAATAGGGTTATGCTAATTGAACATTTATATCTCATAGTGGATTTATGCAAAGTATGTCGGACGAGTCGCGAAAGAAGCGAGAAAGCGCACCACCGTGTAAAGTGATCAAAGAATCCCCGTCGATCCCCGCGTAACGTAGTACGTTTATTCGTGGTGCAATAATAAACTTATCGACTTTCGTCTTTTATTCGCAACGTAATCGTGGATAAGTTTTCGTATTTATATATTCACGATCAGGGACATGCAGATTATTAATCGTAACCTTGAACTTCATATTACGATCCCGAACGATCCCATTTCATTCGAAGCATTTTCTAGACGATTCGAAAACGTAGCAGTTGGGATACTCTACGCGTTGCGTCATGGTTCTATCCTTGTGCGTGATCGCTAGTAAATTACAAGCCCGAGATACGTACCTTGATCATGAGCATACGTAGTGGCATGAGAAAAGAATGATTTATTAAAGGCGATGTGCGTCGATAGGCGCGGATCTTAAAAACCAATATCGTTGCACTCTTCCAACTACAGCTAGCCAAACTGACACCCTGCCAAACGATATCCCAAGAAGCTAACTTCAAGAACTATCCGTACTATTGGATCAACAGCTTACGTACGGATATCAGATTGATAAAGTACGAAGTAAGATCGTAAAGCGTGGGAAGGTACGAATAAAATTACAACAAGTGGAAACGCAAGAGTTCAAGACGAAAGCGTGGAAGGAGGTTAACATCGAAGGTAACATTTTAACGCGACGTGACTCCGAAATAGGAAAACAGCGCGTGCACCTTGCGTTAGGAAAGACGAGGGCGAAAATGAGAATAAAGTAGAAGCAAAATCTGGATAAAATGAATAAAACGATATCCAACTATGTAAATCTAATTTTAAGAAGCGCAACTTGTTCTCGGGCTGCGGAACGAAGCTCTTGACGCGTATTTCATCGTAAATAAATAAAAAGTACATTGCACTTGTGAAATACTGTCGGAATTCAAAGCAGCCCGAGAACAGTTGGCACAAGAGTTCTGTTCTGTACTCGAGGAAAAAGCTTAAGCTCAGCTTCTAATACGAAATCATTGAGTATCCAATAAGCTTACATCGCATCCGCGAAGCTGAAATAATAAGGGAGTGGAATTAATCGATGAAAGCGAGAAAATTCCTAAAGAAAAGGTGTTGGCAAGCTGATAAAAACAATGAAGTTTAGATCGGCACTTATGCGATTAACTAAAGACTAGCGCCTGATGTCTAGTCTTCCTTGGTACCGTGTAAAGCCGCGATGAAAAAAAAAAACGCGACAGCTACGTTAATCAATCCCGATATCCTGCACATCACTGTCATGATAAACATAACGGGCCATCGGTGCGTTGGTGTCGTAAAGTTCGGCCACTTAACCAGCGAATCATCGAAAAATCACGTAGCAAGGCGGACGTATCTTGCAACATTGCACACTTGGCTCGCTTTGAGGATACATCAGCAAGTAGCTCGTTGACTGCATGCCATAGTACGAAAACATGGAAGTCGCACGATTGTCCAATGAGTTATTATCTTTAAAGGCATTAATTCGATCAACGCATTTAGGGAAGCCTTTAGGCGTATTAGTACGTTCGCGATTGGTCGTCGCACTGCGATCGGTCGATTCAACCTTTCAGCGTTCGATCATCCATATCTAAGATTAATCTCTAAGCGGTTAGGCTCCGAAAGCGGCTGTTAGTTCAAACTTCACCCTCTTTGCATCGTGTAAGCGAACGTGAGTCGTCTTGGGCTCTCGAAACTGTTTCGCAGAACCCGTAGATTCGCTGACGATTCCCGTACGAGTTATTAGAAAACGAAACGCTCCTCGCAAGTTATCGCGCTAAGCGCCACGCCGATTTGCCTTCCTTTCCGTTTGGCCCGCGATCTCCGACTGACGAAAAGTTTGGCGTCGGTCACCGGTGACTGACACGGTCCGAACGAGACGCTATTGTCAGTCATCGGCGACCGACGCCACCCGAACGAAATGTCATTGTCGGTCGCTGATGACCGACACGATCCTAACGGAAGGTATCTCGTCAGTCTTTGATGACCGACACGATCGGAACGGAATGTATATCGTCAGACGCCGGTGGCTGACGTGATCCCAACGGAAGGTATCTCGTCAGTCACCGGTGATTGGCGCGATCAAAAGGAGGGTTACAGTCAATCGCTGGTGACCGACAGGAGCCGAACGAGATTGCCTTGTCAGTCGCCGATGACTGACACGATCCGAACGGAAGGATATCGTCAGTCGTTAGCGACCGACGTCGCGCTCAGCGCGTTAACAAGCCTCGAAGTTAATCGGAAAGTCGAGAGACACGCCAAAAGGTGTCGCAAACGTAGACGATGAGCTCGATCGTCCGAACGTATCGCCTTCGAGCAGCGAGCGCGAGATAAATATAGAGGTTGCAGAGAAGCGCTTTACATTCGGTGAGAACTAAAATGCGATCCAGCACTGGAGACCGTTCGGTACGATCTCGTTTATCTTTCTTCTGTACCTTGGTACTGATGGGGCAGTCCGCTCCTTGGCCTCAAGCTGTCCCAAAGTGATGAGGCTAAGCCGTTACGCTCTTGATTGTTTTGCGCGAAGCTCGCGTCTTTCGTACGCTCATGCGTCGATACGGGAGTATCAGTTCCCGGCCTGATCGGACTATTCGAATAAGGCAACGAAATCGACTTTAATCGTTCGAGTTTATAGGAGAAGGCGGTGCTCGATCTATCTGCGGAGAAGGATTTTTGTAAGGTAGACAAAGAGCTTTTCGGTTGTTCTTTAGACAATCTCTGCTCCTCGCTACTCGTCCTGATTATCGGCTCGTGACTACTCCGGATTCGTTGCGGTGAATACGCCGGTGAGTAGTTTAGCGACGAGGAGGATTTCGATGGTACACCGGACGATTCACGAAGGGTGTCCCCATGCTGTTAGTGAAATATCGAAAATAATGCGTCAGTCTTGCTGGATGTAGGCGAACGATCGTTAAAAAATCTCGGCTCTACTCAACGACATACGATTACAATTTGTCCTACGAATCGGATCCGACGGTCGAGATACGTCTTGGTCGTTGTGAGTCACTCGATACGTTAAACCAACGGAATATTACGTGTCGCGTAAAAGCTTCTAGGCAAACATCGACGTGATTCTCGTAAAGTCACTGCCAAAATTTCTTACAAACGCGACAAGCTTACAAAATGTAAATGCCACGATACGTGATTAAATGATAGAGTTAATAATTTAGTACTATACATTGTTAACCACATCTACTTATCAACAAAAAAAAAGAAAAAGAAAAGAAAAAAAAGAAGACCTCGATATTCAGCGGACGGATCTCGACGTACTTTGAAACGATGTTGCAGTCTATGCGCATCTTCCCTTGGCTCGGGCATCTCGTGATCGCCGCTTCTCAAAATTTGTACGGTATCGTTTATCCCGACGTCGTTGGTCTCCGATACCAGGTGCGCTCTCAACTGTTTGTTCCTCGCGTCCAGTTGCATTATATGCTGTTGCGCTTGTGCTAGCTGCTTGCTCAAGGAGCCCACTTTCTCTTCCAAGGCGGCGGACTCGACGCACTTCGACGAATACTTCGCGGACAAGGATAGGATCTCCTGCTTGATCTCTTCCATCTCCTCCCTAGGGCAATCGAAAGGCGTGGGAACCATCAGCGACCGATGGCCGAAAGGCAACGAGACAACGAAGAACGAAGTCGGATACGTACTCGTGTTCCTTGTGGAGCACCCCGATGTCCTCGCGAGCCTGCATCTGTTTGATGAACTCCTGCTTGAACTTGGCGATCTCCTTTTGCACCTCGTGCTCGTGGGCCTTCCTCATCGCGTCCAACGCCGCCAAAGTCGCCTGAGTCTCCTCCGAGAGCGCCTGCTCCTTCTCTATCCTCAAACTTTCGAGTTCCTGACGATGCTTCTCCTCCATCTCGGATATGATGCGCCTGTGGGAGTTCTCCATCGCCAATAGGCCCTTCTCGCACAGCGCGCGCAACTGCTTGATCTCCTCCTTGTACCGCTTCCTCGTCTCCACGTCCGTATCCAACTCGGCGCTCATCGATCTCTGATAGGCGGCTCTCAGCTCGTTCACGTGAGCCGAGTGCTCGGAGTCCATCGCGTTCAGCCTGTGCTCCAGCTTTCTGGCCCTCTCGCGCAGACTCGCGGCCTCCTGCTCGTACTGGGACGCGAGGGATTGCCTCTGATCGTCCAATTCGCCCCTGACGTCCATAAGATCCCTCTCTTGATTTCGTTTGAGCGTCTCCAGCTCCTCGTTGTGCCGAGTGGTCAATCTTTGGATGGTCTCTTGCAAGCGGCTGCACTGCTCGCAAGACACGCTCTCCATGTACTCGCTGAGCCTCTTAATCTCCTCCCGCATGTGAGAGCACTTCTCGCAGACGTTCGACCAATCCGCGACACCGACGCCCGATTTAGGCCAAGTCCAAAGATGGCTCTCGAGGTTCTCCCCGGTGGTCTTGTCGCGAATGCGCTTCCCGAGTCGTGCCAGGTCCTCCTCCAGGAACGAGAGGGACTGACCGACCGTTTTGAGCTGCTCCTTCGTCCCGCGTTTGCCGCGTATCTTCTCCTCGCACTCCTTGCTAAATTGCTGATAGAGATAAACGTACTCCGCGTCGAGGAGCGAATCGTTCCTAAACTCGTACTCGTCGCCCGTCAGCCGGAACAGCAACTCCTCGTTTTGGATTAGACTAGATACGAAGGTCTCCCCTGGGAAGGTCGTCGTCGTCGTCGTCGTCGGTGGCTTCGCGTTCTCGCGAAGAAGATCGATTCTAGCGTCTATTAAAGCTTTGTGCGCGATCACGTCGGCGTAGTCCGTCAGAAGTTGCCGCGATTCGTATTTCGAGTCGATCTGAACCTTGCGCTTCTTCATCGTCCTAAGGGAATCCTCGTAAGCTTCGGACAGCTCGCCGATGGACCGCTCCATCTCCTGGCGTAACCTCGATTGCGTCTGGTCTATCCACGTTTCCAGAGAGACGTTCAAAGCATCGGTGAAACCCAGGCAGGTGTCCGTGATCGAGGCCAAATTCTGCTCGTAGACCTGAGCGCAACGCATTATGATGTGGGACACCTCGGCCTGCACCAGCTCCTTGCTGACGGTCTCCTGGGCATGTGCCCAAGCCTCGCGAATCCGACTGTCCTCCACCAACTTGCGACTCGACGTGCCGATCCGCTCGACGAGACTCTCCTGCTCGGACAAGCTGAGCGTCTCGATCGCCAGCGACTCCGCGAGCTCCTTCAACTTGGCCTCCTTGTACTCTCGCGTCATCTCGTCGATCTCTTTCTGCTTTTGCACGAGGAAGTGCAGACTCTCGGTTTGAGCGGCGCAAACCTCCCTCGACGCCTCGCTAACCGGCGCGCCACCTATAAGTACTAACTTATTCGCTAAGACTCTAGTAAGATACTGAACGTAACTCGTATTTTGGTAGGTTTTGGGCTTAGTTCCACGAATCTTACGCTTTAAGCTCGAGGCAAGCTGACTAGTTTCAACCAATTCACTCAGAACGGCGGTCTTGTCGAACGTTCTGCCGATCGCGGCTTTGATCTGGCGAAGAACGACGAACTCGAAGGCCACCCTCTCGGCCACGAGCTTCGCCCTTTCCTTCTCGTCCAGCTTGTTCGCCTGCGCCAGGCTCTGCCGTTTCTTCGTGAGCTCGGTTAATTTATCCTTAAGAATAGTCTCCAGTCTAGACACCGCTATCCCTACCGACTCGACCATTTGAGGGCTAGGTTGAACCTTCTTATATTCTAAGCACGAGTCCAGTATATCGTTCACTTCGCGCAAACACTTCTCGGCTTTGTCCTCCACCTGCGTCGAACCCAGGCATTTCTCCAATCGGCGCTTCGACTTCGAGATGCCCCGCTCCAGCTTCTTCAGCCTCGCGATCATCTCGAGCGAGCCTCCGTCGTTGCCGGAGGACGCGCTGACCTCGCTGCACTCGCTGGAGTCCTTCTCGGCGTCGCTAGCTATGCTGTCGGCGACGCTAGCGACCTTCGTTTCCAGGGTGCTCAATCTGATCAGCACCTTCATCGGCTCGGAACTGGTCGCGCTGTCCAACGATTTTCTACGCAGCCTAGCTCGATCCAGATTCTTCGTTTCCTTTCGTTTCTCTTTTTTAACATTGGGACTGGACTCCTTCGAGGCGACAACAGCGCCTCCACCGATCCCGTGACCCCTCTCGATCGCGGATATTTTATTCTCCAGGTCCAACAACTTGTCCTCCATCTCTTGGGAAACCTGGAAGGATTCCCTGCCCTTCAGGGAGAGCGACCTTCTCTTGTCTCTGCTTTCGGCTTTCGTCAGCTTCTGCTTCAACGTTCTCGCTTGCTTCTCACTGGCGGCCAATTTGTTGGTTAGGTCCTGGATTCGAGCCGCCATCAATTGCAGCTGCGATTGATTCGTTTCGTTCACGTTTATCGCGTCCTGCTTGTAAGCGAATATGTCCAACTCCAAGGCGTCCTGGATGGAGTGGGCCTCCCGCAATTCCTTGCGCATAGCGCGTATTTCCAAAATAGCTTTTTCGAAACGTCTCCGCAACTCGTCGTACTCCTCCATGATTCTGCAAGAAAGATCGGTTAAGGGACATCGAAGCGAGAAGATTGTTTTTTTAACGTTCTTACGTTGTTTTTAACGTCTTTACCTGTCTTTGTCCAAAACCTTTAAGTCGATGTCTAGATCGATGTTGGTCAAGTCGCTGAGGGAGTCGAAGCTTCTACCGCGTTCCTTAGCGACCGACAGGTCACCCTTTTGCTCGATCTCTCGTATTCTGTTGTAAAGACGTTCGTTCTCCTCGATTCCTGAAGCAGCGAGTTCGATTTGACAAACCATTTACCTTTCCGTAGCTCGGAACCAACCGGGAAGGCGAAAGAACGAAAGAACATACGAACCTTGCGACAGTCTATCGCCGAGCGCTTGAACTTCCGTTTGCAAATGTTCGACACTTCGGTGACTCGAAGTTAACTCATTCGTAAGCATCTCGCATCGTTCGGTCGTTTCTCTCAAGATCGTCTCGGTCTCCAGCAACTTGCAATCCAGCATCTCCTTGTCCCTGGTATACACCTTCCTCAGCTTCTCCAGGTCGTCCAGGCCTTTGTTCCTCTGCTGCTCGGTGATCTGTATGGTCCCGAGCAAATCTTCCACCTGCTTCTCCCTTATGGCGGCTTCCGCTTTTTGCTGTCTGAGCCTGGACAGTTCCTTCTCGGTGTCGACAACGTCCGTACGCGCGGCATTCAATTGCGCCTTCAAGCTCTCAATCTCGTTCTCCTGACGCTCGATAATGACTAGTAACGCGCTTGGGTGAGCTTGATTATGGTCCAGCTGATCCCGTAACAGCGACACCTGATTCTCCAACAGCTCGACGATCAGCGGACTGTCGTTCGAACTGGAGAGGCAACTGCTGCTCTGCAAGTGGCCGTTGCTCTGCTCCTCGTCCTCCCCGAGCTCGCAGCAAGCCATCATCAGATCCTCGGACTTCACGCTGTCCAGGGTGCTCCTTCTCGAGCTCGGCGGCGAACTGCGACTCCTCTTGTAGACTCTCGACCTGGAGCTCGATCTCGACCTGGCTTTTACTCTGGACAGTGCTGTCCTGGCCAACGGCGGTGACGGTGGCAATTCGGACCACTCGTGATTCCCGGTGTCCGACCAGCTGGAGCCCTTTAAAGGCAGAGGCCAATCGCCGTTCCTCACCAGAGGCGGCGAAACCGGCATTTCCGACCAGTCGCCCGATTCTCGACGGCCTCCCTCCGATGCCGTCCTGTATTCCTCGTCGGAGGAAAACAGAACCGATCTCGGGGTGATGGAGGTCGAAGGGATGACGGAATCTCTCTCCCGATCCATCGAGGACCTGCTAAGAAACGTCGAAGTTAACCTCTTGATAAAAGGTCGAGGCAAAGGTCCTCCTTAATCGACGACGATAAGTACAAGGTCACTCACGTTGTCGGTGATTGAGGGTTAGCGTCTTGTTGACTTTTCTGACAAACGACGAGGGGATCTCCGCTGCTGTCGGGATCGGACAGGTTGGCTACTCTTCGAATCGCGGTCATCCAGCTGGATCTAATGCCGGCTGTAACCGCGGATAAGACGGTGGTGCCCCTGTCGTCCCAAGCCTAAATCGAGAGAGATCCTTTGAGAAAGGTTTGGAATTCTGGACCAGTTACGAGTAGTCGAGAGCAGAACGAGGCCTGATCGTTTTTTAGGAATTGAGTCAGGGATTTTTCATATTGTTCTCGATCGTATGCTCAAGAATCGACCGTATTTCAACGATCGAATCGAAATGCAAAAGCCTGTGACAAAAGTGACGTTGATGCAATTTTGAGTAGGTTGGTATCGCGTCGTTACTTTCTGAGATAAAAGTGACGTGCAAGTTGATACAGTTTTGAGCAGATTGGTATTACGTCGTTACTTTTTGAGATAAAAGTGACGTGCAAGTTGGTACAATTTTGAGCAGATTGGTATTACGTCGTTGCGTTTTGAGATAAAAGTGACGTGCAAATTGGTACAATTTTGGGCAGATTGATATTACGTCGTTGCATTTTGAGATAAAAGTGACGTGCAAATTAGTACAATTTTGACCAATGTGGTATTACGTCATTGGTTTTCGACGTACTCCTTTTCATAATAATTGGCTTTTCAACGTCAAAGAAAGAACGGTATTCGCGTAAGAACCGCGAGGCAAGAGCACTTGCTCGCTTCCTTAAATTAAACTTACGACAGTTTGGAATCCATAATTTCTTGCAACTTGAAGAGGAGTGACTGCGGTAACGGTATTCAAGTCTATAACGCCGTCCATAATACCCTTATCCTCGGCGCAAGGATCTCTGTAATACATCAGACCGCAACCTCGCAAGACAAACCAATGCTTATTCCATTCCTAGACGAACGAACGACAAGTTATCAAAATTAGTATCTCCTATCTTAAACCATGCCGATCTTAAAAACCATTCCGGCCGTTTCCACCTACCTTGTTCAATCCCTGTTTCATCAGCCAGCCTTTCTTAATGTTCAATAGGTCTTCCGCGGGTAAATCGACTCTCAACTCGGAAGTTGGCGAGTATCTGATGCTAGAAATATCCAAACCGCATCCATCTGGATCTCCCCTTATCTACGATTGGAAAGAATCGCGTTTCAATGCAACGTCGCAATCGTTATCGATGGGCGATCGATATACGACGAGAATGTATTTACTAGCTTATCTTGATGAGCCGCATTCGCGGTATCTACGACGTCTCTGGTAGGTTCCGAGGTCCTCGACTTGATCCTTCTTATCCTTGGTTGCGTCAGCGACGCGGCTATGTCTCTTAATTTCCCTTCTCTTTCTCTCTCGTGCTCTAGGAGTATCCTCCGGCAGGCATCGTCATCTGCGCGCACGCAGGAATGCACGATTGTTTTACTTCGACGATTACAGGATGATTCGCGTCGTATCTTTATCCGCGGCTCTCGCATAAAATTGCGATGTTGCGATTGGAAGACCTTCCGCAAAACGCGCGGATTTTGATCAATTTCGAAAAACGTTTTCAAATTTGAAGTTTTAAATTATTCAGAATCGAACATTTGAAGTATTTTTAATTATTCCACAACAAAGCATATGCCTCGGTCTTACGAAAAATAAAAAAAAA
>JAITYT010000360.1:1198503-1210294 GCA_025433975.1 Liostenogaster flavolineata
TTTTTTCCTCTCACTCTGCTACTCTGAACACTTCAATTTCTTCTTTTCCCCCTCTTACTCTACCACACTTAACACTTCAGTATCTTTCATCCTCTCTCTCATTGCTACATTCTGGACACTTCGGTATCTTTATTTTCTCTCTTCCTCTGCTACTCTGAACACTTCGATCTCTTATTTCCCTTTTCCTCTACTATCCCGATCACTTCAATTTCTTTTTTCCTCCACTCACTTTGCTGCTCCGAATATTTCGATATTTTTTTCCCTTCTCACTTCGCTACTCCGAACACTTCGGTATTTTTTTCCCTCCTCACTTCGATCTCCCTTCTCAATGTCTATCGATAATTTCGCCGCCCACTCGTCTAGAGAACTCGAAACGCTGTATTCCTACCCGCGCCTAGCTTCGCGGCGTAAATCTCACGACTGTTCATCGTTAAAGAACGTCGCGCAGATGGGAATTTCGAATCGCCTGAAAGCATCAGTCGGCTAGGTACCGGCCGGCTCGTTAATAATCCTCTAAGTGGCATTCATGGCACTTAGAGTCTTCGTACCACCGTCACCGCCGCCGCTTCCGACGAGCAACGCCGATATCATCGAACGAGCGACGATCTTACGTCGCCAAACGTCTCTTCATATTTTTCGAATCCTCCATCGTCTTCTCGTCCTCGACCATCCGCGTGAAAAAAAGGAAAGAACTAAATGCGAGCTCCTCCGATCTAGGGAATCCCATTTTCAGACGTTCCCGAGTTCGGTGTTCCACCTTGTACCGTGCGAAGTGTTTTCCTTTTTTTTTAACGCAGAGTGGAAATTCCACAAAGTGAAAGATCGGATCAAGTCGATAAAATCTCGATAAAAATTTGATAAATTTATCGTATTTCGCTGTTTCCAAGCCTGTTCGACTTAAAATCGAAATTAAAATTTAACGAGGCAATTAAAATCGAAGCATCGATGTCCTTTGAGACACGAAAACGACGATTTTCGAATTCGTCGAGTTTTTACAGGATATCAAATTATTAAATTATTTTATTTCGAATTTAAATTCGCGTTCTATACGACTCCGAAACGATTCTGGCGATGTTCCGAGACGATTATACGCGACAGATAAATGTCGACGATAAAAAGAACAAGCGATTTTTGCGCAATTGCGTCAATAAGATTATTATACTTGCCTACCGATGGGCGATTCTTTGACGTAGCGTCGGTGAGACTTAATTAGCGATTCCTATACGCACATACACTGACATATTTTTCCCGTTATCGCGACAATGGCAAACATAACGTCAAGAGAATGAAATAAGACGAGTTTTACGATTCGAAAGACGTATTTTATTGACCAAACAATGATCTACGTTACATTCAGCGTGAAATAATCGGTACGCAAGAATTCATATGGTCGTAACGTTACGTAGCGAAAGAAACTTCGAGTCTTTTTCTCGCTAACGACTTTTAGAATCGCTCGCGTCGTAGGCTGACGAAGGCTGAGGTCGGAGGCTGAATTCGTTTATTCGGACTTAATACTAAACGTACCAAGCTGGATCAAACGATCCTTTTCAAAATTTACTTTAATCGTTTATTGGTTATAAACTTGTAATTCTATTATAATTGCTTATAAAAATGGAAATATGTTTCGCTATTTTATTAGTGTATCTTCTACGTTATTTCTTTTTAATAAGTTAACAATTTTTTTTTCTAAAAATCAACGTCTATTTCGTAAGGGATTATTTAACCGCTTACGGTATGTTTAACTATAAGAAACTATCGGTACGTTTAGCGTTAATTTAAGGCACCTCGAAGATTTTCGCGAACTTTTTCCTACTTAAATTTTATTTACGATTGTATTCATAATTGTTTTACGATAGTATTTGCCATTGTTTGCAATTTTATTCTACAAACGACGCGTATTTGGTTCAACGAAATTCTTCTAAAATATTGTTTTGGCAACTAAGTGATTACGTATTTTGTCAATAGATGGTCTTAGCACATTCTTTTATTCTTTTCTTTCGTCACTGTATTCAAAGCACCTAAACTATATTGTTTTCTTGTTGTCTGGACTTCCACCTTCGATTAAGTAAAAAAATTGTATCGATCAGTTATTTAGTTTCGTCTTTATCCCAATTTAAAAATGGAAGAACAAGACCTTGGCGTAAGAAGGCTCGATACGTTTTCGACTATTCAACGTACGATATTTTCGTGACGGTAAGTTCGTACGGAGACTAAAAATCAGATTCGTTCCGAGAGCGTAAAGCCAGTTGCGCGAATCCGCAAATTTATTCTTGTTGTTCGTTTAAAAGAAAAAAAAGAAAAAAAAAGGAAAGACGCGGTCAGGCACTCGACCGTCGTTGATCTTGAAAAACCTGAAGATCCTCGCGACGAACGAAGGTGGAAGGCGTCGATGCATCTCGAAGGAAACTCATAAAAATAATTCCTAACGAAGCGCTTCTTCCTTCGTGCTACGAAGGATAAATCCCAAAGTCGCTTATCTACGACTTTAACGATATGCAAATAACGCGGTACACATCGAGGCGAAAGGCGTCCGTTCGTACATTTCCAAAGGATCGTACGGAGTTGGGAGATCGTTAGAGCGTCCTCGTATAATTCCCTGATTAATCATTCCGCGATGCCAAATAAAACGGGAGTGGCAGACTCTCTAATAAGACCGTCAGATTTTCTTTCACCGAATCGCGCGATCGTAATTCTCACCTGACTTTATTTCGCACGACCGATCTGTCGTTAGCTGCTTATGACGCGTATATGCGTCATTTTCAGGATATTTTCTGAAAAATATCGCGAATATGCGTCGCGTAGGATGCAATAATTCAAAAATAATTGTAATAAAAAATTTAAATAATTGTCACGATCGTAATTATTATTGTTATGTTTTACTTTAATTAATTCGGCATACGGAAGAGTGCTTTAGAAAAAAATTAATCGGTTAAGAAGTCGTCGGCTTTTATTCGAAAAAATAAGGAGGCTGTCAGACGTATCGTCGTACTCCTCGTCCTCGCATAATTTTGTGTTAAACATTTCGCGATGTAAAGTAAAATAAGAATAGTAAACTCAATGATAGACCGTAAGAATTTTCTTTCATCGACGCGTATATGCGTCATTTTTTAGGGTCATTTTCCGTAAAATATCGCGAATATGCGAAAAATAATTGCAATAAAAATTAAAATAATAATTATGATCGCAATAATTATTATGTTTTATTTTAATTAATTCAGCACACGGAAGGATTCTTTAAAAAAACACCTAGCATCTTTTATTCGAAAAAACAAGGAGGCATAATTTTCCGATTAATCATTTCGCGATGTGAAATAAAAGAAAAATGGCAAACCCAATAATAAAACCATAAGAATTTTCTTTCATCGAAGTTCGATTATACTTCCTATCTCCGACATTGTTTCACACCACTGATCTGTTGTTAACTGCTTATGTCGTATGTATGCGTCATGCTGAAAAGAGGCATTAAAAATGATTCTACTAAGAAACGAAAATAATAATTACGATCACAATTTATTTTAATTAATTGAGCACACGGAAGGATGCTTTAAAAAAAATAAGCAACTGTTATTTAAAAAACAAACAAAAAATCAAGGAGGCTCATCCAAAGCAATCGTCGTCCTCCTCGTCCTCGCATAATTTTCTGATTAATCATTTCGCGACGCGAAACAAAACAAGAATAGAAACAAACCCAATGGCAAGACCGTAAGAATTTTCTTTCAAAGAATCGCGCGATCGTAATTCTTACCCCCGACTTTATTTCGCACGATTAACAGCTTCCATCTGGAAAAGCAAGGAGGCTATACCAGACGTATCGTCGTCCTCCTCGTCCTCGTCGTCGATCCGGTAACTTTTCATCGGTGAAAACAGGTCCCACCGGTGGATAGCCGGCCAGTTGGTAAAGGGAGTGCGAGTAAAGGGCAAGGAATCTCAAGTCGAGAAGAAAGATCGATAAAACTGGAAGGTATCGAGAGGACGAGAGCAAGGAGGACGAGATGGACGAAGAGGAAGAGGAGAAAGAGGAAGGGGAGGAAGAGGAGGAAAAAGGTAAATCGAGGGATTGGCAAAGGACGGCTAGGATCTACGTGTCGCACGCGTTAAAGGCCGCATGCAAACGACGGAATTGGAGTCTAATTAGGAAGGCGAAGAGATAAGAGAGGGATTCGCGTGCGGGTATCGTCGTCCCGTGAAACGATTTGTCCCGTTTGCTGCGTTTGTTCTGCTTCCTTCCCATCAAGGACGAGTCTAAGGGCGTATGGGGCGAAGTTGGATGAGTGACGATGCAAAGTGGCAGATGTAGGTTCGTTTCAAGCTAAAACCGTGCTAAATCCTAGGGATCGTTGAGTTTCAGAATTGTCGTTGAAGTTTGTTGGGTCATCGTTGAGTTTTGGAATTGTCGTTGAGGTTTTTTTTGGTTATCGTTGAATTTCAGAATTGTCGTTGAGGTTTTTTAGGTCATCGTTGAGTTTCAAAATTATTGTTGAGGTTTTGTGAGTCATCGTTGAGTTTTAGAATTGTCGTTGAAGTCTATGGGGTCATCGTTGAGTTTCAGAATTGTCGTTGAAGTTTATTGTGTCATCGTTGAGTTTCGGAATTGTTGTTGAGGTTTTGGGAGTCATCGGTGAGTTTCAGAATTGTCGTTGAAGTTTATTGGGTCATCGTTGAGTTTCGGAATTGTTGTTGAGGTTTTGGGAGTCATCGGTAAGTTTCAGAATTGTCGTTGAAGTTTATGGGGTCATCGTTGAGTTTCAGAATTGTCGTTGAGGTTTTTTGGGTCATCGTAGAGTTTCAGAATTGTCGTTGAAGTTTATTGGGTCATCGGTGAGTTTCAGAATCGTCGAGGTTTCTTGGGTCATCGTTGATATTGAGTACGTTTCGATCTGTTGGTTCTACATTTTTTTAGCCTTACCATTTTCTTAGGAGTTATTAATCGATCGTAGACTCGAGAGATAGTCGAAGGAACGAAGAACTTGACACGCCCAATATTTGCGCCTTTTTAATGAAGTTTGAGCCGTTAGTTTCTTCAGAGTTGTGACGTCAATCCAAGCGCGGTGCGCATTCTAACGTCGTCGTGTGCCTTTCGAGTTAGTTTCTGAACACTTGGACTGTGTTTTAATGAGACGTTAACGAGAACACTGTGTCAAGATGGAGGCAAATTTTACTCGTTTTCGAAAGGGTGAATCGAGCGAACGATTTCATCTTTGAGCTCAAACGATACTCCAAAATCGAAATTGAAAAATCGCTGCCGATCGATGAATCACGGCGTCAACAAAAAAATTCAAATCTGGTCAACTCAACGCCTCATCTGCACGTAATACCATTAGAATTAGGTTCTACATTATTTAACTTTAATTTTTGAGCTCAAACGGTACTCAAATATCGAAATTTAAAAATTGCTGTCGATCGATGAACCACGGCGTCAAGAAAAAAATAAGATACGAGGCTGGAATCGACGTATCGTCGTCGAATTTCTTCGAAACGCTCCCTCGGGACGTGGGGGAATGCGTCGACGGACAGATTTATTTTTCCTGCGTTCGTGTATTTCGTATTCCACGCGCGGCGCATCAACGACACGACGACGATGACGACGATAGACGTCGATTCACCTGCGGCAAGCGGCTCGATTCGTAGGACTGTGCGAGCTAACGACACCACGCAGCCTCGCGTAATTAAATTTTATATGTAAACGAGATCGTAAGTTCCACGAAGGTGATTCATCGATTTTGCGACAAGGTGTCGCTCGAAGCTGTGCGTTCGATCGTATTACTACGTTGGTTCGTCGATTTTCTCTGTTTATTCGATAAGAAAGAAAAGAAAGACATTTTTTTATATTTTAGAGATCTTACGACTTCAATTTAACACCAATAAGGTTTATTGAAGCTACTTTTAACCTTTCGCACTCGTATCTCACACTGGAGGTGGCAATATCAATTTACTCTAAACTCTACGTCACTTTGAAGGTGACAATAATAATTTACTCTAAAGCTCTATGCCTCTCTGGAGGCGACAATACTTTACTTTAAATCTCGTAAATCAGGCTGGAGCCAACGATACCAATTTACAGTAAAATACTATATGGCATTTGAGATCTAACTCAGCATTAACTCGCCAAGTTCTGTTACTTTACAGTTCACAGTAAAATAAAACCGAATGAAAACAAATAGAAGTTGACCCGCAAACGACATTGAAAGTAAATCGATTTGAAAAAGTTAACATTCTTCGGTTCAATTCTAGCGACTCGATTGATTAAAAAAAGAAACCTTGAAAGAACGAATACCTCACGAAGAGACGTCATCGTCTCCTTCCACGAATCTCTCATGAAACTTGTAATTACTGAGATGTCGATCAATCGAGATGATCGCGCGGACATTCGCTTGGCAACCTACAGCAGAGTCTGAATAGCATCGAGGTATAGTGTAAATGCGACTTTGAAGGAAAATCGATTCTATAACTTCACGAGGAATCGAATAAGAGTCAAGAAAGGTAAGTACGAGACATCGAATGGATCGAAGTCATTCGATACTGACGACTAAGAGAGTCGATCTTCGATGAAACGCGACCATAGTCGTTCCTTCCACGAGTTCAAGCAGTGAACAGCCTTTCGATACTGCAAAGGTAATAGGGAAAAAATGGAGCCTTAAGTAGGCGATATCAGGAGTCGATTACGTCGGGAACTACGAGGCTGCCGATGTTCTGACGATTTTACGCCCGGACAGCATGGAAATCTCCGCACGGTTGTAACATTTAACGCGTTGAATGTGGCAACAACGAGCTACATCGAGTTTAAACGCGTTGCCACTCGCACCTAAGAAGACGAGCGTAGGTAACAGGATCCGGAGACGATAAAGCGAATGCGCGTATTCGTTTAATCGAATGATCGTTCGTGAGCGCGAGACAGTGAGCAAACTGTGACGTTTCTTCGTTTCTTCGTTTCTTCTGCCCGAGTGGACAATTATCAACATGGATTTTAAAATCATTCAACGCGTATTTTTTTAGTCGAACGATCGTTCTTGAGCGCGAAGTCTGAGCGCAAAACAATTGAGCAAACTGAGACGTTTCTTGGTTTCTTCTTTTCTTCGTTTGTTCCTTCGGTATTGATCAAAGTAATGCATCGACAGTCATTCAAAATAGTGAGGAATGTCTGAGTGGACAATTACCAACAAGGATTTTAAAATCATCAACGCGTTTTTGTTTAGTCGAATGACCGTTCTTAAACACGAAGTCTGAGCACAAAACAGTTGAGGAAAATGTGACATTTCTTGGTTTCTTTGTTTCTTCATTTCTTCTTTCCTTCATTTGATCTTTCAGTGTCGTACAAAGAAGTGCATTAACAATCATTCAAAAAATTGGAGATTGTCTGAGTGGACAATTACCAATTTGGATTTTAAAATCATCCAAATCATCGTCGTTATCATCATCGTCGTCATGCCATGACTTAAACATCGTTTCGACTAAAGAATTCTTCCCAATCACTCGTACAACTTTGCAGAATCTCGCAGAACGCGATGGTCAAACGGACCAACCGATCGCCTGGCACGAAGGAACGATGGATTTGGACTAGTCACGAGCGCAGGGAAGTAACAATTAATAAATCCGCCTGCTAGGGCACGGAGCGAGGGAGGGGAAAGCGAAAAGAAGGGAGACGATGGAGAAGAGGCGTCGCGACCGTGGCGGAATTAAATTAATGACCCGATGTCTTTATTAATTGACCTCACTCCGGTTACAAATTGCGGTCATTATCGTGGCTCTCTCCTCGTGACTGCCGCTACTCGCTTTCATTACGAACCCGTGGTGGAAGCTTACGGTTTCGAACGACTTCGTACCTAAGGCACCACCTCGCCCTTACCCAACCAACCGCTGAAGAAGAGGAAAAACGACGAGTGGAAAATATAAGCGCGCGAGGAAGAGCGAAAATCGTTACTTCGCAATCGATTATCGCGCGAGCAAAAAGGAAAGGGGGAGAGCTGAGCCAATGGGGGAGGTAGAGAGTGAGAAGAGGCAAGATAGAGTGAGAGAGAGAGAGAAGAAGAAGAAGAAGAAGAAGAGGAAGAAATACGCCTTAATTCCATGATGCATCGTAGCGCAGCGAACGGTATAATTTATCAACGCCGTTACTTCCACGAGGGAGAACAAAGTCAGTCGCGTAAGCGAGACGATTTGAAAATTTCGCGCGCATTTTTCTCCTCCGTCGTTAACGCGCTTTAGGATGGATCGAATGAGATACGGGGATTCGAAATAATTCCAATTACGAAATTGTCGAATCTCATGGAACGTGGGTCGATTTGGGATGGATCGAATGAGATTTGGTGGCTCAAAATAATTCCAATTGCAAAATTATGGAATTTCATGGAACGTGAATCCAATTGAGATGGATCAAATGGTGGCTCAAAATAATTCCAATTGCGAAATTGTCGAATTTCATCGAGCGAGGGTCGATTTGGGATGGATCGAATGAGGTTTGGTGACTCAAAATAATTTCAATTGCAAATTTGTCGAATTTCATGGAACGTGGGTCGATTTGGGACAAATCAAATGAAATTTGATGGCTCAAAATAAACTCCAATTACGAAATTATCGAATTTCATGGGACATGTATCCAATTGAGATGGATCAAATGAGGTTTGGTGGCTCGAAATAATTCCAATTTGCGAATTTGTCGAATTTTATGGAACGTGAGTCGATTTGGGATGGATCGAATGAGGTTTGGTGGCTCGAAATAATTCCAATTACAAAATTGTCGAATTTGATGCGCGAAATTTTCGTTTCATCGACCGAATCTCTTGCATCGTGAAAATGCGAGCTATTGCAATGTTTCTTTTTACAAGCTAGTTGAAACTCATCGTTATTTCACATAAATGTCCTCATAAATATGTTTCTTGACTTTGAGACAATAAACGCCCTCCTCTGACTTCGTAATATCGAGCTTGTCGCACGATGCTAACAATAGAGTCTAAATCACACGTATAGCGGTTGTTAACCTAGCAGCGGTCAGTCGGTCAGTCGTCAGTCATCGATCAAAAGATCAAAGTGCAGCGAGAAATCTCGTTAAATAACCATTGTATTTTAAATACTGCGTCGATAAACGCACGTATTACTGTTAAGGCGACCGAAAAATCGTGAAATGTGCTTCGTGAAATTGTTATTGATTCCCTTGACTTATTTTGACTACAAATCCCTGCAATTTCGTCGGCTTCCCTCAAATTAACTCAAAACATTCCAGATATGATTACAAGACTCCGCTGCAAAACATCGATACAATTTTCTCGTCACACGCGACGCGTTACTCGTTACTCCGAGTCACTCCTAGACTAACTCAGGAACCCTAAACAGCTCAAATTTGCAGGCGGCAACGAGAAACAAAAACCAAACAAAAAAAAGTCTAAAACCAAATTTCGCCGATTCCGTCGCAAACGAAAAGACTCTTCGTTCCTTGCTTTCTTCCCTCCACTTGTTCTCAATTTATCCGATTGAGAAACGGGCAATTCGGACACCGGTTAAGAAAGCTAGCTTCTGACAGCCTGCTCGGAACCGTCCGAGCAAACTACCGGGATTCCTCGTCGAAAATCGACGACGCGTATCGACTGTTAAGCGATCGTTAGGCACTAATTAAAGAGCGTTTGTGCAGAATCATTTGGGCATCTGCGTGAAACGCAGGCGCGTAAATAGGCTCGCGAAGGGGCAAGTCGACTAAATCGTTCTTGACGATTCTATCGTGGCATTACTGTTATTAACGCGGCATTAGTGGGATTTATCGGTGACGTAAATAATAAAGCGAATGATTAGTCGAAATGACTCGCGCCTTTCCGCTTATCTCCTTTAGCCAGGAAGATTGATGCGCCGTTCTTACGACGCGATTAGGGCGCCTATGCTAATAGCGCGTTTAGATTCGAATTGTGCAGAGGTAGGAAGAGGAGAGCTCGATCCGAAGACCATCGCAAAATCTAGAGTCGAAGCGACTCGAAATCGAGCTAATTGGACGATACCGCGTCCAACGTTAGCCCAGAGTCAGAGTTTATCGGCCATGACACTTCCTCGCCCTTCCATCGCGAAATTATCGTTCGCCATTAGGTGCATTTGGTACGATCTTTTTTGATCGTTTGATGCATCCACAATTCCGTCCCGAATTACTTGCGATGATCTTGGCATTCGCGAGGTTCGTGTCTCCTCGAACTCCCGAGCGTCGACGCCTGGCTGATCTTCTATCGTGTTCGACGCTTTGAGTACGGGCCTAGGTCCCAGCTGACCCAGACGATATTTGTTGGATTCGCGACTTGGACTATTTCCGTGTCAACGTGACTAAGTCTTGTTTAATAACCGTATTTTCGTAGAAGATAGATCGTGATTGGGTCAGAGGTTCTACGCGATTGTACATTTGGGAATCGGGTAGAATTTATCAAAGGGCTGGCAGGTATTTCAAAGAGAGGTTTTAGCTGATCTGATGGTGTGATCAGATATCGACGACGTCTTCATCGTGGACGTGTCGCTCGGCTGTGTTCGGAAAGTCCCTTGGCTCTATGTTTCTACTGGTGAGCCGAGCTCGAGTCTATCTTCCGAGATAGGGGCATTATCGATGATACGAAACGTCGTCGTCGTCATCCCGGGAAAATTTCCATGATCATGACCGTTAGTGGACACTCTGAACCCTATTCCAGAGTATAAGCTATCCTACAATATCAACGCGTTTAACTCTTATTTGAGAACCTATTGGCGACTTGGACTATTTCCGTGATCAGCAGGTGATCATCGGGCAAACGTTTCACGCAGTTGTACGTTTGGAAATTGGACAAATTGGCAACATTTATCGAAGTAACGCAAAATCGATAAAAATAGGAGAACGGAAAGAATCTTGTCGAAACGACGATTTCGACGGGTCTTGCCGCGGAATGCTCGACATCGGTTCGAGGAAAGAAGTTGGAGGAAACACAATTTTGTTACCACGGAGGCGTCGTACGTTACGTGGACTCGATCACGCTGTACGTAGTGAAAGTAGACGTTGGCCTGTTCTCGGACGACTTAATTGTTATTAAATATCGGTTACACCCAGGTCTAGGTGCTTCCTTACGAGAGAGAAAAATAGAGGGAGAGGTGGTCGGCAATGAAAGCCGTACTCGAGGCGCATTGTAATTAACGCGGAAGTTATTAAAATCCATTCTAAATGCCGACCTTTGTCACGACGCAGCTGCGCTCGTGTCGTTGTCCTTCTCTCTTTGCATCTCTCTTTCCCATTCCGTCTCTCCTCTCTCTTTCTCTCTCTTTGTTTCTCTGTCTCTCTTTCTTTGTCCGTCTGTCTCTTTCTACGAATTTCTATCCCATTCTAGCAATTCCTATCTCTTTCCGTTTCTCTTCGCGTCTTTTCCTTCCAGCAAAGTTTCCTCTAACCGCGTCTTCTTCTTCTTTCTCTCTTTCACTGTCCGTTCGTCCAACTTCGTTCTTGCGCATCCTTCCCGAGCTCCTCGTCGTCCTCCATTTCTTTTTCTTCCCTCGATCTTCTCTCTTCCGTTCCATCTTCTTTCTCGTCCTTCTACTCGCGTAAGAACTTCGAACCGCGGTAGCGTCTCTCATGCAACGTCTTAATGGCAACCCTGAGGTTGCGCGAGGGACAAAGTAAGTAACATGTGCGCTTGCTTTCGAGTTTACCGACGATATATCACTCGGGAGAATATTAATACAATGAAATAATCGCGACCTCCGCGCGTCTAAGGATGAACTTTCGTCGGTTGGAGTTGCGAATGGCAGGCATAATCTTGACGTGCAATTATTTCCCCGTGTACGGAGTTTCGCCTTGATTTTTTTT
>JAITYT010000360.1:1228146-1241458 GCA_025433975.1 Liostenogaster flavolineata
CGTGGCCTGACCATCGTATTACGAGCTATGCCCGTAATATTTACGTTTGACCCGATCATCGTACTATGGGCTATGCCCGTAGTTGTAGGTTAAGGGGTTAAACAAATCCAGTTGTTAACATAGACAGTGAAGAAGTTACTGACGTAACGTTTGTCAACAATACGAACGATACAAATCGTTCTTCTACTAGGTAACCAAAATTCACAACTAAGCCTGTCTTTAAAAACAAGCAAATTTAGATCAAACTTCCTTCCCCAACCCAACAGAAAAAAACAATAACAAAATCGCCCGCCAAGCAGTTGGCAAATCGAAGACTAAACTCACGTCCATGATCGCAAAGACATCAAAGACTCAACCCTAGATCTTTTCAACATCGTAAGTCCCTGGAAGTGTGGGAAAGACTTTGAGCCGTAATCGGCTAAATAAATCCAGATGTTACCATAGGCAGTGAATAAGTCACTGACGTATTGCTCGACAACAACACGAACGATGCAAATCGTTTTTTCACTAGGTAACGATAATTCATAATGCAAACCTGTATTTAAGGACAAGCACATTTTGATAGAACTCCCTCCCCCCTCACCTCCAAAAAAGAAAATAACTATAATAAAATCGGCCGCCATGTTAAAGAACTTCGCAAAATCGCCAAGTAGTTGGCAAATCGAAGACTAAACACACGTCCATCATCATAAAAACATCGATAATTCGACCCTAGATCTTTTCAACATCGTAGAGTCGATCGAATCGACGCAGAAACGCGACGGACATCGTTGGAAGCGCGCGTACCGACGGCTCGTTAAAGCTCGCAGCGCGCTCGTCTATCTAGAGCGCGTTTTCAAGGAGAGCCACGATGGATCTCGAGCCGTACGGGCGTCGATAGTCGATAGGCCATTCCAGATCGCGTTCCATTGAACCGTACAAGCGGCAGCGACTTCCGTGTTCCAGCTAACCGTTAAGCAGCCGCGAGTCTACCTTGCGATTGAGCCCGAGGAGGCGGAGGAGTCGGAGGAGAAGAGGGGCTGCCAAGGCGAAATAGAGAAAATCGCGATGGCCACGGCTAGTCGTCGTCGTCACTCCGGTCTAGTTTAGAGAGCCCGTCGAGGCCGTACGAGGCTCGCGTGAGCCTCGATGCTTCGAACAGGTTGAACGGTTGGGTAATGCAGGCGTCCGGTAGCGGTACAAGCCCCTGTTATCTATCTCGCTTAAAGGCCACCACGCGCGACGCGTTGCTCGCTCGCTTCCGTACGCCTTTGGGCCGATCGTCCGCTTCCATCATCAAAACGGACCCAGCGTCTTTAAGAATTCCGATGTCGAGTTGAATCCGACTCGGTTTGGATGTCGTAGGGTTCTTTACTGGATCCTGCCCAAACTGAACTCCGTGTCTTTAGACTGTCGCGTCAGTTTGAACTGTATCAGGCCAAGTTCTTCCTAGTGCGTTGGATTCTTCGGACCTAAAGGAACCCAACATCGAGATTTTATCGAGTCTTTTGATCCTCTTGGACTGTCCTAGGAAACTTCATCAAATCGACCGACGAACACGCATTTTTAACGATGGAAAGGAGAAGGACTAGCGGCCAGTGGCTGGCGTTCCGCGATGAAGATAGCCGCGGGTACTCGAGGTAAAAGACGCGACTCTACGGCAGTTGCAGGCACCGTTGACCGTTGCGTACGCCTTAGAAGGGCAACGAGAATGGCGAACCGGGAATTAGATGCGAGCACTGCGTGCCCGCCAGGTGCTGGGTGTAAACACAGCGAGAGACAGGATCGTTAGTTCTACCGATAGCGTCGCGAGAGATTCTCTTCCTCTTCCTCTTCCTCCTGGCCGATGCGCAAGGTCGAACTCCCTCTCGAGCTGGAAAATAGGCTGCTGTGCCGCGCAACGGACCACGTAGACGCGGTACTTTGCTCCCTCGTTTAATGGCCCACCGTGTCGGACCCAGGACAATTCTCCATCGTTCGTTTCGTGCTTTCTCGCTTCTCCCTTATGACGATTCTTGAGATCGACACCTCTGCTAAAAAAGGTAGCACTTCGTGCTATTTCGCCACTATGGTCGAAGTATTAGGTCTACCGGGAAGTTCCGTCGCATAATGTCGTCACAAACTTTAATATTGACTCCTTCGACCATTGCATTTCTATGTATGTGCTAGATACATTCGAGAAGGGGTTGGCCAGCAACCATAAAAATTATATTGTTCGACAAATATCAATTAATCTATCGAAAACGTGTTGGTTTCTTTTCATTCAAAACCGACAGGACTTTCCGGTAGACCTAACACTGTCGTTTTTCGTGAACTCTGATCAGTGGCAAGGTTTTCCCAGGTGACGCGTATCCGATGTCAACGATGACCAGACCAATGGCATCGAAAAATCCCACCGATCATCGATGAAGTACCAACCCTTTCGAGTTACATCCTGGAATCGCGAGAACGAAACATCTTCCGTGCCATTATCGACTACGGTCGCGCTGAATCGAGATTAGATCAAGATCCAATCCGATTAGGCGACGTAAAATTAAAGCGTGTCATACGGAATATTTATCGTCGTGGCGGCGCGATGAATCGATCGCTTGCCTCCTCGCACCTCACTCCGCACTTCCATCTTCCACCTTCCTTCACCGGGCTTCGGCCGAGCCGACTACTCGATGTAAATGAATCCTCCTCCGACGTTTCTCGTACGGGTCAACGTCTTCGCCGATCGACGCGTACGCCGGCTCTCCAGCCGATCTGCGCGATACGTTACGCCTCTTTCTACCTTTTAACCGTTGGATATTACAGCGAGGAATCCTTTCCCTCGCGCGAGACTAAGTCGGGTAGATGAACATCGAGGGAATCGTTATAATCGTCGTGAGAATGAAGGAGAAGGTTCAGCATCGATTTGTAGGTGGCAGTTGGGAGTGAAGACTGTCGAGTCGCTAGCGAATTTAGTTCGAACTATTGGATAGTCGAGAGAGCTAATCGTTCTTATCTCTTTTTCGCCGATATTTGTTACAATTCAGAGTCAAACTCGACGGAAAGTTCTTCGACTACCCAATAAATAAATATATCGGCCCTTAGCCAGTAAGGAAGTTAGTAGGAAATTGCGTTTAACGTTCCAACAGTGCTAAAGTTAGGCTCCAAGCGATAGAAACGATCTTGTCTGGATTATTGAGAACTGACTTATCGGAAAGACAGTCATTTTGGTTTATTGGGACGAATGCTTTTCTTTGATACTCTAAAACTGAATACTGTTCTTTAAAATAAACGTCATGCGAGAGTTCAGGTTTTTAGGAAAACCGTTGTACTTTGAACGTAAAAATGTTGTTAGTTTACTACAATCGCGATTACAGTTGGAAACTAGCGCTCGAGTGGAATCATTGACGTTATATTGGTGTTAAGCGAGTTAAAATCCTTCGACAAGGCCATCTTTCCATCGCTTGGAATTTTCTAGACTTCGGCAAAGATGTTACTATCCAATTTTATCGTCTTGAATCATCCTACTGATTCTCCTGATCGAAAAAATACACGTCTCGGACCTCATTGGCGCCAATTGGACCTAATAAGCGCTGGAAAAAAAAGAAAAGGCGAAGATCTTCGACGCGATTAAGCTCGTTTGTCGCGAGAAGCAGCGCAAGACGCGTCGAATTTACTGACGAGAGGGAAACTGATAAAGAGAGGCGTAGGTAGACAATGCGCCTCTCATTATCGTTTCGTTCGTTGGCACGGATAAGCGGTCGTTATCATTGCTGGCCAGCTCATTAACATTTATCGACATCATTGAGGCGCTACGTTGGCTCGCCAAGTGCCTTCCCTTCCTGCAACGACGCCCGATGGCTATCGTTTAATCGAGGTCAGCCGATTATCCCGCGTTTAACGTCGACGATACACCATCGTCCTACGTATGAAGTACCTAAGTACGTAGAATATAGTTCGAAGGATCGCCCTCGTCATCGTCCCACTCGTCATCGGATCTTGTCTGGAGTACTGTTCGACGTCACGCGACCAGGCGACGAGTCTTCCAACTCGGTCTCGAACGAATCCTCCAGATCGGTCAACTTCTTTTCTCTAGGTTTACTTGGAGACATTCGTACGTATTCCATACCAATAGCTTCAATCGTTAGATTTGACCGTTAGATTGCTAAAGACCGATGCAGACCCTTTTACTGATCTTTTTACTGATATTTTGAGTGGGTATCGTTCGATTCAACACGTTCACGCCGCCATGTACCACCGGTGGCTCGCGCTTGAATATTTCATTAGGCGGTGGATATAGCCAACAATTTAGTTCGTTCAGTAACTAGAAAAAATGTCCAAAGTTTTCACTTTAGTTAAAGTTTAGTTAGATAAAGCAAAGCGCTCTTAAAGTAGCCACCCGTAAGAGAGAAACATGAATTGTAGTAGACGTGAACGTGTCAAACGGGACAACCTTAGGATTGACCACGTGCGATGATTGTCGAATTGCCTTCATAGCTAAACCAAAAACACCCGGACAACTATCTTATACTATAATCCATATTAGATGTCCCATCAAGCGACGTGTACCACCGGTGGCTCGCGCTTGAAAACCTCATCAGGCGGTGCCTACAGTCAACAATTTAGTTCGTTTACTAGAAAAAAAGGGTCTGTATAGTCGAATGTCGCATGAAAACAATGGAAAGTTGTCAGTTCAGTTCAACGCCATCCGATGGAACAAAGCGCTCTTAGAGTATCCGAGTAGAATAGAGAAACTTGAATTCCATCACCAATCGTCCAACGCGTTAAGGAGACAAAGCTAACATTGAAACCCTTCGTATCCTTCCATCGACAAAAAGCACCTGAAACCTTAGAAAATCGGCATATCGCCGGCCACGTCTCACCGACTACCCAAGACGAACTTCGAACCCTTCGCGATGAATAATCGACCGATCCAAAATCAAGATCAGAAATTCCCATCGCGTACGTCCGTCCGTCCGTCCCGCCGTCCTTGAACCTACGATCGACCAGCCAACCGTCCGATCGATCGACCAACCACCCAACGAACCGAGGATCCACCCGGGATAATCGAAAGGACGCGGCTCGGCCTGCCCGTGCGAATCTCTAGCTAATCATTCCCAGTCGGACGATTAATTCAGTCGAAGTTACTCCTTTTCCTGTACGTGGATTTGCATAATTGGCCTCCGGTGTCCACTCGTAGCCGGCGCACGCTCGTTATGAACGTTCCGAGAGCTGATTAGGGGTAGGGAGGAGGAGGAGGAGGAGGAGGAGGCAGAGCTACTACCTTGAGAAACGGCCTCTCCAATTAACTATCGATTAGGTCAATAGTCCTTTGCCTGGCGAAGATAATCTTCCATCGTGCGATTGTCTTCTTCGAATAGCATCGTCTTACGATTTGCACCGCCATTGTTCTTTTTGATCTTTCTCTCGTGACGCTACGCTGTCGTTCAAGGCAACGAAAATGGTAGATTTAGATCGAACACGAAGGAGTCAACGTCGTTTCCTTTTTTCATCGTTCTTTCGTGCGTTCGCTCGTTTTTGGGCGAATTATTATTAAATTATTAAGTGTCGGATTAGGCGTAGTTGAATAATGATTGGAAGAGAGAATTTTTTAAACAACTAATTTTTGAAATTGTCACGATTTGCTTTGCATGCATTTTTGCTTTTTTTTAGTTGGTTTAGATCAATCGAGTCATCGCTTATAGTCGAGCAAATTGGCCAGTATCTTGCTCTCGCGTCAGCCCAATATGCCTGTCTAAAACTCCTTTACTCGATCTGGTTTTGTTTCAACGAGTCTCGTAAGGAGCTACACGAAGAAAGTTTCGCGGCGAGCGAAGCGATTAAAATCGAAAGGGTTAGACGCGACTCGTTTTAGGTGAAAGATAGAATGTTACACTTTGCATAAACGGTCGAAAGTCTTCTCGTGATCAATCACGATTAACAGATTTGTTTCGACACGCGTATACGTGTCTAATGTAATTAATTTTTTGTTGAAATTTTTTAAAATTCTAAAATTTATAGAAAATTTGTAGAAAAATATAGAATAAAAGATTTAAACAAATATTTTATATTACTTATATATATATAAATATTAGGTTTACCAGAAAGTAATCAAAATTTCTTCGATTTAAAAAAATCTTTTGGTATTTTATTTTAAAGATTTGCCTTTAAGATGGTAAAAAATGTTAGAAAGTGATGGAAATTATTTTGTTGATTAATACTTAAGATTTCTTTAATAAATAAATGTTTTCGCCATTCTCATTACTTTCCGATCCCCCTAATATACTTAAATAAATATTATATATTATATAATATATATATAAATAAATTATTTTTACAGAGTATCATTTTAATTATAATAGAACATTATGGAGCTCCAATGTACGTACGTATGAGAGAAGAATGCACACTTTATCATGTTTCAAATAATCCTGTCAAACCCAGAGACATTGTTTCATCGAATTTCGCAAACGGACTTGAAACGCGTACAAATTCTAACACGGCTTTCAGGCAGACCGCGTGAAAACGTAAACGAAGACATTTTGTTCGACCTTAAGATCGCCGCAGTAAAAATACGCTTTCTAACGTTTCGCGCCATTTTCTCGTCTTCGACTATTTACAATTCGTGCATTTTTCATTTTCCCGTTTGCACAGAGATAAGGCGAACGATCCGACTGCCGAGCTAGCCGAAGGCTATCGTACTAGCCGCTCGAAGTACGATGCGCATCGTTTTGACAAGATATTCGTCGTGCGTTGCACTCCTAACTCCTCGCCTTCCCCCCGGTCGGCCGTTGAAATTAACGATAAAATTGTTAATTTACGTAGAATCGACGACGTTCGCGCAATTTCTCCGCGAAAGTCCGTTTCGCTTTCCTTCCCGGGAAGGCCGCGCATCGCTTATTTCGAGTAATTGGATGCCAAACCGAAGAGAGTAACGGTCTTCGGTTTCTAATTGCAACCTGCTGCTGCAACTCGGTGTACTCTCCGTCCGCTTGTTCGTAGATGGTGTGATAAGAAATCCTAATATCTCCACTCCATGAGAAATCTCGAAGCTCTTTCGCGCGAGAGCGCGTAGATCCGCGCAAAGTTTCGTTCCGTCGCGATAAAACGACACTCTGTTCAAAATTATGTCGTCAATAGTTCGTTAAACTTAAATTCATGTCTTTCGTTACATCATAATTCGTATAATTTATAGTACTTGTTCGAATCGTTCGATCGAATGCGCGATAGAACGACATTTTGTTCAAAATTATGTCGTTGGATACTCAAATTCGTGTCACTATTAATCGTATTTTTTCGGACATATGCCAAAACTGCGACACTAATTGCGCGCGTATGGGAAAAAATGTAAAACACTTTTCATACGATAAACTCACTTGCATTGCTTTGCAAGGACAAAAATTAAAAAATACCAATTGTTTACATAAATTTGAAGAACATAAGCCCCTCGGCAGTCAAACGGTTAAACAATTGATAAATCGCAACAGCGAAGCGAAGATCGGCAACGATATTCGCAACTTCTCTTTCGAAGGATCATTTTCAGACGCAAGTCGAAACCAATTGGCGGAAAGGAGACGCGAGTTACTCCCGATCCGACGCAATAACGTCGCCCTTCGAGGGAAAGAGACGAGATTAACACGTTCAACCCGGCGTGAACCACCGGTGGCCCACGCCTAGTTCGCTCTGTCCTTACTATCTGAATACCTTTAAATTGAAAAGCTGGGAAGAGACCAGACGATTATACTACTGTGGGCAAAAAGTACCGGGAATTTGTTTATAAATTAAAAAATCTTTATTTATTTTTCTAAATTCACATTTTGACGTGCTGTTTGGCACAGATGTCTATTACAGTAGTGCCAACTTAAAAATAAAAACATTTGTCCCTATCGGACTCCCCATAAAATTTAAATTCAAATCCCTTTATTTTTTGCTCACAGTAGTATACGTATTTTAGAGAATAGAAATTATAAATAAACATATTATAATCTCGAGGCCGCCGACCATACGGACTTCGAAAAAATGCGCCGGTTTGAACGTGTTAAGATTCGACTGGAGTAAAGGTGCGTTTTCTGACTGCGGCGCAAGCTGTTATTAAGTTTGCGCTCAAGCGAAAGACAATGATTACCGCGAACGTAGGGAATCTCGATTCGCGGCAAGACGTCCGCAAATTATTCGTCTGAATTATTTCGACCTGTTAGCCCAATTTCTCATTCCACCTCAAGGACGACCGGTACGACTTCGCTTCTCCGCTCGGTCGATCGGCGGAGCGACGATCCTCTTCGTCGCTGGAAAGGCGCCTCGCTCCTCGTACCTATTATCTTTTCGTATTTTTCGACCTGAGATTATTCCCAGAACGAATGGACCTCTTAAGAGGCCAACCCGTGCCATTAATTCGCTCTCGAAGATGGCGAGGACGACGGAGAGAAAAAGAGGGAGAGAAGACAGTCGTCTTCGCATCCTCCATCGAAACGAACAAAAGGACGATCGACTTTCGTTTTCCGACCGAGTCTCTCGTCGACCTATTCTCCTCTCTTTCTTTCCTCGAGGTGAAATGTGTTACTAGCTTCTTACCAAATTCCAGAGAAGCTAACATGCCTAGACGATATTTATTTATTGGCGCTGCCTGGATTTTACGAGTTCGTTTCGCGTCCTTTCAAGATGGCGTCCGATCGTTTCCTTCCACGCACGTTATTCGAACTTAACAGCGCGTAAGCCGACAGCCTTACGATGGATTACCTCGTAATTCGCGATTTTTAGCAATGACGAATTGCTAATGCATTTTGCATTTTTTTTTGTTAACCCTTTAACCGATTTGCCCGTTCCTAATGCAGGCACGTGTGCGGGGACTGAAGTGTTTTGCCCGTATCAGATAAGGGCATGAGTCCTTAATCTGTGGCATATGTTGTCGTTAATACAAATATGTCAAATATTAAAATTTACTACATTTATTACTAAATTTAATATATAACCATATTTAAAAATTAAAACCCCACAATTTTTTAAAGAAAAATTTATAAAAACTAGACTGTCAAAGGGTTAATGCACGTAATAAAATGCAATTTGTCGAGTACTTTTTCGAGCGAACTTCTCGCTGGGTCGACTATACTTCTTTGTATAAAGCGATATAATTTACGAAAGCGTTAAATGTGTGAAGTAAATGGAAAAATATTTTCTTCGATGGAGTTTTAGAGTCTATCGAAGAGCGATAATATTTTTGCCGGCTTTGTTCGACCTACAGAATAGAAATGCTATGTCAGCTTGTATCGTTCGTATGTTCGCATTGAGATTTATCGCGATAAGCCGCGGATTCTTATTTCGTCTAGTTCTCAAAACTTATGCGCTAGGTCCTACGATACCGACTGGCGAAGCGATCGCGATCGACGAACCGTTCGTTCGAACGTTGAAAGTCGATCTCTCTTTCTCTTTCTGATAATCCGACGTTTCGTATCACACGACGCGATAAAACGAAGTCGAATGCATGTCGGACTATTTCTTCGGAATTTATTCGTTCGTCGCAAAACGCGAGCTCACCGTAACGACTTTCGGCCGCGATAAATCAGCGACGTCCACGACGGTGAGAATGAATGAAACCGTATCAGGACGATAAATGGATTAGTCAGCGACAAAGTGGATTTCCGCGTGGATACGAATCGCGCCATCTTAGAGAGTCTCGTCTTTAGAAGGATTCGATTCGAATTATAAATCGGACGAGTATGTACTTACATGCTCGTCCACGGAATACGTGAGCTCTCCATCGTCGTACAGGACGAACCACCTTCTCTGCCACCTCTGGAATCATAAAAAGAGAAGATGTTGGTTAGGTTCGGCAGGATTTTCTCGTTCATCGTCATTCTTTAACGTTTCTTAATCGTCTTCGCGTTCGTGCTCGTCCGCCATCTTGTCTCGCGATATTTATTTTCCGTGTGGATTCGACTTAATTGAATAAACGAAGAAAAAGCAAAGCAATACGCTTCTGCGTCAAAATTATGGAATAATACCATCTTGTCTGGCGATATTTATATTCCCTATGAACTCGGCTTAATTTAAATAAACGAAGAAAAAGTGAAGCAATACGCTTCTACGTGAAAATTATGGAATACTTTGAGGCGTCGTAAAAGCATTGCATCGAGCTGTTCGTTGCTAGGCATACGATCTTTAAGGTTTACCGACGCGGACAATTAGCACTCTCCAGGTATTAATTAAGAAACAAAGTCCACGCTGAAAAGAGGGGAGCAAGAAAGAGTCTAGAAGACGAGGA
The DNA here is from genome assembly GCA_025433975.1 of Liostenogaster flavolineata. NCBI lineage: Eukaryota > Metazoa > Arthropoda > Insecta > Hymenoptera > Vespidae > Liostenogaster > Liostenogaster flavolineata. The sequence continues at coordinate 1,238,354 of JAITYT010000360.1, forward strand.
TATTTACTTTCCGACCGTACCATTAATTTTATCTGGCGATATCTGACGAGCAAATCCTTCCACAAAAATTTAAGGAATGTTGAGGCAGCCGAAAAGTAACGTCGCATCTTTTCATCGAGTTAAAGCGAATAATTTTACAATATATTTTTATTTCGAGCCAATGATGTAATCGTCCTCATCGTCAGTGATCCCCGCCGCCTAGCGGGCAATTTTTCAACTACGCTGATTACATGAAACGAATATTTATTTACATACGTAAATGTGTGTATATACGAAATCATACGTATAATAAGACTGATTAGTATTAAATAAACGTGAATACGACGAGACTTTAAACACTCAGATTTATTTTTACATAAAAAAAAAAATTAAACGAACGATGTCCACGATCGTCGGTTAAAATTCTTCCATGGAAACGTTGCGTAAGACAATTCGTCGCTTGCAAGAGAGTGACAAAGCCACCCAAAACATAGAAAATGGACGTCGCGGCGTCGATTAATCTCGATAATTCGAAAAGGCGCGAAATTTTGCACTGGTTCGATTTCGATAGCAGCGAAGAAAAGAAGAAGAAAAAGAAGAAGAAGAAAGGCAAGAGGCGAGATTCGAGATGAATCGCGAAGCGTCGCGTGTTTTACGCTACGATTGTATGCAAATCCGCGCGTAAAGTTAGCGGCACGATGCGCAGCTTTGCACGGTTACAGGCTTACACGCGGCCATCGACTGTATCGCTTAACCTCGTCTCGCAACGCGACGCGTCTCGCGCAACGAGAAGAGCATCGTGTGACGTAGAGACATAGCTCGAACGGCGCGCCGCACCATTCGATCGCGATAATCGACCGCACTGAAGCAAGCGCCGAGAATTCTAGAAGAACGAAACTCCGATGCGATAGTTTCTCGTATTTTTATTTTCTTTTTTTCAAATTTTCCTTGGACCAAAATTCGTTCATTTGGCTCAAAATAGCTCGAGCGCGCTCAAAAATGTTCCGCCATTACATCGATACGATCCATAGCATTTTAGATGAAATTTTATTTTCTGTCTCTTTCATCTTATTTTTTATTATCACTGCTTTCCTGAGGATCGGATTGGTTACGTGAGATGATAAGTATAAACAAGAAATTATTATTTTTTTGTTTACAACTTTCCTTAATCGTTTACGAAACAACGGTCCGCGTAAAAAAGAGTCAAATCACAACAGCCATGAAACGAAACGGCATCCATGTCTCACTTAGTACATGATCTGTTTCGTTGCTATAAATAACCACTTTTTGATTAACGAAACCGATCTCTACGTATTACTTCAGATAGAATACATTACTCACGAGTTTTTAACAGCAGTCGATGAATTTCAATTGCAATTTTACACGCAACTATGTCTTCATTGCGTTTTCAATGCGTCTAGGCAGTCTATGCGTCCCGTATCTCTCGAATAGGGACTAGTTTTGCATCTGGCATTGAAAGGCTTAAAAATGAATTCGTCGAATGTTTGAAAATAATTTATTTCCAACTAAGTACAATAGATACACGTAAACAAGAACTATCGCAATCTTATATCGGTAAAATCGACTGACTCGTCTTTTGGGGTTGCCCTGATCATCGTTCGCCTCGAGTATTCGTATTATCCAGTACTTTACATAATTACAGCACGCATAGGCTCCAACCGACTGAAACCTTGTTCCAACCGTGATATTTCGAGCCACGCGACGATTCCTACGGTCTAATCGCATCTTAATGCTTCGTTGTTCGTGGGTAGGCAGACGGCTAGATACAGAGATAGGTGCACGGGGTAAGTGCTACGACCCTCGTTGAATAAATCGCGTTGCGTATACCGTTGCGAAGGCACCAGATGGAGAACAGAAAGGTCGACGCCGCCGTAATCGACTCGCTCGATTCTGAGCGAGCTGCAGAAAAGCCCCCGAGAAGCGGAAAAGACCAACTCGAACTTAGACCATCCAGGAAGCTAACCACTATTTTGTAGCGTAATGTTGAACTTTGTTAAAAAATGAAACTAACGTCATTCTTGACCATTTCTTCCCACCTAGGATATTTTGAAATTATTGTCCACCGCGTATTGGTGCAGACTAACTCGAACTTGGACCATCCAGGAAGCAAACCACTGTTTCTTAGCGTAATGTTGAACTTTGTTAAAAAAAGAAACTAACAACATTCTTGACCATCTCTTCCCACCTAGGATATTTTGTAAATTATTGTCCGCCGCGTATTGGTGCAGACTAACTTGAACTTAGACCATCTGGAAACAATGCCAGAAACCCTTGTCCCTCTGATAAAGAGGGAATTTCGTCGGCGACACGATCCCGAAATTTCCTCTTCCTCTCCGATCGAGGAGTCCATTCTCGCGCAAAGAGAGGTGTGTACCTAGCTATCTGGCAGTCGTCGAACACGTGGACGAGTACCGTTGCAAAATGATCGAAGGAAAGCGGTGACAAGAGCGGCGACAGGAACGAGAAACGAAATAGGAGGAGACGGATAGGAGGAAGCGAGACGAGACGAGACGATGCGAGACAACGCGAGTCTAGAGAAAGAGGAAGAGAGAAAGGAATAGGCGGATAGTAGGAAAGGAAGAAAGAGAGACAGAGGGGAAAGGAGAGTTTCGTCCTACACGAGGTGGCGGTATCTTCATCTGGTAATTATTCACCGAGGTCCAGTGGAGCTTGTACGAGGTGGCTGGCACGTGCGTGGGAAGATCTCTCGTGGAGGAAGAGGAAGAGGAAGTTGAGAAGAAGAGGAGGAGGAAGAAGAAGAAGAAGAAGAAGAGTACAACGTCGGAGCGAACAATGCGAAAGGATTGAGACGGAGACAGAGGAGAAAGCAAGGGACCCCGTAATCTCTTCCTCGTATAAACGCGTCGGCCGTAATTCTAGGGAATTTTTAAAAGCTGCGCGCGCCGCCATGCGAACGTCGCTACGCCATATTGTTCCTAACCTTCTTTTACTCCGTCGAGATGAAAAGAATCCGCTTGGACCGTTAGGAAATCGCCCTGCGACGCTTAACTCTACTTCTCTCTGTCTCTTTCTTCTTTCTTCTTCTTTCTTCATATTTCCCTATGTTCTTCCATGTTGCAATTCTTGGCTCTTTCTCTCTTTCTC
>JAITYT010000360.1:1242183-1252941 GCA_025433975.1 Liostenogaster flavolineata
CGCGTCTCCTTCTCTGTTATGTCACGAGCGTGAAATCTATCGTTCGAGACTGTTTCGTGGGCGAGGACGTGTCTGCGAGTCGGAATGTCTCCATTCAAGGCGTACGCCGTCTTCCTCCATCTTTGTCCTTCCCTTTCTCCCTTTGTCTAGGATACCGTTAACGCACGAATCGCCATCGACATTTTTATTTGGAATTTCACGCTTCTCTCCGCTTTAACTTTTCCTCCTTCTCGTTCAACCATTACATTACGATCATCGATACGTGCTTCTTATAAAATAAGGTAAGGCAACGAGAAAATAATATCTCCGTCTACGTAACGTTTCTCCGATTGAGTTACGATTCGGGTGTTTCTTTGCCTATTGTCAGCTCGAAATTCCGTCGGACCTCGGGATTCAAAGATTTGAAGCGTGGCAAGAAAGTAATTTCGATGACGTTATATTTTTTTTTCTAATGACATAAACATGGCGAAAGATCATCGAACGAAATGGAATGGATTGAAGTTCATTCTTCGTGTAAAAAATTGAGTTCTATTTCATCCTAAGAGAATTAAAATTACTCCCTTGCCAAGCCAATACGCATGATTTTTAAAAGAATCATTTTCAAGCTCTTCGAGCTTTCAAATTAACGAGAAAGTAGCTAAAAATTAACGAAGTTAATCGGCACGATTAACGACGATCGAAATATCCTTTTAGGGAAAAGAATCGCCGGTTCGACCTTTCCACGAATGAAATTCCGTCTCTAGGCGAAACTCGTTTCTCATTTTCTCGGAAGGAAAATCGAGAGTGCTAGGAATTCGTCGGGGGAAAAACGACAAAAGGCGGAGAACCTTTTTCTCCGTATGGTTCTGGACGAGGGGAGGGCGACGTTGGACGACTCCACGCGTCAATGATCAGCGGGAGGAGGGGGAATGGGTCACACCAGAAAGGTCCCTAGGTGGGCGGCGTTAACGACCGTACAAGCCAGGAAGATTACGGCAGGTCAGGATTATGCGGGCCCCTCGATGCACGAAATTATGGTGCGTTCTTGAAAAAGCCAATACCCAGGAGAGACGACCTCGATTCGACCACGTTTCCTCCAAGAAAGTCCTTTGTTCCTGCGTTCTCTGCGATTCTCGATCAACTTCGAGTTTCGTTTTCATCAAAGGCTCGTTTAACCTCTTAACCGAGGAATAAAATTTTGTGAAACTCGTTTCACACTAGGAACAGTGTGATAAAAGAAATATAAGAAAATATTTTTCTTTATATATATATATATTTAATATATTGATTTTTTTATTTCTAGAACAAATTTTACACTAGTCAATATATAAATCAAATATTTTCAATATTCAAAGAATTGGTAGTCTTTCGGGCATGGCGAAGAATGTCATACTCGATTAAGAGGTTAAAACCCGAGTCTCGATGATCCCACGTCCCAACCAGGCTGTTAGTCGATGTTGTTAAAATATTTCACGATTTTTTATTCGTTATATTATCGCTAGTCCGAGCATGAGAAAAAATCCTTGCGGTTGTGTCTAACGTTAACCGTGATAACGTTTAATTAGTGTCTAAAATCAAACGCGTCCTTCGATCACGTCTTTGATAACATCGTGTTTAGACACAAATTGTTAATCTAAAACAAATCAGACACGATGTTGTCACAGACGCGATCAGACCAAGGACATTTAACAAAGTTTAACAAATTGTTGATTTAAAACAAATCAGACGTGTCTAAAATCAGGCACGTCTCTGATCGCGTCTCTGACGACATCGTGTTTGATTTTAGACACGCCTGAATTTGTTTTAGATTAACAATTTCTGCTAGATGTGTCTCATTTAAATCTATATAAAAATCTATATTCAAATAAGCTATAAATAATAATACGATATAATAGTAAATAATACAATAACAAATAAAGTAATATAATATTAAATTTCCTTGCTTCATCGTTATTACGATATCGTCGAAAAAGCGATGTTTGGCTGCGCGATTTCAAGAAAAAAATGTATGATAGTAAAAGCGCCTTGAGAAAATGTACAATTTTATTTCGCGCAAAAGGAAGTGTATTTATTGAAGCGAGAAACCGTAGGAGAGAGGATCGTACGCGTGTGCCTTTGCACGGAGAGGCATAACAAAACTAAACAGGTGGCACTGTATCGCGTATATAAATTCAGTATTATGGCACGACCAATACGTAACGCGCTTCGGTATCCGGATTTTACGGTCGTACACGATGCGTTTATGATCCGTCGGACGTGGAATGCAGTGCAAAGGTGTAACGTTTGGATTTAGAATCTTCATGGGCGAGGATCGACGGAAAAATCATGTTTGATTCACGATTCATCGAGGATGTTTTTACCTGCTACGACCAAATCGATATTCGAGCTATGAATCTTCGATCGAGTCCAATCGGCATGGAAATTGTCAAATGGAAATTAGAAAGTTTAGAAACGTGCTTCCACTGAATCGCGAGAAAGCTGCCTGCTTTCGAAAACACCCAAATTAGATCGTGGCGTTAATTCGAAGTGGAATTTTACGAAAAGCTGCCACTAATCTTTCTCGATAATAAACGAGAACCTAAATCAGTTTGACGAAGCTTTAGAATCAGTCAAATGAGGAGAGACATTGCTAATTTCACAATAGCCATCATAGAAAAAATCTTGGGTTAAACTTACGTTACCCTAACGAAGTTTCCTCGATTGTCAAAGCCATTGTTAGATCGAACGTCATCGTCGTTAGGTCGAGACGAGAAGAAACATCGAAAACTAGCAAAAAGATGGTTTTGGTCATCGATAAGCTTTCTGATAAAAGCTTCGAAACATCGTCATATTCATCGTCATATCGAACGATCGGCCAAGATCCAAAAAAGATAAATATTGCTAACTTTACAATACCCATCGAAGGATTCGTTTTATTTCACCTATTAACCTGTTAACCGGGGAATTCCCCTTTTAATTACGCAGCACATAACGGGCGCGAAGTCCTTCACTAGGGCGTGTAAATACGTCACGCCCGGAGAACATAATTTCATATTATTTTTTTATTGTGCTTAATATATTTTGTTTCTTGTATTATTATTATTATATATATATGTCGTTTGACGTATTTATACGTCCCGCTCGGTTAACAGGTTAATTTACAAAAAAGAACCGAACTAGGCCTACGTTACCCTCGACATCGTCAGGTCGAGACGAGAAAAAACACCCCAAGAAGCATCGAAAAATAAGAAAAACGTGGCTTGGATCGTCGATCGTCGGTACACCAGCGTATCTCTCTGATCGAAGCTTTGGAACGCCGACCTATCGCAACTTCTTCCGGGTACGGAGATCGTTTTGCATCGGGCACGGATCAAGGACTTCTGGTTCGATCGGCGCGCGAGCATCACGTCGATCATCCGGGACTGGATGCTCCCTTGACGAAGCAAAAAGGTAAACGTACCACTTTGTCACTCCCCTGACACGTGGAATTTCGCCACAATCAAGAGCCACCGATAAAAACAGTGCCAACTGTCCGCGTCCTCTCCGCTTCTTTCCATCAGCAGCAGTTCCTGCCTAGCGCATCAACAGCCGCGCTATTTTGCCTCGTTTTACGTACGAGAGCGCGTGCCACTTCGATCGCGCGCCTCTCCACCAGCTTAGATTCTTCGGCTCCTTCTCGTCTCTCAGCACTTCGTAAATCCGTTCGGTCGACTCTTGCGTTCTCTCATAGCGCGTTCTTCCTTTTGCTAAATTTTTACCCTTCTCAAGAAAATATTAGTCGATTTTTGTGCGATCTACTTGAAAATCGAGCCTCTCCTTCAGTCCGTTTGTTCCGGTCTCTAGCGATTTTTTAATTTTAAATTATCAGAAGATCGGCATCGTCATCATTTTTATTTATTCCAGTATTTAAATTTTATTTATTTATGCCAATTTATTCTCTCTAGCGCGTTTATTCCTTTCGCTGAATTTTTGCCCTTTTCAGGACTTTGATTTTTCTTTTACAAAAGTGATCTGCTCGAAGAAGTGAGCCTCTCCTTGAATTCTTTCATTTCAATCTCCAGCGATTTTTCCATTTTAAATTATCAGAACGATCAATACCGTCATCATTTTCGTTGCCAATTTATTCTCCAATGCGTTACGATTGTTGTCGTGCGATCGTTTTTATTTGTACTCCATCAAGAACTTCAGACATCTTTTCCAAGCCGTATTTTTCGACAGAAATCGAAGTTTCGACCAGTCTGAACGAAGCAAGCAAGTTTGAGTCAACCACTACTAGCCTATCCAAGCTGCTAGGTCTATTCAACGAATCGGCAATTTCGTGACATTACGCAAAAACACAGGTCGCGTGACAAAGGGAGAACGATTCCGAGCTGTACCAAGATGTATCCGAGTGATGCGAGGAGACTCGGTAAGGAAAAAAAAATCAAAGGCGAGCCAAAGGCACGAGAGACCTCTGCTAAGGTCTATACGCGAGCGGAGGCTCTGGCAGACGGCGTTATTTTAGCACAGGGCAAAAGGACGAGATCGAGGAGGCAGGCTGCGTCCAATTAAATCATTCCTAGGAGTCGTGGCGGCGCATCGAACGCGCTGAACCGTCGCGAGTCTTTCGTGCTTCCTAAACGCGAGAAGAACAAATTTATCGCGCCGCGGAAAAACATCGCTCGTGGAGCGAAGCGAGCCGCGCTTCTTCGATGAAATAGCCGAGGAAGCGAGCGGCGAAGCGTCGTCGTTTTAATGTTGGACTCCGAGGCAACCGCGATGTGTCTAACGTCGCGCGATAACATCAGGATTTAGAGTGGAATGAGAATCGCCGAGGGAAGGACGCGAACGATGCCGATTCCAGGACTCGATGCTCCTTTTACAAGGGCGTTCCGCTCGTGGCGGGAGCGGAAAGAAACGTTTCACCAGGAGTTTAAGATCGTTGTTCGATCGCTAGCTTCGATAGGTTTTTAGGGTAGTTGAGTGCTTAGGTGGAATCGATAAAATTGTAATGGCGAATATTCTGTTGAGTTTCCGTCAGTTGCATCCAATCCAAACCAGTCGTACGTGGTTGCAAGTGCAGAGCAGTACTTCTACAATTTCGATAGTTTTTCCATAGAAATAGTTTCGGTAGAGTTTAGAGTGTTTCAGGGTGTCCATTAATTGGGTCGAACAATTTGGCCAAGCCCAAATCGAGTTAATCGATTTTGATGATGGAACCAATTCGATTGCAATTTTAGGGGCCTAACCAACGTTTCTACCAGCTGCCCGACGCGAAACGATAGTCCTACCGTCATTACGCGATAAAAGCAATGGTCGGAGGAAATTATCGCGAATAACTCGTTTCGTTCGCTGCCCTTGTCGGAAAATCGTCCTGAAACGTCATGATTGCTGGATCTCCCTAGCCTGCGTACCGTTGCGCGTACCCGCCCATGTAATGTCTACGCTCTATCCGTAGAAACTTGGTGTTCTTCGCAACATGTTCGTATCTCGTCTTGGAAGCGCAGAAAATCAATAATACAAGAATGAAATAATTTTTCGAGGTTCTTCCAAAAAAATGGAGTTGAATAGGATACGAGTGAACGATCTTCTAACCACAGCAACTAAAAGCGAGGAACCGTGGATGACCATCCAATACTGATGTTAGGAGGTGATGAATTACCGCATGAACCCAGAAGGAAAGTGAGAGATTAAGAAGGGAGTAAGATACCGAAAAAGATGGAAATTCCCTGCCCCCTCCCCAAACCTTTAGCGAGTGTACAAACGACCAGTACTAAATGACCTTAATGAGTTACAACAGCGATCACTAACAGGCCAAGGAACGTCGCAGCAGTATAAATTAGGGTATCAACGATAGGCGTCGATCTCGCTTGGGAGAAATACGAAATTGGGTCCCGAACTATTGGGGCAGCCACGCTAGGCAGTTCGAGGTCCTAGTAATCGCCTGATGTTGGGACTATAGTCACCCACTGGTAGCCTCGAAAGGGCTAATCAAAAAAAGAAAACCGAAGTCAACAATTCGACATCTTCTTGTTAACATATCAGAGTATTGGGACCTCTTCAAAGGGTTGATCAAAAAAAGGAAACCGAAGTCGACAATTGGACAACTTCTTGTGAACATATCAGAGTATTGGGGCCTCTTCAAAAGATTGATAGAAAAAAGAAACCAAAGTCAACAATTTGACAGCATCTCGTCAACGTATCAGTGTATTAGCACTTCTTTTCTATTCTTCCTCTTCCATCTCGTGTTATGATATAATTCGTATTTGTTATATTGTATTTATACGATGTTTATCCAACGAACGAGAGTTCGAAACGCAAGAAGATTGAAAAGTCATCCATTCGCCAACTCGCTCGAGCGAAAATAAGCCTGGCGAGCAACGCGCTCGTATCCCAGAAAAGTTCACGCTAGATGGTTCGACTTCCTGGTCGTCGATCGACTTACATCTTCCTCGGCTTCCGGCGTGCTAGCCTCACGATTCCAAGCGCTCGGAGCGTGGCGTGGCCGAGCGTGGCGTGGCTAAGCGTGGCGTGGCGCGCCACCATACAGGGGACAAGTAAATACATACATACGTAGCCAGCGGTCCCGCCATCGTGGGCCGTCTCGCTCTTCGTGCTTGCGGTAGGAGAGAAACGGACGAGCTTGGGTTGCTGAAGGGACCAATCTGACCTCAACGGTAACGTGACCCGATCTCCACGCGGCCGATTCTTCGATCGAGAAGCCGCGATTCGCGGATCTTATTTCACAAGCGTCTCTTCTCTCCCACGTGTCGCCTTCTTCGGTCCAGCTAACACGAGGGGCCCAACTTCGATCGAAAGCGACTGCGTAAAGGCGATCGTAATCGATCGAGTCCAGAACGTGAATTTTTGAAGTCAATGGTAAGATCGCTTTCGACTATTCATGAGAAGAATGAAGGGGTTTGGACTTGATAACTTGGTTCCCTTCTTTTCAACAATTTTACTTTATTTTATCATCGTGAAATTAATTCTTGGGGTAGACCTTGCTTCACTTTTCTCACACATTTCTTTCAGACTGACTGGACAAGTTGGTTCTCTTTTTCTCGACAATTTTATTTCATTTTGTTACCCTAAAATTAATCCTGGAAGTAGGCCTTGTTTCACCTTTCTCACACATTTCTTACCGACTGACTGGACAAGTTGGTTCTCTTTTTCTGGACAATTTTATTTTATTTTGTTATCCTAACTGTCTTCGATCGAAGCACAACCGGTTCGGTCGTGCTTCAGAACTCGACGTATCTCAAGATTGTAGATTGGTTCGACGAGAAGACAGAAACGCAACTTCCTTTGACAAACGGTCATAATCATTACGAAGGATATCGATCACCGTTTCTCGAGGGCGTCTCAAGGCTAACTTCAACTGGACTCGACAAGGTCCAGCAACAAAAACGCAAGATATAACCGGTAATGGACATCGGTATCCAAACTTCGTCTTCCACTTTATCTTCTTGATGCTACTTTCGTCCCTTTGAAAAGCCTTCGACAGTCCCGCGAGCTGATCGCAGATAGAGACGTCTTTGATTGGCTCGGCCGGATATTTGCGCTTTTATTTTCGAGCTTTAACAAAGAGCAGATCCAGCAGATAATACAGAGGTAATCCTTTAACTTCGACTTCGTTTACCACTGATGTTCGAAACTACGACATCGAAACTGGCTGAAAGATCGTACGTACGAAGAATTCATACGATGCATACGAATACCGGTGGCTATTTGCTAGTGATCTGAAACCTTCAAGGCCTAACCTAATTTTTTTAGAGGCTAGCTGATGTTTTATCGTAGAAATCGAAGCCCATGTTCTTTCCTGGACGTTTATTCAACAGGAACTCCAAGGAATTGGAATATTACGTATATCGAACAAACACGAATCCATTGGTGCGTGGAAACACGTAAAAGAGGCGCGAATGTAATCAGTCGAACAGTCACTGTACGTGCACGAACGACCTTATTCGCAGGCGTCGTCCATTTTTGTCAGATCGAACACGTTTCGCTCCTACGGAATACAGGCGAGGCTGTTTAATTACTCGTTTCATTACTTCCTTAATACGACGAACTTATACGGGCCATTAGGATCCTTTTTACAAGTATCACCGTTCCATTATTTCGCGATATCCCCGTACTCGGGTCTGCTTTTTAAAACAGTCACGCAGATAAGGCGACTCGAGGTCGTTGCACGATTATCACCGAGTCATTCTTCCGTCGATGGAATTGTCTGCTTCCTTGAAAGAAAAGGCCAAGATGGCGGGGAGAACTTCGCGTTGTTTCTCTTGACCGAAAAGTAACGTCACGTTTGGACAAATTTTCTTTGTAAAAAACTTTTCCTTAATACTATCAGGTCGTTCGGAAAGTAATTTCGTTTTTTTTTATGAAAATGATTATGCGACTTAAGTATGAAGTTAGCTGTGACAATTATCTGTTAATCTGTTGGGAGAAAATGAAATTACTTTCCGAACAACCAATAATCTGCACGTCATTTAATATCAAATTTAGCCACTAGGTGGCCACGAATCAATCGTCGATCGCGTCAGTCCTATGTGATCATTAACAGTGGCCTTTGGCCACCTAGTGGTCAAATTTAGTATAAATCAGTATTAAACAACGACGTGACACGAGCAAACACGACGTTACACAAATTTCGATTCTCCCATGTCAGCTGTTCCGGCTCAAACTTGATCCTAACCTCTCCTACCGTTTGGCATCTTTCTTAAGAAGCAAATCTTGCGAACGTCGCGACCATTGAGAAAACATCGAAGAGAGAGGAGAATCGATGTAATTGACGAATGCGAGTTTATGCGTAAGGCGCGCACGAAGACCCGAAAACGAATCGCAATTCGCAGCGACAAGGCGGTGAACGTTCGATAGATTCCGACGCAAAGTTTTATTCCTCGAGAAGACAATGCCGCTGCAATAGAGGGAGAGATGAAGCGGGAGCTGCTAGATGCAGCCTCGTATCGAGCGATACGAGCTGGAAAAGGAAGCGGAGGACTTGGCGATAGAGAGAAATACGGATGTCGTCGCGAAGGGCGCCACAATCGCGGACCAGTTACGCTTTTTCCCGCGTGGTGCGCGTGGGAACGCGGCTCTTCCTCCTCCTTTCGAACGAGATTCTCGAAATCTACGACACCTGGAAACGACCTACGTGGAAGTTTTTACAGCCTTCGCTTTGTATTGTTTGAATCGAATAGCTCGGATCAAAATGTTATTATCCAATTCCATTACTTCCAATCATCCTCGTGATCCTGGTGACAAGAAAATATTATTTCTTTTCTATCAAATCGCGCGATACTCCGAATCTAGGGCTGGTATCAAATTTTTGACTTCAGACTCTTACATGTATGTAGTACGGCAGAAATCCTTGGAAGAGTGTACAGAGTGCGAAAAAATTGAGTCTTCCATTTTTTGTACCTTTTCCAGTCTTTTGGGGAACCAATCCTTCGACCAATCCGAACCGAACTCCAAATTGCGGGTGTGCAGAACGAGAAAGCCCATAATGTCGATTTCCTTTCTAGACCCTATTTTAATTCTCCGATTCGTAGGGGATAGTGAGAACATTTTTCTAGAGGAATTATGTTCTCTACGATTTTTCAGTAGGATCTAACCGAAGATCCGTTGGAAGGATCGCACGTAGGACGCGCATACGTACGTTTATCCCGCTTCTATTACGACCCTGATGTCGACAGGTTCCTCCTCTTCCTCTTCCTCCTCCACCTCCGGCTTCTCGGTACGCGTTAACTCGTATAACCGTCTATGCAGATCGTTTCTCGCTTCCTGCTGGCCATGGCCACGAGAAGTCGGAAGAATCGACGACAACGACGGAGTACCAATTAGAGACGCGGCCATGCATCATGCGAAACACACAGGACAAGGGATGTCCTCTCGCTCGGCTGGATTTATGACTATCCGTCTTGATTAGGAGTCGATACTGCGCCTTCTAAGAACCCCGCGAGCCTCTAGATTTATATCGTGCCGTCGAAATATTCGAAGCTATCCTTGCGCTCGCGATCAGGCATAGTACGCGTCACCTAGCTGAGTCCTTCTAAAAGACACTCTTTGTCCGTTTAACCTTTTCACTGTCGAGATATTTTCCACTTGTCGAACTCTTCTTGCCGAGATATTCTTCAATCTTTCCAAACCTGACAGATGGCAGCACATGTTCCAACAGTTTGAAAGCGTTCAGAATTTTCTTTCGATCAGTACCAAATTCATTTTCGAGATAACAGCTCTCAACATCACTGTTCCGTCGATTGCAGACCAAAGCCTTTAAATTCCCGACATCAACTTCATGTTCGTGCCAGTGAAAAGGTTAAGTATGGACGAGCGTTTAAAATTAACGAATCGTTCAACCATCAATCCATCAGACCAAGATATTTTTCAATTTTTCGAAACCTGATAGATAATAGCAGATATTCCCATAGTTTGAGTGTCCCACAGAAGAGTTCAAAATTTTCTTTTAATCCGTAGCAGACTCATTTTAGAGATAGCAGCTCCTGACGTCACTGTTCTGTCAAAGACATTTCAGAGCCTTTAAGCGTCCGACATCAACGTGATGTTCAAGCCAATGAAAGGGTTAATCAAGGATGAATCATTTAGAATCAACAAATCGTTCAACACCGAGACAGATCGACTTCGATCGAGTATAAACGGTACCAGCTGCTCGGAACAGCCTCAAAATATCGCTGATCGAACCTTGCCTTCCTTAGAAACATCGACAAACTTCGTCAAACGGACCGACATCCAAGAAAGGTTAGGTCTATCGGTAGTAATAGTAGTAGTAGTAGTAGTAGTAGTAGTAGTAGTAGTAGTAGT
>JAITYT010000360.1:1286460-1303342 GCA_025433975.1 Liostenogaster flavolineata
GATCACCGCGAAATTGCGCGCGTCGGAATGGTTTCGTAATACGCGTCGAAATGCGAATTTACGCGATTGCAAAAGAGAGAAGGCGGGAGAGAGGGGAAATAATTCGTGATCGATGGGAATCGTTATTTCGCGAAAAGAGATCGTTGCGAAAGGGATCGAAGAGAAAAATCATAGAGAATAAACGCGATAAATAAACGTTTGCCCATACTTTCACGATAATGAGAAAATTGCGAGGTTAGATCGATCACAACGCGATCTATTCGATCTTAGATCGTCGATAATGCGTCACGCGACAGCTCAAGGCGTCGAGATTGAGTCGATCGCGCCACGCTCTTCCTATTTTCCATATTTTCCATTGGATTCGTGCATTTTTTTCGCTTCGTTTGTCTCGTGACAGGGCGCAACGTGACGCGCCATTCGACGCGTTGATAGGCGCAAAAACATAACCGAGAGGAAGTAATACTTAGATTCACGTACCTTCGTCCGGTTGAGGGGATTCGAGAAGTCCCATCCCGGAGCGACGAAAAGATAGCCGCATTTCGAAACCTTTCTGCTAGCCTGAAAACAAAAGAAAAAATAGAAACGTGTTAATTTCGTCATTATCGTTTTCAAATCGAACGAAGACAAAAAATATCAACGAGTCGATTCAATTCCATTCGTTCCATAATTTATTCAATGGGATTTCAATGGAGGAAAAAGGAGCGTCGTCGAAATGTGACATCACACAATTTTAACAGGCAAAAACACGTAGCCATTTTTACGTAGGACATTCCAATGTAAATGAACATCGAAGAATCGTTAGGAATTTCAGGATTTCTAGTGTTCAGTGGGAGAAAAAGGAGCGTCGTCGAAATGTGACGTCACGCAATTTTAACAGGCAAAAACACTTAGCCATCTTTACGTAAAACATTCCAAAATAAATGAACATCAAAGAATCGTTGGGAATTTTAGGATTTCGGGGGTTCAGTGAAAGAAAAAGGAACATCATGTAAACGTGACGTCACCTAGCTTTATTAGGTCGTAACGTATGAAATGTCCAATTTATGTATGAAATATAATAATCAGCCATATTGAAAAAAGTGACTTTAAAAGTGCAGCGTTCGCTAGGCTATTTTCGATCAACGATAGAAGATACAAATAGACAACGATAAAAGGTGTTTCACCGATCAGAACATCGAACATCGACGTCTATCGTGTTTGATCAAAGCAAACAAAAATTCACAACAAAATTTAGACTTCGAAAGGACCCTCGATATTTCCAACAGTCTTCGAGTTGGCCGAATCGCAACATCGCGACCACAACGTGGTCGGTTTGTCTCTCGCGCTTACATAGTCACGTTCATCTTTTCGCTCTCGAAGGCGAACGAAAATGAATAGAGAAACGCGCTCTCGGTCGTAGCACGACGCTCGACCCGAGTAATTTCGCGAAACGATAAACGTTCGAGGCGAGTACGCAACGCGGAGAAAATATAAGGCAGAGATATACACGCCGAAGGCAAATACGTTCAAAGTAAATCGCGTTTCGTTCGGGAGTCTCCCCGCGCGTAACAACCGCCTTTCGGTTTCACAACCCGTGAAACAATCTTGTTGTGCTCGTAAAATTCCCTTCTTTCTTCTTCTCTTCTTTTTTATTTTACTCCTTGCAAGAGCCAGAGCGGACAAATAACCGCGAGAACCGTGCTGATTCGTCGTGGGATCGCTTAGTTCAATCGGGGATTGGGTCGATGGAAGACCAAAACACCAGACGTTGCTTTCAGAGATCCAAAATGGCCACTAGAATGTCGTCGATTTTCCAGAGATGGTCGAGTAGAACTTGTCGTGAATTGTCGATAGAACAAAATCGTGAACTTTTGGATTTTTCGGAAATCCTGCTATCGTCTCCATGGATCATAGGTCAGGTTGGACCTCAGCCATCAATGGGACATGAAAGGCAGTCATCAGCGTATTTGCAAGCGACACGCGCTCGATAGATAACACTTAGGTAGCAATAGGCACTACTTAACAATGATCAGTTTCCCAGCAACTATCTGACTGCACTACCACGATGCCTTTAGAATATCAACCAAAAGATCTCGAGTCGTGGACATCCCTACACAAATAGATTATAGCAACTTTTGTACTGCGTGAATCTACCCTTAGACCACTACAATTTTTGAGGTTGTGCCCTGTACTCGAATACCATCCCCATTCGAACGTATTCCTTTGATCATTTTACCTAGCTTCTACCAAAACTGTCTTATTAAGAGTTCCAACGTACTTTTTTGTTGCCGTGAAGATCTACACACTTAGAATATCAACCAAAAGACCTCGATGACGTGACATCCCTACACAAATAGATTATAGCAAATTTTGTGCTGCATGAATCTACCTTTAGACCACTACAATTTTAAAGTAGTGCCTTATGCTCGAATACCATCCCCATTCGAACGTACTCCTTTGATCATTTTACCCAGCTTCTACCAAAACTGTCTTATTAAGGGTCTCAACGTGCTTCTCTGTTGCCGTGAAGATCTACGCCTTCGGAATATGGACCAAAAGACCTGTACACCCCCCGTGGGGTTGAATTCGTTACACAGAAACGCGTTCCACTTCGTCGAATGAAAGCATCGTAAAGAGCGGTACGCTCGCGCGTTACTTTCGCTCGTTACGAAAGCTGCATCCGCCGATGGCGGAGAAGCTGCCAACAGCAGCAACAGCAGCAGCGATATGGTGGAAGGAGTCGGACGAGCGCGCACTCTTTCTCTCTCTCCCCCCCCCCTCTTTCTCTCTCGTGAGATGCGACGGACTTAGGAAGGCCTGAAATTACGTCGAGACGATTCGTTCCGTACCTTCGACAACCATAGAAAATTTCACACGGAACAATGCATCACGACCCACTTCCCCTCCCCCTCTCCCTGCCCTCTTCTGCCTACCTCTCGAGATTTTATATACACACGCGTATCTACCGCTGAATCGTCAAGATTTCTCACGTAACACACCACGAAAAAATTCCGCGCACGATCTTTCTTATTTATCCATCGAGTTGGATCGAAAGGATGCAGCGATCAAAGAAGATTCGAACTTCGCAAAGTTCTACCATACTTTCCGAGATTACTTTTAAACGAACCGTTCGAACTTCTCGAATTTCGTTATTTTGTCAAAATTGTGTACTCGACGTTGCTTTGAAGCATCTTTTGTCGTTTAGGAATGGTTAATTAAGGCCAAAGATCGCGTGGTTGAATCTTTTTCTACGACCACAAAATCGATCGATTCCGTCTGGTCTTCCCATACACACTTGCACTCGACTAAGTATCCCCGAACTTATTTTAGCTCATAATTTAACCCTAGCAGCACGAAACATCGAATACGCCTTCACCCAAAACTTAAGGCACCATTTTAACACTGGGTGAATGACTATGCAATATCCCCCGTCACTGAAGAAGTTTCACGCAATCCTTTGTAGAACATGTAAAATCCACAGTAACGCGTCGACTCACCATCTTGAATCTTTTTTTTTATAATTATTTTGAGTTTGTTTGATTTAAAGCGCGTTTCCGAGACATTTTTACGTATATCTAGTCGAACATCATCAGTTCGAACGATACGAGAACCAACTGAGATTTAACGTAGGATCGGCACTCCTCACTATCGACGGAAGTTTCACGAATGGCACGCGTGCGCTCGATCTTCCGTCGGACACGAGGTCGTTTATCGCGAGCGCAGCACGCTCTGTTTAACAACTTTCCGTCCGACATTCAATGATTTCCTGTCGGTCGTTGCGCGTTCACAATTGACTTCCGCCGTGCAGTTAGCCCTGCGTGAGCGAAACTACCGAACCGTGGCAAACAGCCTCCCCTGTCGTCGCGTCGAAATTCTCGCGATCGGTAGCATCGACGCGTCTACCCCTCCGCCATTTTCCTGCGACCGAGGCGGAATGATATTTTCCCAAAATGTTCACCTTCAAACGCACGGAACTCCGTGCAACCAGATGACTGGCACTGATGCGTTAAACGAGGAATACGATTTACCAGTTACCAACTGCTAAAATCGTGTGTTTAACTTTGTTGCATAGCTGGAAGCATCTTGGGGCCTGCGTAGCTCAGCATTAGTCATCAAGTTCGTGGGACAAATTGCGTCACTAGGAAGCTAGGCACTCTACGTCCATTAAGATTGACATTGGCTGGCAGAAGTTCATCTTCTTTTGGTGAATCGAATGATAAGTGACGTTGAAGCCGGTTCGTTCGGCACGTCACTGGCAATTAAAGATAATTCGATCGACGCTTCCTCGTTATCGATAGTCCTTGGCACGCTTCGACGGAGTCCTTGTCGGATCCTTAAGTTCGAAACGCGACCCAGATGCGAAGCGGCCCACTCTAATATCTAATAAGGCCGATGCTGTTGCTCTTGCTGATGCTGTCAACACGACATCGGCACGTAGGTGTAACCGTGTAATCGTTTGTCACGATTCCTCAAAAGCAGTCCTCCACTTTTTCCTTCTTTCCTCTTCCCCTTATCTTCTTAAGTACGTGCGAGCCGCACAACGAAGCAAATCGAGCCGAGCACCGTACTTTATTAAGGCAATTAAAGGTCTTCCTTGTTTGCTGGCTCGTTAGCCAATCGGAGCGTGTCGTGGGCGATGCTTGACCAATGAGAAAGTACCGTTAGCTTAACAGTGTTAACTCGCGATCTTCCACGTTTTGCAAGAACATAACCTGGGAAACATCAAGATCTAACTTCTCAAGTTTTATTTCTCGACAGAATTGTCGATGCGTTTGCTCGATTATTACGAATTTATGTTAGCTTTTTAGGTTAGGGTCAAGATGGCCACGGCTTCCTGGAACGCGTCGGTGCAAACTTACTGCGAATTCCAGTTTGGAAGTAGTACGTGAAAATTATGTGGGAGAATAAATGCAAATAAATTTGAGAAGAATCGAGGAGATCTACTTCGATCCTTGAAGCCGTTTTACGCCACGTTAACGTCGTATTATCCTAAAAAATTTGATCGATTTAAAAAATTAGTGACGAAGATCGAGAGGAACTGACTGATTCAAATTTAAAATTCTCCACGAACGCAATGTTGCAAAAAAATATCCTAAAGACGGTAATGACGTCACAAGGCACGATACTCGATTCGGCCATTTTGTCGTACCGGAATATTTACGAACATTCGAACACGTATAACGAAACACTGTCATTATCGTCGTCGTTATTGCCATTATCCTCGTGGACGTCTTTCGACGTACGTAGAATACTTATATCTCGATCGGTGGAGAAGCAAACGCAAAAGCGGAGAAAAAAAGAGAAGGGAAGAAGAAGACCGTGAGCAACCGGCGGCAAGAGCCTCGTCGTCGCCCTTTTTTCTTCGATTCGACGACGTTATGCAGACGCGTTTGCATGCGTCGCTAGAGAGAACGAATCCCACGCGTCTCGTCGTCCACGTATCCCACAACATCCGGTGTCCACCGTCGTGTCCCGTGAAATCGGTCGACGAGAGGATTAGAAGCCACGCTGGAAAGTTACGATGAATCGATCCTATTCGGCGATATCTTTTTTTTATTCATCCCAAACTGATTCCCATTTTCTCATCTTGTTCGCGTCTTAAGATTTTCTTCCTTATTGTCATTTCAAAATTATTTCAAATTCCTCGGATATTGGAATGATGTCATCGAAAATTATCAGGAATTGTCCCGGACTGATTTTATTTCTCCCATCTTGCTCATATCTAAAGTATTTCTTTCTTAATGTCATTTCATAATTATTCCAAACTTCTCAAATATTGGAATGATGTCATCGAGAATTATTAGGAATTGTCCCAGAAGAAATCGACGCGAACAGAGAATACTTTTCGTACGTGCCAGAATAAAATCAGTCCATAACCTACGCAAGAACTATTCCTACACGAGCCACGTATGAATTTTTCTTCGTCTCTTTCCCATGAGAAGCTTCTTATCACTTCGTTTCCACGCGAGCCACCAATTAACGGCGTCGGTGCACCGAGTTCTGCAATTAAGTGGTCGTTAAACCCTTCTTCCATCGAGGGAAGGCTTCGCTTCTTTCAGCCAAACGTATGAGATTTACTTATCGTTGTCGCGTAGATCCGCCATGGAAAAAATAAATAACAGAAAAGTAACGAATCCAGCGCGAGAAGAAAAAGAAGAGAAGGGAAGGAAGTGCAGATGACCTTAAAAAGATTTATTTCAACAAAATAATTTAAACGAAATCTTTTCTCCCCGCATTTTTATGTAACGTCGACTTTCTTTTCAAAATTACATGATGCTTGACCACATATCTCCAACGTCAGAAGAAAACCCTTTAAAAAATGCATCCTTTACCATCGACAACCCACTAAAACCATATTCACAATCGGACAAATTGTAAAGATCACTCCCAGTCGATTCTCAACGTTTCTCCAATGAGAGAAAAAGAGAAAAAACTTAATGATCGTCCAAGAGAGATTACTCGATTAGTCTTGCGCTCTAGCATCGTGTCATGCTGATAAAAACATGAACTTTCATTTACGAAAAAGGAAATAACATAAAAGTAGATCGATATAAAATACTCCTAAATTTAGTAGATACAAAAAAAAATAGATACACGAGATAAAATTCGATTCCCTTTTTCTAACGTTTGATCATCCGAACGGAGACGTTTCCTTCCAGTCCCTTTTTCCCTGCGATTTTTTCCAAGGACGTAAACCAGCCGAGACATTCAAGGTGATCGAATTGCCTCGTTTGTCCGGCGATATATTTATGCGCATATAAAATGCGAACAGGAAGCGAGCATCCAAGGCATTACTTCCGAAAAGGAATCGACGCGAGCGAAAGAGCGTGCGCGGCGCGGTGTCGTGATGCGCACTTGTCGGGGATGACTGGCAGCGGTGGCTCCCTCTGCGCTCGTGGTCGCCCCGGGCGCTGGACAGGTTCGCGTATAATATGCAACCGCGCCGATCGGCTCGCATCACTGAGGAGAAAGCGCGCGGATCTCGTAAGCCTGTCAAATGACGAGGAACAACGTCCAACGAAGTATCTCTTTCTTCTGCCGCTTTTACCGCTTTCGAACCGTATGAATTGCATTCTTCATGGGAACGCGTGGCTCGTTGCGTCTCGTTCGAATTCTTGCCCATACGCGTATCTCCTCGGGCTAATTGTTCCCAGCTTCGATCAAGCGTTATCATTCAAAAAAAAAAAAAAGAAACCGAGGTGCAAATGTTAACCTTTTCGCTACTACGAGTGACTATTGTCGTTCGCCACAAAGCGCCATCTACGCACGACGGGTGACTACAGTTATCGGCTATAAAATTTTTGATTTAAATTGGGCTCGCAATTTCAGCCTTACTTCGTTCGAAAAATATGGCTTTGTTCACATTCCATTTTTTTATTTTGTTTCGATACTTTCTTCGATTTCTTTCTTACTTGAGAAATGTTTTACTTCGAATCATTTTCGCGGCGAAGCTCGCCATAACGAAAGATCAGAGGTTAAGGATGTTACAGACGTCGTAGATTTTAGAGGTTGTCGAGAAACTTGCAGTAATTATTTATTTGAATCTTAAGTAATTCGATCCACTTTCTATTGGGTTGATAGGAAAAAGGAAAATGGTTTTTTTTTAGTGCGAAATAAAAATTCCTTTCTCATAGATAGGACGAACTTTAGTCGATTACGTATTTTCCAATATGTTCGATGACCTTTCGCCATCTTTCCGCTTTCTTGCCAAGTCGATATAATTCGACAGAGTTGTCCTGATCCTAAAAGATTCGAATCTAGGAAACTTTGATCACGCGATCGAAGGTAGATGGAATAATCGAGAGTGTCGTGAGAATTAGAAGGTGAAAAGGAAGAGACTGGAATATACTCGGGCTCGGGTTTCGTACGACGAAAGCCGAATAACGATGATCCTGAACGATAAGACAAGAGTACCAGGTGAAAACGAATCCTAGTGACGTTTGTACTTTCCTTGGCTCGCGGTCAAATCAATTTCGATTTCACGAAACGGTCACGATCGGTAATTAACTCGATGAACGAATTAATTTATTCGATTATTCAATTTTCAAAATTTTCAGAAATTTCAAAAAAAAAAGATCGTAGAGCGACTGTCACTTCATTTTATTATTTCATAATTGTAATTTTCTCCATTGTTTCGACCATCGTAAAACCACTCTCACGATTAAAAAATAAAATAAAATCTAGAGATAAAAAAAGGAATAGAATCACCGAAAATAAAAAATGTTAAAAATAGATCGTGAAACGACTCCACTTTTTCTCTGTAATTTTCTCCATTGCTTCGGCCATCATAAAAACACTCTCACGATTAAAAAAATAAAATAAAATCTAGAGATAAAAAAAGGAATAAAATCACCAAAAATAAAAAATGTCAAAAATAAATCGTGGAACGACTCTAACTCCATTTTAATCTTCCACTTTTTCCTTTTTCTCTGTAATTTTCTCCATTGTTTCGACCATCATAAAACCACACTCACGATTTAAAAAATAATAATAAAATCTAGAGATAAAAGGAGAAATAAAATCACCGAAAATAAAATATGTCAAGAATAAATCGTGGAACGACTCCTATTCCATCTTGTCCTTCCATCTTCTCTCTGTCGTATCCTCCGTTGCTACGTGAATCGGCGCTCGCAAACGGTATCCGTCGTTATCGTTGCTTCGAACCGATCCATAAAAGAAACGGAAATTGTATACGGAAAGAACGGAGCCGTCGTCGTAGGCCATCCCGGTCGGCACGTAGAGTACACGCGTCCGGTACGTCGCGGTACCGTTACAAGCATTACGTACGAATGCGCCTTTACGCGAGTTCGACTCGATCGGAGCGCGTTCGTTAGGAAACGGAACCGCACGACTAATCCGACTCCGAGATATCCCCATATAAACGAATAAGAAAATTTCTAGGAAGCTCCACCGATTCCTTCGAAATTCGAAAGGACGAATTTCGACCGTGTTTTTTCTTCCTTTTTTTCAAAGAATTTTTCAGCTTCTCCGGCAATTTCAATCGACATATTAGCTTCTTTTAAGAAATGAAATTCAGGAATTGTTCGTTTACGCGCACTTAGCACGTGACGATCGTACAAATTTATGCCAAATTTCGTATTAAAATTCACTCTCCATCTCCACTGCATCCTCTTAACCCTTTCGGGTACGGAATTTTAAACGATAAAAAAAAAGCCACGTTTCACAGAAATTTTATTCTTACGAAATTCAACGGATTAAATTTATTTTAATTAATAGAAAAACAGAATTATGTAAGATCGATAAAAAAATTTAAAGAACATTTGATTAAACAAAAGGTTGAATTTTGTCAGCTGACTGAGAAAAAACATCCCGCCATATTTAAGTACGAGAAAGACGAGAGATTTTTAGCTCCGACGTGCTTCGAAGGGTCGAAAGAACGATAAATAATCGATCTATTTCTAACTTTCGACCTTTAGTCGAGCGAAGATCATCGTCATAAATATAATAATTACGAAAAGAAGACGAGACGCTCGTCGGCTCTGTCGCGCGTTGGTTCGGGCAAAAAAAGCGACGTCCAAAAGACAATCGATCGATTGTGAGCTGCTCGACGATCGAAATTCTCTCCCGTGACGAGAATTCACGGCACGATACGCGCGCGCGGGAAAAGAACGAAGCCGGTTGTCGCCGCGTTCCAACACGAACGAAAGTTGGACGCGCTACGTTCGCCGCGTTCGACGCAATTCGAAAGCCTCGATAAGCGGCTCGATAAACGTTACCAACCGTTACTTCCAATAATTAATACCGTTTGTCCTTCGATCCGCGCGCCATAACGAGCGTGGAGCGGACACGTGGGCGTGCGAGCTGTCCCGAAAAGAAAGTCGACGATAGAACGAAACCGAAATCGTAATTAAAACGATAACGTAGAACTGGGCTAGCCTTTAACGGCGGTGGTCGCCCATCGTGATATCTTAACACGAGGGGAGGAAAGAATCGATTGATATGTCGAATCGAGAGAGGATTTCGACTCTTCTTCGCCGTAAGAATTTTTTTATTCGCGGGAATATCAAACGTTGTGTACGATCGCGCCTTTTTTTCTCGATACTATCTCGCATACTTCCGTAGTGGAATAATAATTTTTAAAGGACGAATCGAGATATGGAGATCTGTTGAATTGGCAAGAAAGTAATTTCGGATCTTCTTCTTTTTGGCGCGAAATAAAATTTAAATTTTTTGCGCAAAGAACTACGAATTAAAAACAAGCGTAATATATGTTTATATTTGCTTGATTTATTTCAAACAAATTAGTGTATCTTGAGAGAAGTATTGTAATATTTCAATTAAAAAATAGAGAGGTGGTAAAAATTAGCGTTCGCATTCTTGACAGATGTTAAAAGCGTCGGAAACATCTCAAATTCGCAAAACTGGCAGGGTAGGTAGTCTATTAGACGAATGTTTAATTATCTAGGATTAATCGATCGTGTATCGTCCATTTTGTTCGATGACCTTCCACCATTTTGTTAGGAATTTCGTGATTCGCGTCCATAGCACCGACAGAATTTGATTTGATTTGCTTTTGTTTACTATGTCGAGCTCAACTAAGGACCCATTTACTACAGGATATATATTTAATTGAAGTTTAGCGACTCGTTCGAGAAAAGTGACGCCATCTGTTCGTCAAAATCGGAGTTACTCTTGGAATAATCATTTTAGAGAAGAAAAGGACGTTCCGGACGACGCGTTAATCCGATTTTCTTCAAGCGGATGAAGGAAATAAGTTCAATTCGTAGGGATGGTCCTGTTCGACGCCGCTCATAAGCGTGTCGCGCAGTATCGAAGGGCAAAGATCCAACAGCCGAAGCAATGCGCCGCGATACGAGGAGCGCCACGGAAACGAGACCGTTTAAACTTTGATTTCCCCTTGATTATTTCTTACTGCCGACCGTTAACCGCTTTAACAACGGTGTCTCGAGGGATCGCGCGGATCAATTAACTAGGTCGAATTGAATTTTCCATAGTCGAGAGTCGAGGCGAAACAAGCCGCGTTCAAGACCCCACCGACGTTAACCGTAAAGTGATTTACTCTACGTTGGTGAGCCGTTGACCTTCGAACTCGTTTCGGTGGCCAACAATTTGCCGACTCCCTCGACGAACTTATGACCATTGCGTCGTAACTCGGAACTTGAAGGAATCGAAAGGAAA
Source organism: Liostenogaster flavolineata (assembly GCA_025433975.1). NCBI lineage: Eukaryota > Metazoa > Arthropoda > Insecta > Hymenoptera > Vespidae > Liostenogaster > Liostenogaster flavolineata. The sequence goes on from JAITYT010000360.1 coordinate 1,297,600, forward strand.
CTTGGAACCTGGAAAGTCGAAACGCGTCGACTCGAGGGCAAGGAAACGTCGAGGATCGAGCGCCGTTTCGATGGCAATTGCCCAAGGGATTTGCGTGAAATTTTATGGAAATTCTTTTCGAAATTTTGAGTGATTTTAGATCCAACAGATTTCTCTAAACCCGACGAACGAAGCCTTAACAGAGCGATCCGGCGTCTCTTCCCCGTGTTTCTTAAGGAACTCTTTGACGAAGTAGCGCGATATAAAATAGGACGAGGCCCAAAAACGAAAGGACATTGGCACGGCTTTCAACTTCCACCTCCGACCGATCGATTCGTGAATGGAAATCTTGAAGTTCCTTTCCTCGGTGACACTGGCATACACACGGAGGAACTGCCAAGTCTACCCAAGCCTATTCGTGACGCGAATTCCCAAATTTTAATTTCACTCTTGGTGGAGATACGCCGTATCAGCCAACTTTGGGGTCTCCTATTGGGTGGTCCTTCCCCCCCCCCTCTCCTCCGTTGCTCAGTCCGCCGGTACCTTTCACTTCAAAGACACGGGCTTCGAAATGGCCTGCACGAATTCCTATCTAATACGGTATCCCAGTTTCGTCACTGAATGCAACCGGTTATTCAAGATGGCGCGCGTTCGAGATGCTCGATTATGGAAGCGCCTCGGCTGAGCGCGCCCAAACTACCAAACGACCAAACGAGACATAGATGGAAGGCGTCTTTTATCGAATAAAGAAAAGAAGAGGTAATCCAACTAAGCCGATGTAAAGGAAAATCGATCATAACCTCAAAGCACCCTTAAAATGGCGAATCCTGGCAAGTGCTCTCAGGAATCGTGACAAAGCTCTTACGAGCTTCGCGTATGACGCGTGTAGGTCGCAAAGTGGCCGAGCCTCTTTTGCAAGTACTGTTACTGACACAATGGCACGCTTTCAAGCCTTTGCGCTCGGCAGCCTCGCGATGCTAACTTCCTTTTTAGGAGAGCCTCGGCTGTCGTCCTTATCAAACACTTGCGACAACATTTCGACCGTTCCCATCATCTCGATCATCGGAAGAACATCGCGATGGGCATCAGTTGTTTGCCTGCGAGGGATTCAGCGAAATCAAAATCAGTCAAAATTTCCCTGTTAAAAGTCGGACATCGCAAGGAGGAAACGCGACACGGGAGGACACCGGACGGCTGCTGCATTTGGCACGATCCGAATTACGAAACTAAGTATAAACGCCTAAGGCGAAAGACCAACGACAACGCCCACGTGCGTCTCGCGAAAGGAAAGAGAGAAAAAACAAACAAACAGACAGACAGACAGACAGACAGACAGACAGACAGAGGGGGAACGTAAGAGTCTGACACCTTGGTTTTCCCAGTTGTTCCTCCCTCATAGGGAGCGCGTTTTTATTATTGGACTCACGCCATCCTTCCTCGCGCGGGAGGAACAAAATTGTGCGTGAAGGAAAACGCGTCGGTTAGGAGTGAGACATTGCGATCATCGAACTACGAAGAAGCTAGAAATTATTTCTCAGACCAGTAGGAGCTGGATTTGAAACTTCGATTTCCAAAATGGCTATTGTCATCTAGAAATTATTTCTCAGACCAGTAAGAACTGGATTTAGAACTTCGACTTCTAAAATGATTATTGTCATCTAGAAATTATTTCTCAGAGCGGTAGGAACTGGATTTGAAGCTTGGCTTCCAAAATGGTTATTGTCGATCATTCAGGAGTACGAGAAAAATAATACTTTACTTGCTTAACTTGATTCGTTCTCGAACGAGTCTCTTCTGGAGGATTAAGAGAAAAGGCTTATTTAGATACGCAATAAAGCATACCTGGGCTATGCAAGGAATGAGGATGGTCGAAGATGCGTAAGGCCGCTTGGATAGGGACGAATGACCATATCGAAGAAAGGTTAACACTTAGCCACCTAAGGGCGAACTGTGCAGCAAGGAGAACTTCCCATTCGATTGGCCAAGTGTTAAAACCAACGCAAAAGCAGTGGCAAAAGGCTTTTGGTATGCCCTTATATATAATACTTGATATATCCTATCCCGATCCTACAATTATTATACAGGGGATTTTAAGATAACGAATTCGTGGCTCCCATTTTAACAGGGCCTAAAAAATTGCGATCTCGCCTGACCAAGTTCAATTTAATTACAATTTCGGAGCAGAAATTACAGCGCGTACGTCCGTCCTATCGTCGGTGGCACCTGCAACGATCGCACCAGCCTGGGAGGACAGAGATGCTAAGAGCAAAGAGATAAAGTGTCAATGCCCTTTGCATCGTCTAGTATAGAAGGTACAGGAATAGCCATCGACATAGACGATGCGCGACGCGGTTTCTTCGTCGGCCTTACCTACTTAGATGCTCGCTCCTCGAGCGTTTCGTGAACGGATTTTACTACGAATAAATCGAAATTACTGGAGACTCCAGTGCCATCAAACGCTTTCACGCAACTTTTAGACTCGAAACGAGCCGTCGACTTTCCTAGCAACGGTGTGTTAATCTTTTCTCTTCGTTCATCGTAAAGAGATTGTACCGTATTTCGGCTGGCAATTCCGCGAAATTCTAGTGACAGGCGAAACTGCGTGATTTCGTTTCAAATTATGGCGCTCAAATTATGGCGCTCAAATTGTGTCGCTTACGCAGGTGTCATGGCGGTTTCTGCATATTCATTCCTCATAAAGGAAGAAGAGAAACGAGGCGAAATTACTGCGCAGTCGTAACGAATAACGCGTGTATTTTAAAAATATAAAGTGCGTTCGTATTTACTCCTCTTTTTCTCGTTTGATCGTCTAATAATTCGTCGGCCATTCGTCCCTAATAAAGAAAGAAGATAAACGAGGCGAAATTGTCGAAATTACTGCGCAGTCGCAACGAATAACGCGTGTACTTTAAAAATATAAGGTACGTTCGTATTTACTCCTCTTTTTCTCGTTTAATCGTCTAATAATTCATTGGTTATTCGTTTCTTACAAAGGAAGAAGAGAAACGAGGCGAAATTTGTCGAAATTACTGTGTAGTCGCAACGAATAACGCGTGTACTTCAAAAATATAAGGTACGTTCGAGTTCACTCCACTTTTCCTCGTTTGATCGTCTAATAATTCGTTAGTCCGATTAAATTCTCGATCTCGAGGACGTCATTCCTCGTAATCGTTTTGCGTACATATTTATGTGCGCGTGAATTTACAATATTTCGTTGAGTTTCCTGCGAACTGACCGTAGTTCGCAGTCCGTTATTTTGTAATTGCAAAAAGAACGAAGACCGCGTGCTTTCTTCGTGCAATCATTCCTCCAACGATAACGATTTTTTGCGGTTGACCGTTTCTTGCGCGCTTCTGAATATATGTGGTTACGAATAAAGAAGAAGAATTTCTCGGTGATGCGTCGTAACAGAAAAGAAAAAATTGCATACCACGTTAATCCCTCGAATCGTCCTATTAACTTTTATTTCACTGAACCAACGAACGAAAGTGGACACGGTTCATTTTCTTGCCGATTAAATGTCGAAACGTTGTGCATAATTTCTTTGTGCATAATTTCAATTTTCAAATTCAAATCAAATAATTCAATTTGAACTAATTTTAATTCTCAAATTCAAATCGAATAGTTCAATTTCAAATAATTCAAATTCTCAAGTTCAAATCACATAATACAATTTCAAATAATTTTAATTTTCAAATTCAAATCGAATAATTCAATTTCAAATAATTCAAATTTTCAAATTTCAGACAAATTAAGCCTTAAATTAGAGGTACGATTAGATAGCACAAGTACAGATGTACGGAATAAGAAGTTGTGAGGATTGCAAAGTATGCCAGCAACCCTTTTAGAGGTCAAATAAATGCATACGTACTTTCACACACTCGCATACATACATACATAAATATCTAATTTCGTCGCATTTACCAATTCACGAAATGCGGTTCGAGCATTTCATCATCACCGCGAGAGCATAGTTAACTTTCTTCCCTTCGATCCTTATTTCAGGATAACTTACTCTCCGGGTGTCTCAAATGTACACCTATTAAACTTCTTGCGACGGCGAGAGCGCAAAGACAGTTACGTTTCTAAAGATCCAAGAAACACTTAAAGAAATTGAGACCTGCCGAGTATAATTCTCGTAGGAATTTACAAAATTCCGACGGAATCGACCGCGTATCGTCGAACTCCCACGACATTCGGCATCGTTCCATTTTACCGTAATCGTCGAATTGACGCGATCGCACGTTCACTGATTCCGCGAAGGACAGTGCAACAAGTGCACCGTCGTATGCCCCTTCCAGACATCAGGAAAGAACGAAGCAAGAAGGAGCGAAAGAGAAGCAGAGAAGAGAGAGTAGATTAGATATCGACGGCTCCAATCAACGAACCATGGAAATCGTCACGCACTGTTTTGTACGACAAACACAAGTGAAGCGTGGTGTCATTTCGATCGGCCTTCAAAGCTGGCGCAAACGTTCGACTTTTAAATGCGACTGATTTTCACGTTTAAATATTAGGTTGTTCGGAAAGGTATTTCGTTTCTTTTTTTTGTATTTTTTTTATAATACATTTATTTTTGTAAAAATGAAATACGATGGCGTTTCAAATGATCGATAATTTTATAAAATATATTTCCTTAATAAATATATTAAGGAAATATTCGTAGATGTTGCAAAGAAATCCGGGGATTGGAGATCATGTGGCAGAAGAAAAGGACGACTCGTTGCCCCTATCTCATTCTTTCTCGATCCAGGGGGAACTTATAATATTACTAGACACTCCCAACCTACCAATGGAACCCAAATGAGACGAGAAAGAAGATTACATGGTATGGTGCGGTAGGCAAGAGCAGCCCGTCCATCCAGGACGCCTTCAATCTATCTGAGTTCCAACTCGTCGTCTGTAATTCAATTTTTTTCTCTTAGATCGTCCACTTGTCCGCGTCTTTCTGCAGACACGAAAAGATAAAGCACGCGAGATGGACACTAGACATCGCGATACTCGGAACGTCTCGACAAAATGGACGCATTCTCAAAAATCTTCAAAAATCGAAAGTTCAAATTTTTTAATTCCGAGGTCTATTTCTTATAAATTTTGATGCGTCTAAAAGAAGTGAGGAATAACTATTTTTAAAAATTGTTCACTCGAAATTGTTATTATTGACCGTTTAGTCGTATCGAGCCGTTTTCCTTGGTTGGACACCAGCAGATTTGCGTACTTTAACAAAGATCAAAACTTCGTCGCGCGATCACTAACTTTTATCTGTTTACCAGGCCCGAATCTCTCCTCGCTAGTGAAAATCGCCGCCATCTTTGATAAACTGCTCCATTATTCTTCGATGTTAATCTCATCTTGATTTTGACGTCGCGCAGTTTTACAGAATTAGCGCAATGTCTGATTAATTCTATTCGATCTTTACGCACGCTGCTGATAAAATTACGATTGTCGAGTTCGCTAGCTTCGCTTTGCTTGTTCGTCGCAGTCTGCTGAGATTTCATTCATGAATTCGGGAATAAAAGGTCTGCTCTACCTCCTTCGTCTTCGAACGATCAGTCTTCCACGTTGACTTCTATCCAACTTCGTCTGATTCAAACTGTTCATCTGATGACGAACGAGTCGTGGATGATAACGATGGCAATTCGATACCAAAAAGTCAGGCATGGCTCGTTTTCGAACGAAGCTAATTTGCTTTCTCTCCTCTTCTCTTTCTCACCCTGCAACTTTGCTACTTTCTTCTCTCTTCTCTCCCCCCCCCCCCCCCCCC
>JAITYT010000360.1:1343650-1355954 GCA_025433975.1 Liostenogaster flavolineata
CAATCGAACTCCGGTCTTCCGCGCGTCAGATGGTCATGTTATTCTCCAGTCCACCACGACTGGGTCCTATTCTCTATGCTATTTAGATATTTATAGTACGGTCGTCGCCATAGCGCCATCGTCGCTCGGTCGATAAGGTCGTTCTCGCTCTTACCGGGATCGGGGAAAATATTTAAAATCGGACGAGGTATACGAAATCGAACGAACTACGAAGACGTAAGGATGCGAAAGATAATTTATACGAAGAAATTTGTATAAAGTAATAAACAAACGCGATGTATTCACACGCACACGCATATATACGTTATGTGATGCGTGAAATATATATTTCATATATCATGTGTATAATCGCGTCGGTTTGCGCGTGTGTGTGTGTGTAATACTACGTAATAAAACGCGACAATTGGGTCAAACGTTACGATACGACACATAAAATCGTAGATTTAAGTGGATGCATTGGTTTATAAATGTCCTTCGCCTAAAATATAATATGATTCCTGAAGTATTTATTTTCACGTAAATAGAAACTATAATACATTACAAATAAAACACATAGTATAAAAATGACGAGGAAAGAATCGTATAAAATAAAATGCACTTTATTTCCTAATGCACCTGGTACTTTACAAGTTGATTAGTTCTTATTCGAGCCACGCAACACGCATGCACGTGTACTCAACCACTGCAATTAACGATAATTGTAATTCAATAATATAGAAGGATTATAGATCGACGATTCTTGGGAACGAATTCGATTCGATCGTGTCACGATATGTACGGCTGTTGAGATAGTCTTGAGTTTTTTTTTTTTTAAACGACATATAAATCTTATCTTAATATATTCTATTTTAAAATAGGAAACTTTACGACACCACGCGCACCACGTACACACACGCATACGCGCGCGCGTATTACGCAGCCTAGGTACACGCAAGCATTTTCCTGTAAAATAAATAACGGAGCTGGAATAAAAAGTTGCGACGTATCTTTAAATTCACTACGGTATGCCGTTGAAACGTACAAACGTTTACGTAAAGTTTCGCTACTTTCATCCAAGATAACGATGGGTCCTACGACCTCGAATCAAAACGAACAGCCACGCTTGATTCGACGCCCGTTCGATAAAGGAGGATAAAAAGGGGAAGGATTAAAATTACATATGCACTTTGACGTGCGCCATTAGCACGTTCTTATCCGTAGAATCCTCCCCGCAAATACCACAGACCAACTATTTGCCGTCGTCGCTGTCGTGCCGATAGTGTACGACTTGGATCACCGCCGCTTGGGACGGACCTTCCCGAACCAAGATCTTTCTAGCCGCCTGGTTCTGATCTTTCATAGGTTCGCTCTGCCCGGAGGAGTGATGATGATGCGTGACCATGTCCATGGGCAAGTCGGTCGCGTCGTTCATCGGCGCGATCTCTTCGGAGAAGCCATCGTGATCCTCGGCCTTCGGTATCGCTAGGATAGGCAGGGCCTCGTTCTGCTTCGATATCAAATGCAACGTGTGATTCTGTTTGCCGGACTGTATCAGATGCATCACGTTGACTTCGTTGCTCCTGGTCGCCGCGATGCCTCGGAGATCGTTGTCCTGTTGCGCCGCTAAAATGTGGGTGGTCGCGTCGTCCTGCTTCTCCATCGCGATCAAGTAGGATTCCCGAGGCGGGTGGTCGCTCTGGGCCGCGTCCATGGCCTCGTTCCGCTTGTCGCCGACGATCAGTCTGACGTTGTGCTTGAACTCGGAGATCGTAATGTAGTCCTCGTTGTGCTTCTCGGTGGTGACAATCAGGAAGGTGTTGTTTCGCTTGTCGCCGATGATCCGCTGCTCCTCGGGTTTCTCCATCGTCTCCGTGATGGACAACAAGGCTTCGTTCTGCTCCGTTCTCGAGATGACGTGACGATGACCCTCGACCGTGCCCTGCTGCTTTCCGTGGCCAGCCGCGCCGCCAACGGACAACTTCGACTTCTTCTTGGCGGGCTTCGATTTCGGGGTGTTGTTGTTCGTTCTCGCCTTGGCCTCGGCTATCATTTGGTCCGAGTGCTTGACGATGTGGGCGCACAACTCGTCGCGGTCCTGATTCAAGGCACCGCAGAGGGAGCAGGGGAAGGGCGGCCCGGTTATCTCAGTCTCGTTCTTGCCCGCCGCGTGAACCCAGCGCACGTGCTCCCTAAGGACCACCTTCTGGTTGAACGCCCTGGAACACAACGGACACACGTGCGGCCTCTCCCCGGTGTGGATCCGTTCGTGCTTCCTCAGAGTCCCGCCGTCCCTGAACGCCTTCCAGCAAAACTTACAACCGTACGGTCTTTCTCCCGTGTGCGTTCGATGATGTATCAAGTACCCCTGCCGAGATGAAAACGTCTTGGAGCAAGTATCGCAATGAAAGTGAGCTGGACTCCCAGCGTGGGTCCTACCGTGTTCCCAGAGACCTTGGCGAGACACGAAACTCTTGCCGCACTCGGTGCAGGTGAACGGCGAGTCGCCGGGGTGCGCGGACAGCCGGTGCTCGTCCAGCTGATTCTGTTTCTCAAATTGGGTGCCGCAGACCTCGCAGGAGTGCGTCTTCTTCCTATGGATCCACTGATGCCTGAACATCTTCTGCTTGGTGGTGAACTTCTTCCCGCACTCGGAACAGGCGTGCTTACCCCACTTGCTGTTGGAGACGCCTTGCTCGATGTTGTTCCGCATTATCTTCTTGGTACACGTCGCCTGATGCGTCGCCAGGTGATTCCCGTCTTGGAACTGCTTGTCGCAATACTCGCACTCGATGGGCATCCAGCTCTTGGCCGCGTGGATCTTTTCGTGGGAGACCAAGGCCGCAGCTCGCGGGAAGCTGATCCCGCAGTGGGCGCACGTGTGCTTGTCTTCGCTCGCTTCCGCCTCCGGGTAATTCCCCCCGTTGTCGTTGTTGTAGGAGAGCGTCTCGACTTTCACCAACCCGTCCGAGCCGTCGAACGCGTTCAAGGACAAGTTGTACTGTTGATTAACTTGGTTGGCCATGCTGCCCTGTTGGGTGTACTCGAATTGCGGGACTTCCCCGTTCGGTATCACCGTGAACTCGTGCATGGCGTCGATCTTCTCCTGATGATTGCCGATCCCGCCGACGGCGGACTGCTCGTTATGAAAATTGTAGGAAGGGGCGGTCCACTGGACCTGGCAAACGTCGTAATTCTGAATAGATTGAATGGAAGAAGGCAGCGCGGCCGGTTGGGCCTCGCCGGTCCCGTTCTCGGGCCACTTCCCGAAGGAGTCCACCGAGCTCGACGCATTGCCCGACTGAGACTGGATTATCGCTCGGCCTGCGACGTAGGTGTGGATCTTCATGTGATTCGACAGGCTGGACGGCCTCTGAAAGTCGGCGCCGCAGATGGTGCACTTGTGCGGCCGCTCCACCTGATGCATGTGATGCGCCTGTAGCATGTGAAACTGAAGGTTGCTCTTGGAGCGAAAGAGATTGCCGCATATGCGACAGGCGTGAGGCCGGTCGACCTGATGGCAGACCATGTGATTGTTCAAGTCCAACTTCCTTTCGAATCTTTCACCGCAGGTCGTGCAAGACAGCTTGACGCTGTTGCACGTCAGGTGATGCTTGGTTAATTCGACCTGCGTGAAAACGTTGGCGCAATTGGAACAGGTGATCTTTTTGTTTTCGAAACAAGGATACATGCCTCCCAGTTGGCGTAGCGCTTCCACGGCCATGGACTCGTCGTCGCCGGAGGTATACTGCTGCTGTTCCTCCTGCTTTATGTAAATAGGATAATCGACGCGGTTCTCGTCGTCATCGTCAGAGCGATCGGGCAAAATTTTGACCGTCACTTGCGTCTCGGTGATGTCGGCATTGACGTTGCTCACGGAGACTTCGTCAAGTCCTTCTTGGAGGACGCAATCATTCACCGGCTCGCATATCTCCTCGTGGGATATGATGTTCTCTTGCATGGTCTCGTCTATTCCGGAAAGGGGAAACGAGACGTACTGCTCGTTCTCGTGGGACTCCATAACGCCTCCCTTTCCTACTTCTACTAGAAAATTCCCTGCTTCCTATTTCTCCATAGAATGCAACCTCAATGTTCGGAAGTCTCCTGCAACATAGTCTCGCTTCGTGTTAATTTCGATTCCGTCGATATTGGAGAACACCTAACGAGTAACGTTGCGACCTAAATATGCCCACGTATTTTCTCATATTTTCTTTCCCACCTCAAAGACCATGGTTATGTTTAAACCATGTTCCGTACTTCCTATGATAAGCTTCAAGAAAATTCTGTATCGCAGAGTTTCATTCTCACCTACGTACGAAATCGTCTCTTTTTGTATCTTACGACTGTTCGGCCTGACATCGGAATTGGAAGGAGCGAAATCCTGTCGCGTGTTATACGCGATTTAAAATAACAAATCGGAATATCCTGATCACGAAGTAACGAGGTTATTTTTGCACAGGACAGGGACTGTCTCCCACCTGAAGTTGCGTCCATAGAATATTGAAATTGCGTACAATCGATAAAAGAGGGCGGTAAATATCGATATTGACGGCGGACTTGCATGAAAAGAAATATTGCCCTGATCTCCCTTACTTCTCTTCGTCGTTCTTCCTTATTATTTAGGAGTTCGTCGATATTTTCAGGATAGAGAAGCTACCGTACAGATCCGGAAGATTTGTCGAGTCGTTCTTCTCTATTTAACGACATCGCGTGCCAACTTTGCGGGCGAATTTTCATGGTGTTTAACTTGGTTTATTTTCTACGTTTATATCAAATTAAAGCCGATTTAAAGTCAAACGAAGTCGACTGAAATCTCCGCAATTCGGAAAGAACAGACTTCGGAATTCGTCATTTACAAATTCGCGATCGATCGTTAATTATTTTTATATCGAGTCGGCAAGAGAGCGACACAAAACGAAGACGACGCGAGCGCCACTCCGACGTAGCGGAGGAGAACAGAGGCTGCCGTAGCGGCGCCGGATCCGTAGCGACGTCGCGTCATTGAAATAGTAACTATTTCCAGTAAGGGAGGCTTACTTTGGCCTGGTGTTCATCGAATTAGGAGTAATCGCATCGGTGAAGTGTAACACTAGCAAAATGAAAATGGCGGATGGACCTACTGTCTTGAGAAGAAATAGGCCTGGAACGAAAGCAAAGGTTAATAAATCCGTTAATCTTTGTCGTAGAAAAGATCGATTCGTTGTCCGATATCGTTTTACTTCCACGTGTATGTCACAGAGTCGAATGTAATTCAATTCCAATCGATTTGCGATAGGACGCGCCTCCTCGCGCCCACCTCCCAACATTTTCTTGAGAAAATCAATCGAGATTTTCTTGATAACGCGATCGTCGGTCGAGACGACGATCGCGTATTTAGCGTATCGGTCAAAACGAATTGTTTTCTTGAGAGAAAATTTAACGCGAACGCACAACTGCGACTGCGTTGCGCTGTCACGTCACGGTCGAACGTTGTTTCAACAAGTCAATACTCGCTTTACGTTCTTCGCTCGATTATCGACGTTCGTCTTCGTCTCTTAAGATCTTCTTCCGTCTTTTCGTTTTCTTCCTATCTTCGTTCCGTGTCCGCATTATGCATTGTCAATTTTTTCTTCCTTTCTTCCTTTCCTTGTTTATTTACTAATTTATTTATTTATTTATTTATTTATTCGTTCGCTCGCTCATTTTTCTTCCTGGTAAGCGAGTCTTACTTCGCGTACTTAACGTACTGCAAGTGAGAAACGTTAATATTGACAAACATTAATCCTTTTAGGCTCGTGAAAATGCTTGCCTTAATGATTTATTGTTCTCCCATTTGTCGCCTGCCGTTGCCAAATTGTAATTCTTTGCGAATCAAGATAGCACGACGATAATGGGTAGAGATGACGCTTCTCGATGGATCTCAGATGATCTCTGTAACGCATTTCTAGGAACGTCGAATCTTTTATTTTTACGATAGTTTAAGTAATTTGAGAAGGTTGGACTGATTTGGAAAAGGTTGACGGAACGTCGAGAAGATATTCATTTATTGTCCGTCGTGCGAATTAATGCGCGTACGTACATATGTTAATTATGAATTTATAGGACTTCAGCAGATGGTCGGATGAGCCATTCGAGGAAATGGATAGTACTTTAGCCGTACAACAGTATATTCAACAAATGATTAGGAGAGAACCGTCTAACATTGATTTGATACTTAATATGCCAGATACGCAAGACGAAGGGGTATGGAAATACGAACATTTAAGACAATTTTGCATGGAATTGAACGGATTGGCGGTTAGATTGCAAGAAGAATGCCAGCCGGAGGCTTGCACGCAAATGACGGCTACCGAGCAATGGATATTTTTATGCGCCGCTCATAAGACGCCCAAGGAATGTCCGGCGATCGACTATACGCGTCACACACTCGACGGCGCAGCTTGCTTGTTGAATAGCAATAAATATTTCCCTAGCAGGTATCGATTGGTTATCCGTTGGTATTACTCGTCGATGATCTAGCTGTCGCGCTTGGATATACCATTTAACACGTTAACTGCCCGAACCGGAGAACGAACAAAAGCGTTAGCGGAAAAGTGTCCGATCTTTCCGAATCGCGATAAATTCTTCTTCGAATTCGTATTCTAAGTTTTCCCAAAAACCCCTGTTCTGATAAATTACATTAACTTCTTTTCAATATTCTATTCTTCTCCTTGATCGAACAAAAACCGATATCGCCCGAGCAAAATATTTAGTCCCACCATCGGTGCGCGAAGACCGACACGAACGGTCAAATAATGCGAACCAAAAGTCTGTGGCTGGTTCCCAAGGCTCGGTCGGCTCGAACGGAAAGTCTAACGCTGGTCTCTAGAGTCGGTGTGGCGTTTAACGTATTAACTAATTTTTGTTATCAAAGAACAAGAATACGATACTGGTATTGGATACTCGAAAAAGTTCACGGCGACCTCTATGTTTGCATTTACCGTAGGAATGTATGCATTTAAAAATGTCGTGTTTTTTTAGGGTAAGCATCAAGGAATCCTCCGTAGCAAAGCTCGGCTCTGTATGCCGTAGAGTTTATAGAATCTTTTCGCACACATTCTTTCACCATAGGACAATATTCGACGTCTTTGAAAACGAAACATTTCTTTGTCGCAGGTATTTCTCAACATTTCGCTACGCATTCCTATCGTATTAATCAATAATTCTGTACGATGTGTGTCCATATGCAGGTTCACAGCATTCGTAATCAAATACAATTTGATGTCTAAAGATAATTTGATAGTACCTTTAATGGAAGAAGATGGAACAACGGAAAGCGACGCATAGGATACAACAATTTAAATTTTATCGTCTAAAGCCAAATTTTCAGAAGTTTAGTTTTAGAAGATCCAACGATAATTCCAATTCATTATTATTCGAGTACCTTTCAACGTACTATACACACACGCATACACACGAATAGATTCCAAAGTCAATAATTTCAATGTTACTTAGAATAAACTGTACGTCTATAGATCTCGTAATAACAATTTGTATGTTCGATGAGATTATCATTAACGATATTTGTATAAATAGAAACGTACGAACAGAATGTACAAAAAGGAATACTTGATAATCTATATCTGTAATCAATATCTTATATCCGTTTATTTGTGAACTATCTGTAATTCTGTCGACTAACCGTGTAAGATCTCAAGCTTTCGAAATAAGATATTGACAGTTGTAATCCTTTTATAAATATATAAATGTATACTCTTTGTATTATTAATGCTCGTGACACTGTTTCAAATTTATTGCGTTAGAGTTATTGTATACTCTCGATCGCGAACGCATTCGTTGCGCCCTAGATTAATCCGAACGAGTAGCTCTAATTAGATTTTATATTTTAACGTTCCGTCGATCGAATTCTTTCTTGCGTGTAATTTTTAAGAAAGACACAACGACCGAAGTTTATTTTTGTTTTTGGCTTTGAATAGTCATGTTTTTCTTCGAATCGTCGAGCAGAAAGATTTAGGATAAAGGGAGGTTTTAGAAAAAGACAAACCTGCAAATCAAAACGTTTCATCGGCCGAATTGAGAAAATTGTGATCAGGAATTCAAGGGAAAAATTGTTATTTTTGCATGAAATTGCATAATGCTCTAAAACGAGTCTTTGGATTAAATCGATGGAAAAGGTAGGATACAAAACAGTGAAAGAGCAAATCGAAAGAGACGATTGTACGGGATGGAAGGATAAAAGCGGGATAAAAACCTCTTTTAGTCTCCTCTTACGACAAGCGGAGGATTTTGTGGCCATATTCTATCAACCCTTGATCACAAAGGAAGATTTACAAATTTCAATATCGCATTTTCTTCCCTTAAAAACTCTCCCGATCGAGAAAATACGCGTCTTGGACCTTACGAGTGTATTTTTAGCTCGTAAGCGTGTAAAAACAATTTTCGATATTATAAAATCGTTAATATTCGTTTAATATTACGTTAAAGCGAAGCGTTATTGGCCCCTCCAAACGTAAAGCTCCGTTCACAAGCTGGACAAATTGCGATTCTCGTCGTTCCAAAAACCATCGGAAATTGTCGTGAGCGAAGTAGAGCGAGCAAACTACATTCTTTGCTTCTATGACTTCCGAGATTGAGGTAAACAATCCGCCGGTCGTCTGTTAACATGGCAGAGTTTTTGTTCGTCTCTTATTACTGGCCAACTATGTCGAACAAATTATGACAGACTTATGTCGTAAATAATTGTTATTTCTATTTTTATTAATATGAAAAGGTAAACATTTCTATGGGTTATAATTTTTATTTCGATTATCTTTGTATTATTATTTATCAAAGACCAAAAAGTAGTTGCATATTGACTCTGGTAAGAGTGAAAGAAAATACACGGACCAAATGGATTATAAATATACCTGTGAAAACGATCATTGGTTTTGAACTGCTAATTTGATGCGATTAACGAATCTCGTTTTAGATGTGGAAAACAAATAAAAAGAAAGAGCTAACAGAGCCAACCAAAGAATTAAAGGACACTCTACCTTCTGTGTCGAAACAAATAGAAAAATGCCTTTACATGCGTGTGAGTAGTTTTATCCCTAACCGATTAACCCTTTTATCGCTATCGGCCGATTTATCGGCCCAATTTTTTTGACTTTTTTACTCTCTTATTTTATATCTCTTGCAAAAATTAAAAAAAGGGTTAAAATGGGGCTAAACTAAGTTTCTCTAAGTAATAAATAAAATTAAGCCTCGATTCTCTAGGTAAATAGTGGTACGAAAATTAGGAATGTCCTGGGATACGCCATCAAAGAATTTCCAAAATACGAAAGTGTCCTGTGGATCGGAATCGGACACGGAGTTGGAAAGACCATATCTTGCGCGGAACTATTCAAAAAAACCCATGGAAATTTGCATCAAGTCACGAAACTCCGATACACCGAGTGAGTTATCGAGTAATTTTGGCAAAACGATCTCAGCTTTATATTTATTTCCGATTATTCCGCTTAGGTCTGATTCGACGAAGGCGAAGAACAAGCCCGAACGCAAAACTCCTCCTTGCGTACCAGAGATAGATATCTTATTGTCAAGAGACAATAAAGATATCACGCAATTAGGGTAAGATTCGTTGGTCCGAGTTCGTTAGCCTCTAAACTTCTTGCAAGGATAAATGCGAAAGTAATTATTTCAAAGTATTTTCCAATAGTTATCAAGCACCTGGTGACAGGGGGGAATTCATAAGGGAAGAAGAGGGCAAACTCGAAACATTGATGGAAAGTAAAGCCAGTCAAAGCAACGACGATGTTGCGACCTGCATAGACGCCGTGGAATTCAAAGCGATGGGATTAAGAACTTCGAAGAAGAACCAAAAGAAAAGGCAAAGAGAAGAGGGGAAACAAAGGGAAATACCGCAGAAGAAAAATAAAAAGATTCGAAGCAAAGATCAATGACAAAAGTCCATAGAAATTTTCTGTACATTCTGTAAAATAATTATAATTTAAGCTAATATTTAAAATATTGTTTAAATGTAATCGTAAGAAGTGTGAAGCGTTTCTTTTATACGTAAAATATATTTTATTAATATCGCATTGTAATTTTAATCACCATTTGATGGGTTTTTCTTGCCGTATGCGACCTAAACTAAAATCGAATCGAATAATAATTTGTGCTGCGTAATATTTGTTTCAAAAATCCACGTTTTTTCTACTTAATTTCCTACGTTCATAGTTGTCCATTTTTTTGCGATATGTACGCAAATTACGGCTATAATCGCTCTACGTACCTTGAAAAATAATTCACGTTAAAACTCCCGGCGGCTGTAACAGTCTTTTGTTTATAGAAAAAATTTTTGAACTTTTAAATGCCGCTTATAGCCTGCGCGACGGTCGTAGCCGACATTCGTTCTGAGAAATGAGAAATGATTCTGAGAAAAAGAGTAATGATAAACAAATTACGATTAGAGCCGTCGGATGTTTTCTTAAAAAAGCTGAAAAAATTTGATAATTTCCACCTCCAAACATATAACTAACGCACGATTTCCTATCGAAATAACAAACAATTAAAAAAAAATTGCGCTTCTTCTGGAGACGATTTTAAAACTAAAAGTGTGCGTCAAGGGGTTAACAACAATTTATTAATCATGATCGATCAAAACACAATTTTTTTAATTGCGTGCGAGTATCGAACTAAAGCTCCGTTCATACGTTGAATAAAGTGAAATAAAGCACAAAGTACAACGGTCATCGAAGAAACGTTATAAATTTTAAAAATCTGTAAAAATAGCGATGCTATTAATTTTGCCGTCTTTTTTCTCATAAATTGTGCGCGTGTATGTGTGTCTTTTCCTTTCCTTTTTTTTAAGCGTGGAGTACGTAAAAGTTTCTACGTACGGATCTATAGTTAACAAGGTTTGTGGTGATAACTGTGTTAGGATCTATTGGTTGGCAGAAAACATTCACCTTAGTGATGAGATAAAGTATTTAGTATCCTTTTGAATAAATGTGAAACATGAAACCAGTGTCGTTTATGAATACGTTATTGTGCGATCAAATTTAAGGTAATTAAATAATTCTATTACGTATATTTATATATTATTATAAATATTCAATATATATATATGTATGTATACATATATTTATATATTATTATAAATATTCGATATACGTACGAGTTATATATAGAGGTATTAAAACATCAAAAAACGTTACTTTTTATAATCCGTAACAATTTTCATTCCTTTTTATAAAATTAAAAATATCCTATGTGATTTATGTCAAATATAATTCTGTTCCCTAAATTTATTTACCGCTACTCGTAAGTAAATATGCTATTATAAATATTTTACTAAAAAAGTCGAAAGCAAAAGAATTATTTGACGATACGGATCTTTTACAGTGCCCGAGAAGACGAGAAGACGCTCGAGAAAATGAAGCTGGTCTCGAAAATTGTCGATAAGGACGGGGAAGGGTAAAGATACTTAATCGCCGTATTAATAAACATCATTCGAATTCTCTTAGAATTTCCTTCCTTTCAGGCACGTGGCTTTGGTTCCAGAGAATACCGAAGACATATGGCACGCGTACAATATAATCAGCGAAGGAGATTTCGTCGGTTGTTCCACCTTCAGGTAAGTATCGCGAATTTACTCGACTTTACTCTTTACTCCGCGCAATTTATTACGCAGAAATTTATTGAAGCTTCGGTGATACGTTAATGATATAGGAAGGTGCAATCGGAGTCTGCAACAGGGAGTTCTAGCAGCTATAGAGTACGAACGACTCTCACTATATGCGTGGAGACTATCGATTTCGATAGGCAAGCCTGTGTTCTTAGACTTAAGGGTAGAAACGTCGTAGAAAATAAATACGTCAAGGTAATTGCATTTTATTAAATTATCACGTCATTTAACATGTTAAACGCCATGCCGAGCCCTAGGGACTGATGTTAGACTTTCCGTTCAAACATTGGATTCTCTGTTCGGGCATCAGACTTTCCGTTCAAGCGTTAGACTTTAAGTTCATATTATATTTACTTTATATTATAAGTTCATATATTTCTTTAAAAAAAAATAAAAAAAAAACATTCTTCGTAGACTGGACAATATCATACCTTGGACGTAGAGCAAAATCGCAAGTTTACCATCCACAAAGCTCAATGGGATACCATCACTCTAGAAAGAATCGATAATGCGTGCGATCCTACACAGGTTTGTAAAAAAGCTTGCTTTAACCCATTATCCGCCAATGTCCTATTTTTGGGACATATTTTCAAATTTCAAATTTCAAATTCAAAGTTGGTTAGTATGAATACCGTTATACAGTTAATTTAATTTTTGTTTGTATTTTTGACAAAAAAAAAA
>JAITYT010000360.1:1356101-1373081 GCA_025433975.1 Liostenogaster flavolineata
ATGCAGGCGGGTATCGCACATATTTGTTTAATCACTCCGAATATGACGATAGTGCGCATGAAAATCGACCAGGTCATACCTAGAAAACGAAAAGGCAATGTCTCTCAGCACGAAAAGGTAATCATTACTTTTCTAGTACGGTAAAGTCGAGCAATACTTTCTTACCGACTCGACGGTTGAATGTAGACATATATAAGTCGATAATATTTTATTAATAATAATTATTAATAATATAGTTTTATTATTATATTGCAAACGAAAAAATTTAAATATTCAATTGTTCTATCGTAACGATGTCTAACGAAGCAATTTAATTAATCAAAGAGCTTCATTTTTTCAGGGTTTATCGAAATTCTACGAAAGCATCATGCAAGGTATCTTGAGGCACGTCAACTTCGAAATTGTCAAGTGCATCATCGTGGCTAGTCCTGGATTCGTCAAGGATCAATTTCTGGATTATATAACGCAACAAGCTATTAAAAACGATAATAAAGTTATCCTGGAAAATAAGAGCAAATTCTTACCTGTGCATGTCAGCTCTGGATTTAAGCATTCGTTGAAAGGTAACGTTTCCTTTCGTTCGCATGGCAATGCCTAGCCGTGCACGACGGACGATGATTTTAATGAGTAATCATTCTCGTAGAAGTTTTAGTCGATCCGGCTGTAATGGCTCGTATTGCCGACACGAAGGCAACGAGCGAAGTGAAAGCTTTAGAAACGTTCTTCACGATATTAGAAATGGACCCTGCTAGAGCGTTTTACGGGAAGAAACATATCGAGAAAGCCAACGATGCTCAAGCGATAGAAGTGTTACTTATATCGGATAAATTATTCAGGTTGGTATATCGGTGTAAATTGACATAGTTCGATCTTCGTTACTTCACGAAAACTTTCGATTTTTAGATCTCAGGACGTTGTATTGAGAAACGAATACGTGAAATTAGTGGAAAGCGTCAGAGATTACAGCGGAGATGTGAAGATATTTTCGAGTTTACACGTGTCTGGTGAACGTACGTACGACCGTAAAATATATATCGGGTCTTTAATGTGAAATTTGTGGAAAATACGCGCAAGTACACGCAAAACTATAAATTTCATTCTTGACGATCTAACAAAGGGTGGGCCGACTTTAACCGACCGATGTAAAAAACTCCGATTATTATAAATTATATAAATTATTAAAAACAGTCGACTCAAGTTGGCCCACTCTGTATATACATATAAAGCTCTTAAGACATTGATCCAAATATTCGACGAGCCTTAAAATTTCGTTAAAATGTAATGACGAATGACAAATGTTCCAGCGAATATCGGTAAATTTATAAAATTTTAGCGATAGAAAATATTGAGAGGAACTTGTATGTAAAATTTCTAAAGAAATTAAACAAAAATTCTTTTTGTCGAGCTATGTCAAATAAATATGTATACATATATTTCTAAAACTTTAACTAGCTTTTAACTTCAATATTTTGTTGTACTTGCGAACTTTATTTATGTACAACCTAATGTATGAAAATCCGACATTTCATACGCACCAACCTATTACGTCTATACTTTT
This sequence comes from Liostenogaster flavolineata, assembly GCA_025433975.1. NCBI lineage: Eukaryota > Metazoa > Arthropoda > Insecta > Hymenoptera > Vespidae > Liostenogaster > Liostenogaster flavolineata. The sequence goes on from JAITYT010000360.1 coordinate 1,357,660, forward strand.
AGAATTGGATCAGCTTACTGGAATCGCTGCAATTTTACGATTTCCAATGGCAGAGCTGGAAGACGAAAGCGACGATAGCGAATTGGAAGAAGATGATTGAGTAAGTTACTAGTGCATAGATTTATAATTGTATATACATTTGTGCTGTGCACAATAAAAAGTATCGTATTGTTAATTAAAACGTGACATTATTATATAGTTGTCGAATTACCTCTTCTTGTAAACATAACGCGTGCGACATTGTCAAAAGACACGAACGCATCCTAAGCTCGCTTTCGCCTGTATAGAATAATAGATAAGAAATGGTTCTTTTTATGTTATACACCTTTTTATTAAATTGAATTTACTAAAATCTATCTTTTTTTTTTCACTAGAACCCCTTTAACACTTTCCGCTATTTTGACATATTCTATCCTCGATGCAACGTCTCTCGACGTCCGAAGTCGAAGATTTTTTTGAAATAACGAAGACCGATTCTATTTATGATCTCATCGATAAGAATAATTAATCTGCGTCAAAATATTAATTTGAATAATTGACCCGATACAAGTAATACTTCTATCGTTAGCTCTTTCAATATGCTTTTCGGCGTATGGACATATTTTATTCGTATGATTGACGAAGCACTACTGAATTTTCCTTCTTTTTATTAAGTTTAAAAAGTGTCGAGTGAAGCATCGTAGTGTATTTGTATTTCCTCAAGAAATCGTAATTTAAAACAAATAATAAACGAATGGTCGTCGAAGCGATACAACTTTGTTATTTATACTTGTATATGTGTATGTATATTTGTATAATAATTACTAAAAAACCTTAGTAATAAATAAATAAAATTGCTTAGTAGTAACAATGCAATTTTAATTTAGCAAGTCAATAACTTTATTTACACAATGGTTGACCTATATACAAAAACACGATGCATCATCTACGTCTAAAGCATCTATAAAATAAGATGATATTCGTTATTTTGTTGCCTTAAATAGGGAGAAATATTCACTAATTCATTCGCACAAATTATTCCTTTTTATTCATAAATATCCTCCTTATCGGCAATATAACGTACTATCTGTTCTGGTGTCATAAGTCGTTCCGCATCCATGTCAGGAATTTCATAACCGAATTCATCTTCGATAGCCATGATAATTTCTACGTGATCCAAAGAATCTAATCCCAGGTCGGTTATGAAATGGGAACTCACGGTCAACTGGAGAAATTACAAAATCAATCCGTTAAAGAAAGTGACGCGTTAGCAGAACCGACATGTAACGAGAGAGATATTTACATTTGTTCTTTAAAAATGGGTATCGGACTATGACACGATCTTTGTATTGTTTGTCGAGGAAAAAGGTAGCGCAGCTCGTATATTTACATGTCAGTTCGATATGCAGACACCACGGCCAAACGAGGTGTCAGCCAACTTTCATTTCCCAAGAAGCCATCCGTTAAGACATCTCTGCAAATGCCTCTGTACTAGGATTCAACAAATTCAGAACGAGCTACCGCGCACTATACCAGGCATAAAATATCTCTCGATCGACGGATACGACGCATTATCACACGAAGGACACAGTCATTTACAGATATATCTTTGCAAGAATCTTCGAAGCGCTAATATTTTTTTAAAACAAGCGTGTACCTTGTCGGGATTAACTTTATCATAGAGATTAAGTACTAAGATCACCCGCTGACGTATAAAATCGATTGTTAAAGGAGGCTTGGAGCTGTACTGGCACCTCTGGTTGGCTCGTGTGTCCTTCAAGCCCTGGAAAACAAATCTTTTATGAAACAGAATTGTACGGAACCTTGGTAATCTTGTCGTTGGCGGTCAGAACTTTCAATATGCGTTCTTCGAGTTGCTTGTATTGGCTCTCCTTCGTGCAGTAAGCACGGACCGTTCGGACCTTTATCTGCGCACAGGAATTACGTGGCATGATCCGACGATTCGCTTGGTCTACTTTCGATATTAAAGACCTTCGCTTCGACGAGATCTTTCGACTTATATCGAAATAGAGAAATGCAAGTTACTAAGTTCGACAAATTATTGGCAAGAAGCTACCCGGCTGGAATTACTCTCGCACGAAGGCACGATAAGCCGAGCAAACACAAAGCCGACCGGGTGAAAGACGAGTTCCATCGGTCTTACGAAGACACAATTATCGAGTTCGGTCGTAGTAATACAATAAAATTGACGAATAGCAATCAATAAAAGAAATAAAATTACATTAATAGATAAAAAGAAAGCGTAAGCGTGTTCGCATATTTACTCTTAAACATTTTATTGATCTTTCTGAAGGACGGATACAGATCTCAATAATCAGGCTTAAATTAAAAATGAAACATCAAGGAACATGCACTGTTGGAAGAGTTCTACGAAGGTCGTGCTTGGACCGCAATTGTTACGGATACATCCACGACTTTGGTATAATTTAAAAAAAATATATAAAAAAATAGTAATGAAAAGGGAAAGAATTTCCCTTTAAAAACACCTCGTGACCGAAGACGAATCGATCGTAAAATATCTCGAATATTTCTTTTACTTGGAACGAGGCAGTTAACATTTTCGGTGGGTTAAATACGAAAAGCGTCTCGTTCGAAAGTCAATTAAAAATCCCACTCGTTTCAGTTACATAATATATCGTTTATAAAGAAGATGCGTAAGAAGTCTGGGAAACATCGTTAATCGACGAAAGGCAATAATGTTTACCTGCGATATAAATGCTGGTGTGATTTGTTTCGTACAGTGCATTAGTCTCTCATTTTGCTTAAGTAACGCGACGGCCGCTGTTGAATGGAACCGTGGAATTTTATTTCTAAAAGTGCCGGTGTTTTTCGTGAAAAGACGTGCGATGCCAAGGGCCGCCATTGCTCTAATTACTAAAGAGGTCACGGGTAGCGTCTGAGATTCTTCGCGTTTAATTCCCTACATAAAGTTCACCCACGGAGCGATTCTTCCCTCGATATCGGGTGCTGGAGAACGTCCTAGGTAAACAAATTCGTCGTTAGAGACGAGACAATTCGTACCCCCACCGGCGATGTTATAAAATTGTACGATTAAATTTTATAACTTTAAGTCGGGAGGAATAATTCCTTGGGCCAGTGGGTTCCTCTTAAGCTCGTTTACAAGGCATGGCGCTAGTAATCGAGCTTAAAATAAGGCGCGTTTCGATGCACGCGTGGTACTTGCTCGAATTCGCAATGGATTTCATTATTACGTTTCTCACGATAAATATTATTATTATATTTATTATCGTAGTTTATTGGAAATTACGTGATAATTTCTTACGAAGCCAATGGATTTTTCATGAGCTCGCCTACAAGACATGGCGTATTTCGATGAACGCGTCTTACGTCCTGATCGCAGTCGCGACATAGAAATAAAAATCCCGCGATACTTCTTTAAACTAATAAAAGTTCTCTCTTCTTAATTTTTTAATGGAATTATTATTTACATTATTATTATTATATTTATGATGACCGATAATTGTTGTAACAATCGTTGCAGTTTATTGCGAATCGTGCTGCAGTCGCGTGAAGTTGTCCCGAGTTAGGAGACAACTACTTCATGTTGGATCACTAGCGCCAATCTTCAAACGGAGATTGCGTACCTGTGCTCAATTTTTTAATGGAAGATAACCCTTCCTATGCTCTGTAGCAGCTGACGGGACATTTCTGCCAACATAGTGTATAAAAAATCATGAAACGAGACTCAATATTAAACGTCATTTATGAATCGTACCTTCCCATTTTATTTACGAGGAAAAACAGACGCTGATGGATCATTTCTCGAGATATTGCGGAATATCGAATAACTCTGCACTAAAAATATAGCAACGTCATGTAACGTTTCTATGCGATAACGTTATTAGCGCTTAAATTTGTTGGAAATTTTAAGCAAGGAACTATCGAAGGTGTCATTTACATTTCAAACTTAAGCCTTATGCGCGAAAAGTTCGATCGCGTAACGACCTACGCGAACACGTAACTGTAACACGTACGTAAACAATTATGCACACGATCCAGGATTGCTTTTACGCTCACTCGATCTCCTCCTTTTAGATTCCGCAAAAGATAATTGCCACCGACACATAATCCGAGATTTGTCAGACTAGAAAGTACGTATATTCTCTATCGGATTGAAACTAGGCTGCTAAAGCCAGTTAACCCATTCAGTGCCAACTATGAGATCTCATAGTTAGCGTCTGTACCAAAACTACCAGCTACCAGATATCTCGTAGCTAGCGTCTATACCAAAACTACCAGCTGCGAGATATCTCGTAGTTAATGTCTGTACCAAAACTACCAGCTGTTAAATATCTTGTAGTTAGCGCCTGTACCAAAACTGCCAGCTACCAAATATCTCGTAGTAAACGTTTGCACCAAAACTACCAGCTACCAGATGTCTCGTAGTTAACGTCTGTATCGAAACTGTCAGCTGTTAGATATCTTGTAGTTAACGATTGTATCAAAACTACCAGCTGCGAGATATCTTGTAGTTAGTGTCTGTACAAAAACTACCAGCTGCGAGATATCTCGTAGTTAGTGTCCGTATCAAAACTGGCAGCTATGAGATACCTCGTAGTTAACGCTGCAAGCTTACATCCATTCTAATCGCGTATCTTTGCAGCAGGAACCGTAACATGTTTGAGCTACCGGCAGAATTAACGGCGAAACCTCTGGCTCTCGTTGGCCTCTGTGGTTTAGATATTGGGAATCCAATTCACCGTTCTATTTGGGATGCGTTCAGTAGTAATCGTCGACCGGATGGTAAAGCCATTCAGTTTAAGCTGCTCAAAGCCAAGTACGAATTTCCTACCGTCAAGCCAAAGGTACTGCGATCGTAATGTTGATATCTTCTAAAGAAAAAAAGATTGAGTTCACTTAATAGCATTTTTGTCGTTATCTTTGTTCGTTTTTAAAAATATAGAGGAACTCGTACGAATGGTACATCCCCAAAGGCATATTGAAACGCAATTGGATGAATAAATATCTCAACGAAATTCCATCGGTAGTCGTCGTATTTCATGATTTAGACTGGAACGACCCACTGTGGAACGAAAAGAAAATAGAATGCGCTTCGAGAGTGCATTCGCTTCGGTATCGAACAGTCTGTTTTGAAAAGTAAATGAAAAATATCATATAATTTGCGCATTGACGAGTCGTATATTCTTGTAGAAGTGCCCTGGAAGGTAGAAGCACAAAGATAGCTGTAGTTTTGATTCAGCATTGCATTCCACCGCCTCCGGGTTCCGAAGACGTTACGGCGACGGAACGAGCGACGGCGTTATGCGGAGCTTGCGAATTACCTGCAAAATTGTTATACGTACTGCCACACGGAGATCATTTGTTGGGTTACATATCTAGGTATTTTATTACGTGTAATATTCTTATTAAATAAATCTCTTCGAATATTTCTACGTTCGATATTGTATAAATTAATCGATCGATTCGTTTAGGTTGGAAGGTGCATTTTATGAATTGGCGCAGAACTTTTATCATCACGAATATCGTATCATCAAAGGCCATCGCGATCAACTGAATAAAACCGTCCATCAGTATTTGTTCGTTCGTCACCAATTTAAGATGGGATTCTTAAATGAAATGAGACAAGATCAGCAAATATCCCAAAAGTAAATCTCTTCGTATAAATGTTTCTACGAGCTATTGCTTCATCGTTTCTACAAGATGTGTTTTAACTTGGACGATTTGTAGGCATTATTTGCAAGCGTACCACAACTTGTTAGAGATAAGAATGGTAGATACAAACGCACTAGAAATAAAAACCGTCGCCGGCTTCATAAATTATAAAATATGCAAAATAATGTTTAATTTGAATCTTCCAAAAGATGCTATATCTCAATTCAGAGTTCACACCGAAAGGTAAGAAAATATGCCCTGATAATTCATCGATATGGTGCAAAATATCATATTTCCTACTGATATTATTCGCTCGATCGAACTCAGGTTCATGACGAAGACAGGCCCGAAGGAACTTATTTTTGAGCATCACGCTTGGATGAGCAATCAGTATTCGACATTCGCAGAATTGTTCGACGATGCTATTCGACAGGGACTTCCCGCTGTTCAAACTCAGCATCCGGGATATTATTTCCAACTAGCTGCCCATCATGCGAGTTTAAGGCAGACTGTCTGCAAGGAACTTTGTAACGTACGTGAATGATTATTTCGCAGTCGATACGGATCTATACGAAATAAATGGGATGTACTGGGTTGGCAACTAAGTGATTGCGGATTTAGCAGATAGATTCTTATTTAGAAATCCGCAATCACTTACTTGCCAATTCAATAATTACGTTTTACATTATTTTAGCACATAACGAATTATCCAGAACCGGATCCACTGGCGGGAGACGAGAAGCTCGAATTTTACGGGCAACGACCTTGGCGTCCTGGTAAGCTAAGCGCCGAACCAGCGGATACGACGAGAGAAGCGATCGCTATTCAAGCCTTACAGTTCAAGGAAAAAACAACCGTTAATCATTCCGTAAGATACAACAAATTTATAGTGGTGTTACATTTTTGTAACATTTGTAACAAATTACAGCTTTGTATTTTGCTGTACGATCGACAAAAGACACTAGCGATAAGAATTATTTTTTATCTCATCCGAGGAATTTTTTTCTTTCAGATGATTATCATCGGTTTGCTAGGGAATGCAATTTCTCAGTTCAAAATATATCGCTGCCCAAGGATGCGCAGATTGTTAGGTACGTCTTAAGCGACCCTCACGACGTTATGTATTAAAAAGTGTTTCTATTTCAGTCGTTCAAATGGCGGAAGAGTATTACAATTGCAAGGATTATGGAAAAGTTCTCACGTAAGGTCGAGTTCACTTTTTATTAACGATAGAAACCGTCGAGCGAATTTATTTTTATTCTATAATATTCAACGGTCAGAAATTGATCCTGGCATTCTTTCCGCCAAACCGTTTTCTTGTGTTAACGTCAAAATCGTAAAATTTGATTGGCCAGATTATTGATGCACATGTTGTGGGAGTATCATGGCGAACGGTGGCCCGTCTTACTCACAGATATCTTAAAGAAAGCTTTGCGAGCTGCGTATCTGTCGACGAACATCCAAGACTACATCACGTTGGCTCTCGAAGCTTTAGGACCTTCTACCACGTTTACCGAGGACGAACAAGCTGTCATTTATAACAACATCAGTAATATACTTCAGGTACGCCACGGTGGAGTCGTTTAGATCGAAAGGAAGGCAGTAGGTTTGAATTATCGTGTCAACGTTGAGGCAAATATAACGAACGATTCAGATGGTGCCCTCGCAAATCTTCCAAAGACGATATATATCTGCCAAGACATGTAAAATTATTCGCAGTTTTTTTCTAATGTTTTCTAATGGTAGAAAATATTCGTGGTGCTGTAAAATACATTAAGTCGTGTAATACGAAACGTCGGATTTTTTATAATTCGCGAATCGATTGCCAAAGTGGCCAGATGTATGTTTTAAAGTTTACAAATTTATAAATCAATTTTTCCTTTTTCTTTCGATCGTCACCGACGTTTCGTATTACATATTTCGTGTTTCGTATTACGCGACCTAGAATACGATATAGATTAGGATGTACATGTAGAAATACGTGCGATTAGAAAAAACCACCGCACCCAGTGGCAGATTTGCCGAACGATGTGAAGCACTTGGCATTGGAAAAATGGATCGTCGAAATGAATCAACCGGAGCCAATTATCTTCACGGTAGACGACAATAATATGACGTTATTCGTCGACGTGAAAGCGCGATTTTTACAACCGAAGTACACCGTTAATTCCACGATTAACATAGAAGTACTCGTAAGGTGATTTCGATTCATTACGCTGCAATTATAAGTATCCGCGATCCTTGTCCTAACTTTCATCTCAATTTGATCGTAGGAATTCATTTTGCGGGATTATCGAATTTACCAAAGCTTTTCTAACGATCAGCGGCCCGAGTTACAATTCGGAATTTGCTATTCGCCACGATAATCTCATCTTCCACGCGAACGAAACGAAGAAGTTCAATTGTCAGTTTCAAGCGCCGCAGTTGAACGATGGTACCGAAATTCGTATAAGTACCATCTCATTGCACATGGGCAACGATACTCAATGTTGTATCGTTCTGAGATTCTCAGCTATGGGTAAAGAAATAAATTTTCTGGATCGTCTGTATCCTGAAATACAATTGCTTCAGTAAGTATCTGTAACGGATAACGTTAATAATTCCTATACGAATTGGAAATAATTATGCCATTTGTTCTGGTCCCTTCCACAACAGCGGTGGGGAATTCGAAACTATAAAGTCACTGATTACCGCAGAAATAAAACGTGAAGAGAGTAGTCTTAATATATGTGCAAAGTCCAACAGTCCCGCGCTATTAGGAGAATGGTTACCAATCGTTATAAGTATAGTTGCCAACGAACGCATAAGTTCAGCCGTCCTATGCGTACTTCTTCTACCGGATAACAATAACGAACAATCAAGTATGTTTCCGACCAATTATCCGCGATAATTTCTTCAAAGAAATTCCACCGATCCTTTTCTCACGATGCAATTAATTCTTATAGCCGAGCTGAGTCTATCGATGCTCCATAAACAATCGCGGCCGATAATCGAAATCAACGGCTTGGAGAAGAATCAATTAATCGAACAAACAGTGTACTTAAGAGCGCACAAGATCGGTGATAGAAACGTTATGATAAAAGTATGTCCGATTACCCGTTAACAATGTCAAATTATTCCATGCCGTTACTTAAGGAAACGTTTCGTCGTAGGTGGAATACTCGAGGTTCGATCAAATAAAAGGAACCAAGGAATTTATTTACTCGTTGTCGGTGAGCAAGCCGTTCGACGTAACGACGCAGTTTTACACTACATTCTTCGAACCGTTGACGAAAGGCTTCATCGAGGAACCTTTCGTTATGATGCCACATATCACCTGTACGTCGCCGTGGCCTATAAAAATTATAAGTACTTCGATCGAGTTGGTAAGTCGAATTGGTATATATTTCTCTTCGCTCCCACCGATATAATTCTATGATTTAATTGCGTGCCGCTCGACATAGGGAGAACTTATACGAAGAGAAAGCAACGAAGATGGAAATTGCATTTTATCTGGAACCGTGCTTACGGAAGGCGAAGCTGCCACGGACGTGTTTTCCTTGGTGCCGAAAGGCTCTAGCGAACAGCCAGTCAGTACCGGAGTGTATACCATTAAGTGGATACGGTAATTAGACGGCGAAGGGCGGTCGAGTCCGATCAAAGACGGCATTCACGTGATTTTATCGTAGGGAAAACTACAACGATGCCTTAGAAACTAGCAGCAGCGTAACATTGGCACCGATATGGGTGGAGGATTCGGTGATAGGTTTGGAAGCGAAGTTACCGGCTCACGGCTGGGTCTGCACACCGTTCTGCGTGTCGTACTTCATACGGAACCATTCCGATTACTTGATTACGTTGAGTTTGACCATGGAAGCTAGCGACGCGTTTATGTTCGCTGGACAAAAACAGGTAACGCTGTGCTTTTCTCTTCGACCGGAGACATTACCAAAAGTAAGGACATATCACTGTACGCTTCTCTTTTAAACAGATCGACATCTACGTACTACCAAAAAACGAGAGAAAGATCGAGTGGATTCTACGGCCGCTCGTCGCAGGACTCGTAGCACTTCCAATATTATCGTTAACTATTCCTATGGGTAATTTTTCTTTTATTCGATATTTAATTATTTTTTTAATATTATCCGTAATTTCCTGCGGTAATAATTGTTTTCTTTTTGCATTATTACGAATCAAACGCGCTCCCGACAATTAATTGTATTTACCTCTTAAATTTATATGTTTATTCGTTTTTTCTTTTTCTCGCAACGTCCAGACGAAGAGCACAAGTTGAGCAAGGGACGACTTTTAGAAGTTTTGGAACGTTCGTTACCGAGTCACATTTATATACTGGTGAGTACTGCCGATAATATTGCAATGTATTCATGCTCTTGCCAGTCTTAATACGTTACGTTCTTTTACAGCCGAAATTGCAATCCATAGAGGAATAAAAAAAAGCGGATAGTTCGTTGGGATGTTAGAAAGCAGAGGAGGGGAGGATACACCTATCGTTGAATTGTATCATAATATGTACGATTACATCTTTCGTTTAAGCAGATTAGAATTTTATATTTATTAACACTTTATAAATATAGCTCTATTTTAGAAGCGGATCGTTTCATTTTAGACGGATATATCTCGTGAAAGAATTCGTGCGATTATCCTTGCAAAATAATCACTGCTCGAATTGCATCAATTATTGCCAGCGTGTTACACGCACGAATATCGATCGCCGCGTTGCTAACGTTACCACGCTTATATAAAGTGTACTTGAACTCCGTTATTGTCGTATTAAAGTTCGATGATCGTTTGTCTCGTATCTTTCATAATTTAACAACGTATCTTAATGGCGAACGTACTTAAATAAATAAATAAATGACTTAAATAAATAGTAGACGAACCGGTGAATAACTAAATAAATATAATAAACTAAATAAAAATATATAAATGGAGCAATTATACAATATTAATATTCCAAGCGTCTATACCGAGTACTTGGAGAAAGAAACGGAGTTCGAACGCAAAATACAAGAATGGTGATAAGACTTGTATCAGTATACTGTACTAATATATTACTTCGTTATTTGTCATTGTGACTGTAGATCGCCATTTTACAGTACCGAATTACGTGAAAAGTTAAGAACTAAATCTGCATCACGCTCGTCAGCTGCATCGCCGCGAAATAAATTAATGAATTCTGAAGAACCATGCCAACGAAATCAGAACCTTCTAAAGGTCGGATGTCAAAAGCGTATGATAAAAAAAAGATATTGTTCCACGGACGAAAAAATACTGACGCAATACAAATTTCTTCGCATTCTAGATTATTCTTATATCACACTTATATATTAGTAGTATAGGCTACGTATTATAACATTCGTTCGGTATTATATCAGATACGATAAAAAGAATATTTCGATTAATAATACGCACGATTTCGTCTATCACGAGTAGAAATTAGGCGAAAAGATGGCGAGTTGTATATAACGATGAATATTTCTATTATTATTTCCTGTGAAAAGAGGAATTAACGAATTCAAGCTGTATATGTCAAGTCAAAGTGATATGAGATAGAAACAATGAAGTATTACGTTAAAATTGTAAAAATTAATCGTGAAAAATCGATTATTATCAATTTATAATTCAATTATAGGAGAATAACGCGCGACGTTGATATAATAATTATACGAATGGAAAATTTACACACACACATACATACGCGCGCGCGCGTCTATTCAATTACATTAAATATCGTATTACTAATTACTACCAATATGTAATAGGATTTAAAACTTGCGAAAGCACGCCTGAGGACTATCAGTGCTTACACGCCGACCGACGAAGAACTGCAGCAACTTTTGCTGATTTATCGAGATCGCTTCCGGGAGAAATTCCAAAATTACAAGGACCTATAGACGGAGGCTTTTATTTCGATCTGATAACTCGAGCCGAACGAACAAACTTGCAAGTGAAAAGTTTGTTGATCGTTAGGATCGATGAATCAGACTGTCGAATATGTTTCTCGTATCATCTGTATTATATAGTGAGTAATAAAATTTCTATTATTATGCCATGAACAATTCGTCACGTCACTTTGAATCGATGCGTGTAAAATATAGGAAATATTTTATGATTTTTATTACGTAAGATCGAAAATACGTAGGAACAATAATTTCCCGATAATCCGGTATATAGAAAAATTCTTATATATATATACATGAAAAATATATTTATATTCATTTTAAAAAAATATATTATATTAAGAATATATATATATACATACATGTGTGTGAGTGTGTGTTTAATATATATGTATATTTTACACGCATTTAAATAAAATTTTATCAATGTACCATAATTTTATGCGATAATTATTTTCGATTAATTTCAAGGAAATACGATTGCATCTATTGTAAAACGATATTCGAGCGCCGTTCGAGTGGAATTCGCGAAATTTCTATCGAATTTATTTATAACGATTGAAAGTATGGAATTGTTTTCGAAACAATGCAATAATTGTTATACTTACAATTACGGTATGTCTATTATACAACGGCGATAGGCGACAATCTTTCGAATATACAAAAAAGGGTATGTGAACGAGTTCGAACGATGCTCACCTGTACGAATGACATATTCATATTCATTTTCCATGCTGCGGCCGCACTATCATTCGCAATAATTACCGGCGCACAGAACGTGGTATATTCGATAGAGCGGCCACGTTGCAGTAACCGCTCTGATAAGAATTGTAGCCAATTATTTGTCAGGAGCTACATAAGGTCTTCATTTTAAACTCGCGGTATAAGCGCTTCGATCCGTGCTTGCCTTTCGATACGCATTCCAAAATGGAATTGGAATGGCTTCGACGAATAAATCTCGGATTAAATTATTTCTTACGACCTTGGCATGCGTTATATTTTATTAAAATTAAAAAGAAAAAAATAAAATACAGAGAACATTTTCGCTCGAATTTTTTGTTCGAATCGTCGACGAAATTCACGTTTCTTCGTCTGTCTCAGACGTTTATGTTTTTACAGATATATAAATATTGTTATTATTATTATTATTATTATTAACAATATAGAAATATATGCAGCGTCGACCTCTTGGATCATTAGCCGCATCATATATATGCATATATATATATATATATATATATATATATATATATGTGTAAAATAAAGAGATGTACGTTGTAAATATTCTTCTACGAATTATTAAATAAACAAAAAAAGGAAAAAAAATTAAAGAAATTGAAACGAAATAAGTCCAATAGATATAACAGAATTAAAGTAATTTTACGTAGCGCATACGCGAACAGTTGAGTCGACATCGTCGTGGCCGTCGTAGCACGATTATTACAATTTGTTTAAAACCATCTGTATCAATAGTTGTTCTACCAATTACAATTTCATTTCGTTTTACTAAATAGTATGTCGTGTAATACGAAACGTCGGCGGATCTTTCGAGGAAAGGGAGAAATTAACTTTTGAGCTCGAATAAATATTTTATCAGTCGATTCGCGAACGATGAGAAATTCGACGTTTCGCATTACACGATACAATATAATACGGAAAATTGTTCGACATAAAATTGATATCTGTAAATTGCTATTTAAAAACGTAACGTTTTAATATTTAATATCCAACGTTTGGGACGACGGTACACGCGATATATCGCATAAATTGTGCTATTAGCTACGAAAGGAACGATATTGGTATATTTGAAGGTCAGACGTAGTAGTGTATTCCAAGAAAATGAAGTACGAGGAGAACAAAGTGAGTAAACTGATAGCGTATATCGTTTCGAGGACATTTATCGCAAACCGGTTGCATAACCAAAAGCAGGTGCAGGTTTGTTGCATTGAACAACTTACATTATGCTAAGCTTACTTTATCATAATATTACGGAATTACGGAAATTGTCCTCCACGCTTATACTTGTACAATATAAAACATAAACTTTATTGTAGCACAACATGAAGTACATAACATAAATAAGACATTTTAAGAAAATAAATAATTTGAAGACCGCTACTGTTACAATTGGACAGATGTAATAGATAAATATACGTTTATTGATTATGATAAATACACGTAAATTAAATTATAATTGAGCTATTTTCTTTAAAATTCGCTACGTATATATAATGCATTTATTTTATGCAAAAATAGCGAAATGAATAGCGAAATAGAGAAGATTTTAAACTTAATTTTCAGAATAAGTTTCAAAGTAAATAGAATATTTTACTTATAATCATTGTATCGTTATATTTACGATATAATCGTAATAATTGTTGAATTTTTGTACATCAACGTCAGTTAAATGTCGTATCTATTTTAGGTCGGTTTCATACAAAATTATAATAAATAAACATAGTACGTAGACGCGAAAGTGACAAGGTACAGTAATCTCAGTTTTTCACAACGAGGAATAATCATCGATGATCGAGAGAAAATAATTTCATTGAAAATTCGTTGAATTTGCCTTAACGTGCATTAACACAATGTATCATCTATAAGAAAACAATAATATTTCATTAAAAAAGGTTGGATGTAATCTCCTTTCGTATGGCAAAAAAACTTTCGTCACAATTTCTTTTCGCAACGTCCTTCCTTTAAAGAATATTTCATATCCTTTAAAGGGTACATACAGAATAAGGTACAGATTAAGTAGAAATACCGGATCTTATTAAATAAATAAAATAAACTAATATTTGATCGATTATTAAGTCTATGTAATACCAAAACAATCCATATTCAATGTATTCGTTATATAATTTTTTGTTAATAAAAATTTATAATTGTTGTTAATATAAATTTGAAATTTTTATTAATAAAGTTTAATTACTACTATACTTTCGATAGTTCATCACGTCTAGTGCACGTTATCACTACGACGTATTTATAAATTCTCTTATTATAGATACAATTTTCTCAGGATCGGTCAAATGAACGTGATGCGTTCCAGTGACTTCGTGATATTCAAACCTTCTGGCCCCTATCTTTATTTCGTTTAAAACTTTGTTATAATTCTCGGGTTGATCGAACTTCATACCGGGAACAGCTCTTATATTTAAATAAGCGCATTTTATTTCTCTTGCATAGGCCAGTACAAGATCCAAGGATATCGTCCCCAGCAAAGAAACCTGGATAATAATATGAGCGATAACTTTGACAAAATTATTGATTTTTTGTTTTTATTTTATTATTAGTTTTTATTGTTCAGAAAGTAATTTCGTTTTTTTTCAATGAAAACCTTTTTTTTTTAATATCGTTTCTATGAAATACTGTTGGGAAAAAACAAAATTACTCTCCTAATGTTTTTAAAACTTTTTAAATTTATTTTAAAAATCGATCCACTCGGTTCGCAAGGTTTACCTTCAATTTTGAATCGCGAGAGAAATAATAGGCGCCAGAACTCTTTGAGCTCTGCATACCACGTCTCATTAATATTTCAGCTCCTTTTCTATTTATAGAGCCATTATGCGCGAGTTCCACAATTTCTATCATATTGTCGTAGTTGTAAGATAGAATGTTACCCTCTTTTGAAATTTCATATTTTAAAAATTTATCTATATTTTCGCCCGTTTTCGCAACGGTTTTCGTTACGTCCCTCACACTTGGACTGGCGATATCCAAACTGATAAATAGATCCACCTCGTCAGGGAAAGCCGCGGCATACAAAAAGGATATTGCGCCACCCAACGAATGTCCGATCAATTTAACCTGCGGATAGAACAGAAACGTTAAAACAAAGGAAACATTCAAATATAAAAATATATATATATATATATATATATATAT
>JAITYT010000360.1:1379187-1390042 GCA_025433975.1 Liostenogaster flavolineata
AATAATTTGTCTTTATTCCTTACGAAACATTGCTAAACAATTTATCGCTGCCATCGAGCGCTCGCTGCTGTATTTCACTTACATTATCGTAACTGTTTACATCAGAGTACAGAGTGGAAAATTTATTATGAATTTTAAAAGCTTCGACACTTAAATTTAAGATTTTTTAAAAAGTGGAGTTAATCAACGTGTGCGCTGAACGGCTCGTATATATATAGGCTACGTAAGTCGGTAATAATTTTTAAATTTATGCAGAGCTTTTAAAGGTCGTTTTACCGAACGAATATGAGAAAGAATCATGGCAAATGACAGCGGATGAAAAACTTGAAAGTATTCCAGATATAAAGGAGAAGGGAAACGTACTGTTTAAAAAGAAAGATTACGTCGCTGCTTCCGATACGTATGCGAAAGCTATCGGAATTTTAGAGCAACTTATGCTCGCGTAAGTAATATTTTAATACATATATATATATTAAATTAATACTGAATTAATTAAATTAATATTAAATTAACTTAATATACAAGTTAAATTAATAAATTATTTATACATAAGAACGATCGAATAATTACATTTTCAGTGAGAAACCAAACGATAAGGAGTGGTTGAATTTAAACCAGATGAAAATACCATTGTTATCGAATTACGCGCAATGTAAATTAATGAGCAAAGAATATTATTCGGTGATCGAACACTGTACGACGATTCTTAAAAGCGATCCAGGTTTGTTCCTTACGATGGCTAACTGTATAAAAGAAAGAATTGTTTATCGATTTGATTCCCTGAGAAAAGAATTAATCAATTCTTAGATAACGTGAAGGCACTGTACAGAAGAGGGAAGGCTTACGTCGGTGTTTGGGACGAAGAAAACGCCGTCAAAGATTTAAAACGAGTCGCGGAGCTGGATTCCACTTTGCAAAATGCAATCGACAGAGAATTACGGATATTTTATGTCGCAGTAAAGGAGAAAGGTAAATTGGAACGGAAGAAATTCGCATATATGTTTGCATAATCAATGATGCATAAAATTATGCATTCAGTGTTCGGTTAATCGATGGTTGTACATTTGTAAAAATAATTATCTTCTCTTCTTGTAATAAAATTATTACGAGAAAACGGTCGTATTATCTCTTTCGATAGACCATAAAATCTGTCAAATTCTCTCAACGTATCAAAATTATAATAGAAATATTTGATGATATCGAACACGTTCAATCGCGAGTCGAACAATCGAGCTTCGACGGCCTTGACATTTAGAAAAGAATCGTTAATTGAAAATCTAATGTTAAAAAAGAATAATAATAATAATAATAAGGGATAAGTTCGTAATTAATTTAATCGTCATCGAAGCCTAAATGAATGCCGAGTCGAGAGGAAAAAAGAGGAGAAAAAAAAAGAAAAGGATCCATACGATACGTCCCTCGAAGCCCCGTATAAAAGCAGAGATAGAAGAGACGTACGCGCTTGAACTCGATCGATGAAAACCTAAAGGATTTTAAAACGAAAGCAACAACAGACGCAGAGGAAAATTGAGTATTTCTGTATCCTTCACTTTATTCATAGACGAAGTCGCTACAATTCTTCGCGTGAAAAGTAATTATCTCCGATGGATCGTTTCTCTATCGCCTATCGATTATCGGCCATTTCTTTTCTCACATTTTCTTTTGTTTTCCTCCCTCCCTTCGAAAGCACGCAACACTCGGTGTTATCGTATCCTTCGCACCGTGGATCAACATCGCGATTTACCAAGCGTATCTGAACTAGAGTAGATTATACGCGAAAACACATTAAGATCATTTAAATAACAACGTCGTTCGACGATACAATGTCGCGTACACTAGGAACGTGAATTCGATAAATTCAACCTATAGGTCGTCCTTGGTATATAATTAATTAATAACGATACAATTGTATACACTCCCAGGGTAAAGGATCTTGCGTCTCGATCCGAATTCGTAGAAACTAGCTAGCTATAAGGTAATTCTTTAGATACGTTTACGACGTAGCAACGAAAATGATCGGTCCGCGGTACGCGGATCGAGGCCTAGGTAGAGGACTTTTCGATCGGAGCGACGTCCGGTCGATCGCGATTTCCTCTGCATTTTGCGCGGACGATTGCGCATCACCTACGAAGCCTAACGATAACGAAATAAAAATTGGCAGCGAACGAATTATTCTTCTATAAGCTCTGTCATCTCCCGTCCCGTTAAACACAAATCCAAGAAGCTTAAATACACAGAACCGAGGACCAGATTCGATCGCGAATTAAAATTTAACTTGTATAAGGAGTCAATATAAAATCAAACTTAATAGCTTCCTATCTAAATTGGTACCCGACGGACAATGTCTAAGAGGTAGTAGCATTTTTTTCTTAATCCTTATCCGCTAACTATGACGAAATCAATTCTTTCGACTCCCTCGCCTCTTCATAGAAGACGTACATTGAGGGCAGTACCACTTGCCTTTCGGTGGTGCGGTGATTCCTACGCACGGGTAGTGAAACCATTCGAAAGGGCACTAAACAGATCGACAGACGTTAGTTAACCGTGACCCAGGCCGTATCCCGCACCTGGCCAAATAAATAAACCTTTGATCTTACGTCGGAGTTGTCGCAGGCGACCATGTCTCCGTAAGAGACTTGATTGCACATACAATATCTCGGCTCGTTGGGATCGTACGTCCAGTCTGGATTGTCCGAGTCCGTGACGGTCGTCGTCGAGGAGACGATAGGTGGTGAAACTGACTGCTGGACCGTGGCGGCGATCACGCTGGAGCTTGGAATGGTAGCCGTAACTTTCCTACGTCACGAGAAAATAAAGAACGTTCAGTAAAGCCACCGGTAAGCACGACGATACGGACCGAGAGTCTCTCGATCGAGTTTGTACTTTTTGTGCTTCCTCGTCGACTCGATGGCAGCTATGGCGGTCTGCGTGGCACCAGCCAATTCCCTGCTGAACTCGGCCGCGTGGATCCCGCCGCTGTTGATCGCCTCGTAGCTGGCCTTCAGACTGGCGGTGCGCCTGCCTTGCTGCATCTGTTGGGTCGCCGCGATGGCTTGAGACGCGGCGGCGGCTATGGCGGTACCACCGGCGCCTATGTGACCGAAATTATAGCCCAGAGATCCGATGGAGTTCGTGATCGCCGAGGGGGCAGGCGGGACGCTAGTCGCCGCGACGATCGGCCCGGAATTGGCCGAGGCCGGTCGCGGCTCGGGAAGACTAGCCGGGCTTTTCTCTATAGCTAAGCGTTTTTCTATCGAGGTGGAGGATGCGTTAGAGTCCCTCCTCTTTTCCGAGCGTGCTGAAAGGAAGAACGATGGAATATACCGCGCTCGTCAGCCCGAACGATCGGAGGAACGAAATGCAAACGCGTCGACCGGGTCGACCGTACGGTTGGCTTACAATGACTATGGTTGTCTCGCGATCTACTGGACGCGAAACTGAAACGGTTCTCTTTCTGACTACTGTTCGTCGGTGGCTGATCCAACTCCAGCGACCTCTTCTCCAAGATCTCCGTGATCCCTTTATTGTCAGCCTCTAACTCCATTTTGAACTTGTGCAATTCCTGATCTAGCCTCCGGAGATATCTGTCCACCAATTCGTACATTTGATTGGCTAGGTGCACCTTCTCATCCGCGTCCTCCAGAGTTTTATAATACTCCCTTCTGATCGCTTCGTACTCCGCCTCCTTCTCGTTGGGCTTCATCTTTTTGGCATTGGCGAAGAACGTCTTAACTTTCTTCTCTAGACTGTCCATAGAATCTGAAAGAGAGTTCGATCGGTAAGACAAGGTTCGATCGGGATCGGGGAATGAAATATCGTTCGGTAGGGTGGCTGATACGTACTTTGTACGCCCAAGTCCATTTCCCTCATTTCCGTGAAGCGGTCTCTCAATTCTTGTGGAAGATGCTCGATCACTGAAACAGAAAGAACGACGAAATGAGCAGCAAGAACGTAGAGCTACCTTGGCGGACATAACCAAGGTAAGGACACCGATAAATTCGGTTCCTTGTCGAAAGGAAGATCGAAGGGACGTGGTAGCTTCGACTTAAATCGCTGAACGGTGTCTTTTTCGAGGGACCCTTCCAAAGAGAAGGTACCCCTGTAACTTGGAAATGCTTTACAAAGGATAGGTCAATGTACTGATCGTCTCGAAAATATCCAGTTAACCTAAAAGTTTGGAAAATTCGTCGTCGGAACGGACGATCGGTAGCGAACTGGACGTTAATTCGTGGTGGGTCGAGGGCTACGGGCTAATCGTCGTGCCCCGTGCCACGACATCAAGAGACAATTCCATTCTCGATGAAGATTCTTAGAGTTTCCACGAGAGATTGTATTCCGAAAGGTTAGTAACTTTCTCGAGAAGCAGGGTAAGCGAAGCACGCCTCGTTTTTACGTACTTTCAACATAATCTTCCAAGTAAAGCATCCTCTCGCGCCGGCCTTGGGTCGCTCGTTGGCTAATTTACGATTGGATATAATTCGCTACGTGTCGATGTTCGCTGCCGTGATGAGATTTTCGATAATCGTAGCACTCGATCGTAAGCGTGTTTACAGCGGACAAAACTCTCCTCGCATTCACATTTTCAAGATCGACCTGTAATCGGCGCGAATCTTTTAACGATTCGACCATAATTTAGCATTGAGTATATCATTTGTTCGACGATCGACGACACGTAATTTCATGCATTAGAGTCAGTGACTTTTATTTGGAAATTATTACTGGCCAGTAGTTCGTTTCTACGCTGTCGGCCATCTTAGCTCGTACTTCAGGGCCGTCGATAGCGAAACGTGCAGCAGGTGTTGGCGCCACGACACTAAGAATCTTCGTTCTCTTGAATCGTCTGTTTTAAAGTATTGTCTACGAATCAACGCGATATACGATTCGTAGGATATTTTTTGATATCCTACAGGTTCGTCGAGTATTTTTTAACCTGGTCGTCATCAATTTTTCCATTTTTGCGACAGACTCTATCAAGGACCGTACGAGGTTCCTTCGTAGGAACCACTTCTGATTGGTTGGTTTCGTTCAGGTCGCCTTGAGTTTGCAAATGGTTCCTCAATATTTGTGATCACGTTCATTGTCAGTGGGAGTTGGAAGCTTGCTGGAAGCCTTTTGTAAATATTCGTGCAGAACGATTATTTTTGGTACGTGGCACTGGCAAAAGAGCATTTTATCATCTCGTACTTCAGGGGCGTCGATAGTGAAACGTGTCGCGAGTGCTAGTGGCCTGACTCCAACGATCTTCATTGTCTTGAATCGTCTGTTTTAAAGTAACGTCTACAAATCAACGTGATATACGATTTTTAGGATATTCTTTGATATCCTACAGGTTCGTCGAGTATTTTTAACCTGGTCGTCATCAATTTTTCCATTTTTGCGACAGACTCTATCAAGGACCGTACGAGGTTTCTTCGTAGGAGCTTCTGATTGGTTGCTTTAAGTTTCCTAATGTAGTTCAAAAATTGTAACCACGTCCAATGTCAGTGGGAGTTGAAATCTTGCTGGAAGCTTTTGAAAACATTTCTGTAGACCGATCATTTGTGGTACGTGTCATTGACAAAAAAAAAGAACCGTTTTACCGTAATCCCATCATCGACTAAACCTCCTCCCGCCATCGATATTCAATCGATCGCCGAGATTTAATCACGTTCCACGAATATTCTTTAACAGTAGGATGATCCGACGGAACCCGACCAAGATCGACTTGAGGCTCGATGACTTGCAGGAGTACGAAGCCATGAGGAAGGCGCACGAGGCGAAGAAGGAATCAGAGAGGCAGCCGGCCTTCAATCCTCCCGCGTGGGGTGGCAAAGTACCGCAGAGCGAAATTCAGGAACGGATCGGCTACATGCCCCAGCAAAATCAACCCACGCACTCCCGGCCTAACATTTAATCGTCCCATTTCTTCGTGCGTTCGTGCAAGTCGCGCACGACGTTCGATAGCCAACAGAGAGGAGGAGAGACGAAAGGGGAAGAAAGTGGCTCCGTCTAAATGAAATCTCGTTCCCTTGGAATTATTTATTTCGTATCGTTCGGCGATGCCTTATTAAAATATATACGTCGGAACTTTCAAACCTATATCTCAAAGGTCTCTTGCGCCGGGATTCTGTTTGATAAACCAAGCGTTTTAATAACTTCGACGTATTTTGTGTAATTCTACTACTAGTAGTAATATTAATAATAACAACAACAACAATAATATTAATAATGATAATAATAATATTAAACGATAATAATGTACAATGAAGGACGCAAGTTCGTGGTATGTTCAGGACCTAACAAACAGTTTATTGCTACATAATTCATACGGCATGTAAAGGAACCACTGTGTAATAAAGCGCTATTATTGTCAGTATCGCCGATATTTATTTTTATTGCTTGCTGCGCCTTGTGCGATCAGACGACGACGAGACGAGCTTCGGTCGCGCATCGTTACGTAACCGAACGTTCAAACGCTCGAACGCTACCCATTGTGCACAAGAAGAAGACTTTTCTTCCCTGCGACACGTTAATTGCAATTACTACGCGTAGAGTGCAGCCGTTATTTTCTTTTCTTTTCTTATCTTTTCTTCTTTAAGGACAAATAGCATCTCTTCATCTACGAGCGAACGTGCATCTTGCCGGCTACCTCTCTTCGATCGGTGTTCAAGGCCAATAAAAATCTAACGCTTCCTTCAAGACAGTCGTCGAGGATCCGACATAATTATTTTTATCGCGACTAAACTCTCGTGCATATTATAACCCTTTGTTGAAGTATAAGTACGCCGGGACGTTCTTCTCCTCGCAGCTCCTCTTTAGCTGCTCGTAATTCTCCGGCTCCCAACGCCGGAACGTTTCGATCGCGATCGAACTGAAAAAGATGGCGTCGTCAACGTCAAGCGTCGTATTCTTCGTCGAACGGAGAAACTAATTAGTGATACGCTTAAATTTTTACCAATTCTGTGGGAACAAGGCGCACGCCGTCGGCACCATGAACGTCAAGCTGAAACAATGATCGGGCATGGTCGGATAAAATGTCGCATGACTCCCCTAGCCGAAGTAACGATAAGTAAAACGCGCTTACAAGCAGCCAACCATCATGATCTGTATCGGTGCGTGCAGAGGTTTGATCCGTTGCATCCAAGCGTACTTTTCTAGCCTTTCCATTATGGGTGGTAGAATCACTTAGGGAAGGAAAAAGTTACAAAGTTAACGAGTTAATAAACTTAGGAACGTCGACAAATTTATCGAAGTCAACGAGCCAACGAAGTGAAGAAAGTTGACGAAATTGACGATGTTAACGAAGTTAGGTGGATATATCGATTAGATTTTGGCCGAAATTGTTAAGTCAATTTCGTCAAAAGCGATTGCGATTGATACGTACGCATGCCAGGTGCGCACATCACGATCCTTGACAGGACTACTTGACTGATACCCTTGACAGCAGCAACCTAGACAAGCGATCGACAAAAATGACAAAGTAACATCGAGATTAGCCGATCGATGCTGGTGTGTAATTCGTGTATGTCTCGATTTTTAGGCAGACGTGGTGACGACGGACCTGTCTTGCCGCTTTGAACCTGATCGAATCCATTCGAGGATTCCGAAGAGAACGATTTACCTGAGATTTGCCGACTTTTCTCCCATTATCGTCGCTGACTTCGATGCCGTTAAGAATCTCGTTCTGCCTCATCAAAGGAATGTTCGCGCAGTTAGCAGCCGCCACGGCGGCAAACGGCACGTATCTCTGCAATAACGGCGATGAATGATTGAAAAGATGAGAATCCGCGCGTGGACTCGTCGTCGCGTCGACTTACAGCCATTAGAGGGTTCGCTCTCTTTTGCCAAAACGATTTGCATCCTATCGCTGTGACCATTGCCGCGACGGTAGCGCTGACATAGGCTAGACCAAGCTGATCCGTGGTCACGGGACTGTTGGCGTTTCTGTTTGTGTAATTAACGAAGGCGTTAAAGGATTGATTGACCCACTGCCAGAACACTACTGCCGTGGTGGTTCTGGAAACGCAAAGAAAATGATTTTATAGTAGGGATTCATGTCGAACATTTATCGTGCAATCTCATTCTAACCGATTCTCGAATAACATTGTTCAACGATCTTAACGAGAGATCACGAAAGGAATCGCCAAAGAGCAACTTGTTCCCAGTTCATGCCAAGAGATGTATCTTCAATTTGTTGTTCCAAGTTATATTCAACAGCTAATTGTTTATAACTTTACATTTAACAGCTAAATAGCTGATCGATATTTCAATTTCTAACGGATACGTTGAACGTAGAAGTTTTAGAAATTGGCGATTTCGGTGTTAACTCTTTGGGCCACGTTGGTAGGTACTAAAAGTGTCCCACCATGCCCCAAAGAATCAATGAGTATCATTCGTGAACCCTATAACAGAAAATCGAATCGAATTATTATTTTCTTTTTATGCACTTATATCGCGAGATTCCTTTGTTAATAAAAGTAAACCAATCTTGTCGAATTTAAAAAGAAATCAAATTTCCGTGCAACGTGGGTCTATTTTATTTTCTAAAGTTCCGTGGCCCGAGGTGCTAAATCGCACGTACTTGTAGAACTGGAGCATGGCGCCGGTCACAGCCATTCCACCTGGCACCTGGAACGACATCCTACCAAAGGCATTTTGCAGGTCACCCGTGTCAGGATGAAAGGCCGACTCGTACAGCTTCTTGGCATAGATGATCTGCTCCCTGGTGGTACTGGCTGGCTCCTTTCCAAGCCTGTATGACAAGACGATCGACGATGCTGTCATTTTTCGGTCGAGAGTCGATTTCCAAGGGTCTGATCGTTCCTAGGCGAGTTATGCAACATCGCGCGTGACGAATGCCACGATGTTTCGCGTATCGTGGTATAATTAAGTCGTTCGGTATGTTTGTTAAAGGATTATTCGACCGTTACGATCCATGAGCATCGGCAACAAGATGTTTTTTAATGGTTTAAATCGAAGAAGGAGGAGGAGGAGGAGGACATAAACCTTCCTTCCTCGTGATTGCATAGACCGTCGGTTTTTTTTTTTAAATAAAACGCGTATATCTAGAGCTACCTAGAAAATATGTAAATACAGATATCAATGTACAAAGATGCGTTAATAAAAATGATGTAATAAAACGTCGCGCCGAGATAAAATATTCCGATGCGGTCGAACCAATTCCTTGTAAATATCAGGGGGACCGACAAATAATCAAATTATTTTTGGCATTTATTTATTAAAGAAATCTTAAATACTAATCAACAAAATAATTGCCGTCATTTTCTAACACTTCTTGCCAGCGTAAAGGCAGTTGTTCGATTTCCTTTTTTAAAAAATCTTTAAAATAAAATAAAAATTTTTTGTTCGAAGTCGAAGAAATTTTGATTATTTTCCGGTAGACCTAATATATCTCGCGCTGAAATGGTTAATGTTCTTTTCTATGCTCCCATTTGTTCTCGCAACTGAAAGGTTTCCGAATTTAAAAAAAAAAGAAACAAAGAAAAGAAATCATCACACCTCGAGATTGCGATGCGAGATAGGGACGCGTGACATTATTCGACCTATAACATCAATACCGGTCGAGTTGGGGATTCAAACTTAAAGGTGTCGAAGTAGCTTCGCTCGAAGAACAAATGAAAAATCGTAATAGTCGAAGAAACCGAGCGCAAAATTCGATTTCGAGCAACAGGTGCTTTACTAAACAAACTAAAGTAGTCCGGCATATAATTCGCGTCGATAAGAATATTTTCAAATCGAACGAAAAGAGGGGGAAAATAAATGGCGGCAGCCAGGTGCCTCCTAAACATCGAGGACGTTCTTAACACTTTGACTGCCAAAATATTGAAAAATGCCCTAAATTTTTCATTGGATGAAACCGTTGCCAAAATATGGATGACGCCCATTTTTGAAATTTTACGTGTCACCCAAATATGGGTGCCATGGCAGTCAACGCGTTAAAACAATTTTCACCAGTCCTCTCGATTCGTATTGCGAGCACGAAATAAATTTCAATGGCAAGATAATAACAATACATACATCTAAATAAAATAAATGATAAATGAAATAAGTAAATCTTTCGTAAAAAAAAAGATAACGATATACCGTTAATCGATATTACGTAACGAGATATTACGCGTATCGAGTGCATCGATGCCAGTCCGTCATAAACTTCGATCGGTCGATGCAGACCCGTTCGAGAAGACTCGATTTACCCGATAGAAAAGTCGAGGACTCTCGTACTTCGAATTAAGAAGACAGATCAACGAGTTTTCACTTTCGTTTTTACAACGAAAGAGGAAGTCGTTCCCCTTCGAGACTCACTTGTAATCCTCGCATAACTTTTTGGCGGCGATAAGCTCCGACTCCGGCACGACGCACGTACGAAAGTCGGTGACCCAGGCGAAATGCTTCCATCTGCCCGCGAAAGTGCTCAAGTCCCAAAGAGGCTTATCCAGGTCCAATCTATCGCTCGCCATTTTCCGGACGATCCAACGAATTTAACTGCAAGAAGAGATACGTTCGTGCCTTCAACCGCCTTCTCGATCATCGAGTTATCGTTACGAGGTATCAAGAGCGAGAGCGAGAGAGAGAAGGACGACGTACGTTAGAGCACGCAATTTAACAGAAGGGAAAAGAAGGAAAGGGAAGAGAAACGCCTCGTTAGGTCGAAAAATGTATCGTCTGCTGGTAGCAGTTGGCATCGCGATTATTTATTCCCCTATCAGAGCCAGCTCAAGGTCACGAGCGATAGGCCGCATTATTTATAAATATAAAGCGAGAGATCAAGATTGTCTCGGATCGATGCGACTTCGGACGATTCTCGCTGTCGACGAGAGGCGACGTTTTTAATTTCTTCATTCCCCCCCTCCCTCTT